>CM029373.1:4930512-5419992 GCA_017165825.1 Hepsetus odoe | reverse complement strand
CTTTACGTTATTATTTCTATTTTATTATGTATCATTATTATATCAAGCTACACGTATTTATAATAATAATAATAACAACAATAATAATAATAATAATTATTATTATTATTATGTGTTATTCTTATTACATTTATTTATTGTAATTATAATTTACAATAAATAATTTTTAAAATTTAAATATGATTCACATTTACACTTTCAGAACAAATGCATAAAACCGATAAAAAACGAGTGTGTGTGTGTGTGTGTGTGTGTGACGCTCCTGTGTGTTTAATTGTCCGATTGTTACAAAATCAGCTCCAGAATTATTGGCACCCTTCATGAAAATGATGGACATTATTATAATTACTATTGCTGGAAGGATTTATTTTCTAATTGAGGGTGCTGCTCCTGTGGTTTTGAAAGGATACGCAACATGTGCTGTTGTGACATCACAAATAAATGCAGATGTTTTTGCAGAAAGTGTCTTTATGGACAGGGAGGAGTGCGGAGGATCAAAGTGAACTGTTGAAGGGTTTTTTAATTGTATGAGTTTTGCAACTTCTCAGTACTGACGAGCTGTGTGTGTGTGTGTGTGTGTGTGTGTGTGTAGGGTGAAGGCTCCTTCAGCTGAGGGTGTGAAGTCGAACCCCTCTAAGCGCCACCGGGACAGACTGAATTCAGAGCTGGAGCGACTGGCCCACCTGCTGCCCTTTCCAGAGGAAGTGACGTCCAGCCTGGACAAACTGTCCATCCTGCGTCTCAGCGTCAGCTACCTGAGGGCCAAAAACTTCTTCACAGGTCAGTGTGTGCGTGCGTGTGTGTGTGTGTGTGTGTGTTAGTGGCAGAAACTGGAGCAAGGTGTTGAAATGGGCGTGGCCTGGGCCATATGTGAGTCAAAAGGTGCTTAAATGGGCGTGGCCTACAGCAAAGTTAGAGCAAGGTGTTTATATCCAAGCAGAAATGAAACGGGCGTGGCTTAACAAAGACACGTGGTTAAATGGGCGTGGCTTTCAGGAGACAAGCAAGGTGTTGGGAAAAGGTATGGCTTAAGGCTGAAATGAGGCCAGGTTGTTTAAATGGGCGTGGCTTGAGGCAAAAAGGCGCTGCCCTTCAGCTGAAAGAAAAGCATGGCATTAAAATGGGTGTGGCTTATAGCAAACATGAGTGCAAGGTGGGGGATAAAGGCGTGGCTTAATGCAGAAATTAGAGCGATGTGTTGAAAATGGGCGTGGTTTGAAGAAAAAATGAAAGCAAGGTGCTTTAAAGGGTGTGGCTTAAAGCAGAATTTATAAGATTGTATTAGTAGGCGTGGCTTTATGTGCTGTTAAGTATCTAGAACTGGCTAAAGCTCGGTAGTACCACTGCCATACAGTCAGGGATGTATCTAGAACTGAGTGAAACCTGCTCACATTATCTAGAACTGACTGAAAGCTCCAGGAACTTCAGCCCAGCTTCTGAAGGACTGACCAATGGGGGAGCTCGCTCACAATAACAGCAACAATAATAAATGTATTATTATTATTGTTGTTGTTGTTGTTGTTGCTGTTGTTGTTATTTTTCAGTGCATTTGTTTGATCGTTCCCTTCTTCCTTCACTCCTTCACTTTCCTCCTGATGCTCACTGCAGCCTGCGCAGGCCCCGCCCACAGAGGCGCTCAGCGGCCAATGGTGTGGCTCTGTGCTGAATAATTAGTGATGCGGAAAAAAGGCTTTTCTGAAAGCTCTCCTTCAGCTTTAATGTTTAATGAGAGAGAGAGAGAGAGAGAGAGAGAGAGAGAGATGGAGAGAGAGAGAGAGAGAGAGAGAGATGGAGAGAGAGAGAGAGAGATGGAGAGAGAGAGAGAGAGAGAGAGAGAGAGAGAGAGAGAGAGATGGAGAGCGAGAGAGCGAGATGGAGAGAGACAGCATGGCCACAGATGGGGGGTGTATTGATTTTCCTGACATAGAGATGGGTGTGGTATAAGAGATGCAATTAATCAGAATGAAGATCACAGAACAACCGAGAGACGTAAAGATGGAATATAATGAAAATAATTACACATAAGCATCTCCAGCCTACATCATCTCACCATCTCGATAATACAAAACCTTAGAAAGAAAAGCAAAGGTCAAAGATCATATTCTGTAATAGATACTTTCAGTGTGATAATGTTCCCACTGGAATGTCGTGTTGGAAGTGTAGAACACTGCACGCTGGCTGCATGCCACCATACTTAGCAAAATAGGAAAAGCTGTCAGAGGAAGCAGAACATTTTTACATTTCAAAACAGTTTTTAAATAAATATAGAATCATATACATTTGCACCTCATGCTCTATTAATTACACATAATAATCTACAGAAATGTAATACAATTATAATAATCGCTTGTTTTAATACACATCTCTTACAGTTGCTTAAAGTTACAGGCAGGCAGATGATAAATGAAGAAGGTATCTTTTCAGTGATATTATCTTTGTGAAGCGTCCCTTCATTTCAGTATAATCACTGCTCAGCTGCTCCTGTTTAAGGATGTAGTTCTATTAGCAGTACTGAGCAACTTAGTCAGGGTTTAAAATGTTCAATTGTATGACAATAAGACAATAAGATTTGACCAAACTGATACGCAAGGATGCATTTATTGGACAAAATGTTTAAGGGAAATTGAAAAATGGTTCTTAAAATGTGTTTAATTGATCCTCATTCGTAAGCTTGTAAACAAGTATTCTTTTTAAAAGGACAAAGTCACAATTTCTGCATGTTATAATGGTATCTGCAAATATGTACATGAAAAAGGCAGATATTGCCACAAATATCACATCAGTACATCCCCATCTGTAAGACCAATTATGTGCCTGTATTAATATTTTAATATCATATATATATATATAAAAAATACGTTAAATGGAACCGCCGAGCAAACATTAGTTCAATCATATCCTAGATCAACAAATTTAGCAGCTATGTAGCCTTTAACATTTAACATTATTGTTAAGTCTGACACTGTCCCACAAAAAATCCAGCCAATGTAGAGGTTGTAGTGGAGCACGTGGTGAATATTGCTCTAATTGAAATTGTTCTGGAATTGCAAAAAGGGAAAAAGACTTTGGCAGTGTGTGGCTTCTTGTTCACGGCTCACTCGTCCTATCTGCTCAGCTGATCATGTGTGAAAGACAAGCCCCTCATCAAAGCCCCCATCCCCATTGTCCTATAGTAATGATCTAATCCGTCCTTGGCCCAAATACATCATGAGAACTGGTCAAAGTTAAACACCTAGAGGACACACTTGTGGACGGTGAGTGGAGGAAAATGATGGATGGTAGTAGCGTACATAAGGAGGTTGACCAATACACGGAACAGTCCTTATGTTTCCATCACAATTAACCTTTACTATCGCTCTCAAATCTTCACTAAGCAGGGTTTGCTATTAGTAGACATGAAATTAAAAAATGATTCAGGTTTAATGTTAGACTAAAGTAAAGGCAAGTATCCCAAGGTAGTCATCGACAAAATCAGTGGACACCAGAGATGCTATCATGGAAGAAGCATCTACATTTGTATTTTACAAATAAGAAGCTTCTCATGGAATGGATTCCTGAAATCACATAAGTCTTCATGTCTTATCTCCGAACAGAGATACGTTATCTGAACAAATCTAGCAGCCAGGGGCGTACTTCACATCAACCTTCATCAGCCTTTAACAGACTGAAGTAGTTTATAATTCTAAGTGACCTAAAGTGAAACGAAAGTACTGCGGTAAGACGATGCTTTTCTCCAAGTCTCAGCTTACATACGGATTGGCCTTTTGTTCTCCAGCTGTCCCTGCCTTAATGCATAATTAAAGCTGGGAGAGGAAAGAGCCCTTAAATAGGACCTCTCTCCTTCCCATACTGGCACCTTGAACATTTTAAAAAAAGAACAGACAGCACAGCAGAATTTCTGTTTTGGTGGAACAGAAAAAGTCATGTAGTCATAGTCTCACGTTCTGCCTCCTCCTCCAGCACTGAAATTGGCCAGTGCTTCATATTGATCAGCAGAGGACACGGAAACATCCAGTACTGGCTGAAGAAGCAGGAAACTGGAAAATAGCAGCAGAGGACCTAGGACACCACAAGCCATTGCAAGCCAGTGTAAATGCAGAAGGTATTGCTAATTAAAACACATTGGCTGAAAATAAAATATGTCTTAAATTTTTCACAGAAAACCTTCAAGGTTGTCCTTCCAAAAATATGGAAGTGTAGTTTGAAGAATAGTTTGAACTTCAGTTAAGGGCTTAAAAACAACATATGGACGTAAATGCCAGCCTTATTACAGCAGACTGGCCCATATGCTTACACTCACCATGTCGCAGGTTCAAGACTGAAAAGCTGGGATCTGACTGGAGGCCACAACACTCACATCTGATAAAATTTTTAAAGACTTTTCTTTTTTAAAATGAGCAACATTGAGTTTAGGGGAAAGTCTTCTGCTTGTGGCCATTTTCTCAAATGAATAATGGAATATGAGTCCAGGTCAGATAAAAAAAATTCCAGATTTTTTTATTTACTTGTTTTTGGAGAGAAAAAGGGCAGATCAGATTGTTAAAGTGTATTTATTTCTTTATCAGTAGGTATATTTTTCCTGCTTTTTCATCTTCAGAATCTCAGAAAAAGGCACAAATGCAAATCAGATGAGAGATGATGAAATGTTTGAAGTACTGACAGAGACCCTTGCAGAGCACTTAATCAGGTGGTGAGGTAATGATGAATCAGCCAAGTAGAACTTCTCCCTGAACAGCCATAAATTCACAAGCGACCCATTTAAAGAGGCCCACGGTTCGATTTTTTTTTCAACATATTTGACACAGTGTTGGTAACGTGTTCTTTTACAGTCCCTTAAGTCTTAGATATTAGCTTTGTAAGTAAGAGGTACAACCCCCAGAAAACCAGGAGATTATTTGGGGTATAACTGTAAAGAACACCAACATAGTAAATAATTACTAGAAACACATAAGAAGCTGTCGCTACTAATTAAATACATAGTAAAATATCTTTTAATTGGAAAATTACATAGAATGAAGTAGAAACTGAAATTCAATTTTACTGCAAAATCACATGTTGACTGGAAAATAAACAATAAAGATCCATTTGAACTACAGTAAGAGTCTTGTTTTTCTTTAACTATTCAGGTCCAGCGACATACTCAATACCTAAGCATGTAACTGCCTGCTACTGCACATAATGCCTGTTCTTGATTTACTTTCCTGCTTGAACATGAGATATTGCAGTGTAGCCAGAAGACTCCTGGAAATATGTTTTGCAGACACACAAAACCACATATTTTTGCTACGAATAAGAACCATGCTCTTTATTGTCTTGCCTGCATTCCATTATAAGAACCTTATCCCATCTTTGAAACATGGCAGTGGTAGTGTCACAGTTCTGGTCTGTTTTGCTGTACCAGGATGGCTTGGTATCACTGATGGACAATGAATTCTGAAATATCCAGGGAATTCGAAAGTAACATGTCGAGACAATTGTCCATGAACGGAATCTAAAGTGAAAAGTATTAGAGTTTGTTCAAGGTTCAAGTGACAATCACCAAACTGAAGTGCTTCAGCATTGCAAAGTTTAGTGATTCTCTTATTCAGTGACCTCTTATTCCACCTATTAGTTCATTATCAAGCCCTTCAAGAAATGAATTAGGAACAAGGAAAGTATGCAACCCTGTGATGCATTTAGTACTCCTGTGTCATTGTCTTCTTCTCAAGGAGAAATAATGTTATTCTTATGACTAAAGCCAATTTGAAAGACAATCCTCTACTAGTTTGTGTTTCTGTGTGTGTGTGTGTGTGTGTGTGTGTGTGTGTGTGTGTGTGTGTGTGTTGTCATCAGGTCAGTTGTCCCCACTGGCTGAGCATGCTGTCGTCTCTTAAAATATCCATCACACACACTGTTGCTGAACTGCTCCAGGCTATTGATGTACAGAGCGGCTAAAGACACATATGCAAGTGTGTACACCCATACACACAATAACACACTCACTCACTCACACACACACATACACACACAAATCTCTTCATAAAGTGAGCATTAGCAGGACCCACAAAAGGCAGAGTTTTTGAAGAACAAAGACAAACAATTAAAAACAATGTTCTTCAAAGAAGAATGGAAGAGGTTTGCATTTCTCTCTCTCTCTCTCTCTGTCTCTAGTACTTATATAGTACATATATAGTGCAGTAAGAGAAAGCTGCAGTGCAAACTGTATTCAATTAAATAAAAGTCAAGATCAGGTATCAGTGTTTTTTAATTGGATTGCTCATACTATACCAATGTTTTCAGACTCGGGTTGTATCATAAAATTCAATACACTGTGCGTTATTTATTTATTTTTTTGCATTTTTTTACATTTTCACCCAATTTAATCATGTCCAGCTCCCCCTGCTAGCTTGCATTGAAACTGCCAAAAACGCAAAGCAATTGGACAGCTCAACACACTTGGAGGAGAACACTGAGTTAAGTCAGACTTTAATAGGATTGAGCTGGAAGATGAGATAGAGAGAGGGCTGTTCTACCCTTTCAGAATGAGCCAATAGTGCAGCCTTGGCCTGATGTAAAGCCATTTATAATTAAAATAAAAAAAAATGTCGTTTCCATCCAATTGACTCAGATCATTTAGAGGTTTACTCTACTGGCAGATGGCACAAACCTGTAGGTGCTCCGCAAACCCTGTGTTCAGTCCAACAGTGCTGAAAGTACACAAGGTGCATGAACAGCAGCATCCTCCCGCCTGTAATCTGCAACCTAGTCAGTATGCACGGCACATCGGTGACGAATCATCCCTCACAACCCCCAGCGTCACTCATTTCTCCTTCACTCCCTCACTTTCATGCTCCCTCTCTCTCTCCATCTCTTGATCCCTCTTTTCCTCCCTTCAGTCGTCGCAGCGAAAATCATCAAAGGATGCGGTGGAGGATAAGAATAGCATGGCTTCTATTTATAGCCTAATAAAAGAATGTCTCCAACACAACATAATGCCCCCTCCCCCTCCTCCACCACCTCGGATACGTTCGCTCTCAGGGCGCTCGCTGAGAGAACTAGAGAAGCGGAGAGGGTAACATTTCTGCAGATGAGGTGATTTAGGCTCGGCAAAGTGCAAAAATAGAAACATTTAGTCAATGATTTCACAGTGATGGTAAATCTGATTTTTTTCTTCAGAATTAGCAAGGACGCATCAGTGTGGGGGCTGACATGATGCTGACTCAGGAGTTTAAAGTGAAATGGAGCTTGAAAATTTGCACAATAATCAATATTCATGGACCAGGAGAGAAAGTAAAGCCATTTATTTAAACATTATACTAAAGATGTTTCTCTGATCTTGGATGGATACATCTGCAGTGCATTTTTGGGTAAAACCACAACTGGGGTGTATAAGTTATAGTGATATTACATTATAAATGTCCAAAAATTAGGTAAACAAAACATTTACCTTCACAAATAAAGTATCCTTCATATGCTATTTGATTTGCAATTTGATGGCACTGGTGGCCTAGTGGTTAGGGAGTTGGCCCCAGGAGCGGAAGGTTGTGGGTTTCAATCCCAGGTCCTTAGGTTTCCCTGAGGTACCCTTGAACAAGGTACCGTCCCCATCACTGCTCCCCAGGTGCTTTAAAAATAGCTGACCCCTGCTGCACAGTGGGTCACACACAGTTTGTGTGCTGTGTTTCACAGTGACAAAATAGTCACTTTCACTTGCTTTCATTTTCCCCAAGCAATAACCTAAAACAAGTAAAAGTACAGTAAAAGGAAATTGTGTTTAACTACAGTTTACCTTGAAATTTGCTGATTAAAATACTTGGAAGAACACTAATGTGTGACTTTGAAATGTCTAGACATTTTCTCAGTCCTTTTTCTTTATTTTATCATTTTTTAAAATGTGACAAAAAAGCGTGTTCCTCAAACTACAGACAGAGTTTTTTCAGAAAGGACACTTAAATGATGACACATTCAATGACTAATAATTACAATAAATCATTGCAATGTCCTTAATGTCCTCATGTTAAACGTTAATGTTAAAAACAACATTTTTTGTGTTTGGTAATTACTGGCATTAAAGGATTTCAGCCGAAAGCCTGTAAGATATACAGACATTTCTGCTTAGAAATTAAAAAAAAAGAAAAAAACTTAGAAAGAAAAAAGTGAAAGTGACAACCCTTGTGAACCACGACGAAAATGGACCTCTGCACATTAACCCATGCACACTCAAACACCGTTTGCAGCAGTGGGCAGCTATTGAAAGCGCCCGGGGAGCAGTGGTGGGGACAGTACTCAAGGGTACCTCAGGGTAACCTATCAGGAAAGGGTTTGAACCCCCGATCCTCCGATCATGTGGCCAACGCCCTAACCACTAGGCCACCGCTGCCCAAACTAAATTCAAAGAACACCAATGAGCAATTTGGAGATGAAATCATACCAACTGTCCATTGAGTGCTGTTCGCTGTTGGTACATTAGCTCATGAAATAAATCCTAAGGCAGAAACAAAGGCTTTTAAAGTGATCCTACACTTTAATTTGATTAAAACCGCAGTGCCACATCATGTGAAGCCAATTAGCAGTATAAAAAAAGAAACTTTACTAATTACCCATTAGTTCTTACACTCCATTTTCCATATTTTTACCCAAGAAGAAGCAGGGTGCTGCATAACACATGATGGATGTAACAGCAGCTCTGGAGACCATGATCAGCCTTAATAATGCAAAAGGCTGTCTGTCTCTCAGACACCGAGAAGCCCCTGGAAGCGACAGCAAACGTTCGACACACGGCATACTAGACGTGGCCCACCAAGTGGAAGTGAGCTCAACCATATCAGCCCACGTTAACACACGACACAGACGGTGGCACAAAGTGTGTGAGGGAGAAAGGTCAGTGAAAACAGGTTGCAACTAGTGTGTAAGCCTGGAGGCCTACTTTTGATATCATGTGTTACCCACAGTGAATGGAGCCGAATGAGGATGAGTGCATAAGTGAATCAGATCTGTTCTCGGTGCTGGCTTCCCATGGAGTGTTACAGCATGACGTTAGTTGGGTCAGAAGGACTGATGCTACAATCAAACTGATCTAGGAGCAAACAGGGAGGCTGGGAGAGGCTCAGGAAAAGAACGAAGATGACTTCTAGATGTGAAAGAGAAGTGTGTTTCTGATGCCTCCCTTTGACAGGAGGATCTAAGAGCCCTGAGTGATTTGGATTCCCAGCTAAAGCAACACAGACCCTTGTTATGAGGAGTCAGGCTCAATCTGAGTCATTATGTTGAGTCAGGCTTGAGCCATAAATGAAAAGTGACAACGTTTGAACAAACACAGTGGACAGTAGGTCAGGCTTTGTTGTTCAGGCTTTGTGACCTGGAACATTGGGTCTGAATAGAAGACTCTAGTTTAATTTAACTTCACTTCATATTGGCTGAATTGTACAGGAATCTATACATGGGCCTTTATTTTAGATTGCCAAAAGTAATTGGACAGTCGGCTGTACACTGGTGATTTGGCCAACTGCATGCTGCCACATCTGTAGTTTATGCATGGTGCTTGTGAACATTTGCAGATGGAGTCCCTTGTTGATATTTCTCAACATGACAACCAAAGAAGTGTCTGCAAAGCAGATGGAGTAAAAATCCGTTTTTATCAGGTTTAGGACTCAGTCTAACTTACAGTGAGCAATAAAAATATACCATACCTTACCGCTACAGGCAGCTGTTTCAGAAAAGGCCACAGATGTGGGTTAAGTTGGCTGACCTCCTTTTCTCAGGGTAAGGAGAGGATTTCAACACAGAGAGAGAAACACTGGGCCCTTGAACAACCTGTAAGAACATTGTTACTCTTCTGTTAATAAAACTTGCAAGCTTCAAAGACCTCTTCGCCTCATCACTGACTCTTCGAACCTCAGTTCTCAATCGGAGAATCCAACAACAGCATATTTCAGCGAAACCACTTAGAGTCAAAGTTTTTAGTGACTGCATGCTGTACTAATGCTGGACTAGATGTTCCTTCCCCAAAGAATGAATCTGCACCAGGCCTGGGATTGTTCTCTTCAAACGTTTCCAGAATTTTACTTTATTTTCTTTGGGTCACAGAGAAGTGCTGCATATTGCATAGCAATCATGCAAGCAAAGTTAGTCTGCCGTTTCTATCCCAATGTCTGTTTCTCATTTAAGCTGCATTAGACAGTGTTGCAAGATGAATTCATACTCAGGAAGACATTTCAGACGATGCTTCACCATCTTTTTTTAAAGAGCCAAAACTGAGAACTTTCTTAAATGAACATGATAATAATCTGACCTGATTCCACCTGAACATACATCTCACTAACTGTAGGGAAGACTGAACGCAGAAAAATGCAGAAACAAACAACTCTGGCAGAGCATCTCCATTGAAGATACCCTCTGGGTGACAGATTTTAAGTAGACATCTACTGCAGAACCTTGACATCCAGCCAAGCACTACATTATTTTTGTTCCTCTGATAAAAAAGCTTTAAAAGATGGATTCTTGTAGGTTTTTCTCAGATGCATCTACAGTAAATACTCCTGATTTAAAGCAGGCTGTGCAATATTGACCACTGCTCATAAATCTGGATATAAAAAACACAAGTCCTGGGACGTCTGAGATGGCCCATCATTCTGGGCAGAAAAAAAATTAGCTATGCAAGCAAAACAGAATTGACGAACACACTGCACCGCCATAAATCTGCCAGCCATTTTCATTCAAACATGAAAGTTAAACCAATATTTCCTTGGCCAACCTTCACTGGCAAGGGCGGACGTAGGCCTACAAATCCCATCTAACACGCTCTTGCAAATTGTCATTGGCGCTGAATGTGGCAGCCATGCCTCAGGAGAATGGATGTACACAAATCTCTTATATAAGTGTTTGTTTAATTGCCTTCCAGGTATTTAGCCTTTTATCATCTTATGTAAGCCAGAGGTTCCCCCGAGGACTCACACTTTGGCAGGGGTTACAGTTAAGAGCAGCTCTATGACATTCTCTGAGGCCGAATATTCAGATTTATTGGAGAAAAATAATAAACAAAAAAATGGTGCATTTAGAAAAGACATGCCAGTGTTCTTGTGTTGACTAGATGATCCCGTGTATGATTGCTAGAGCATGAAAAAGTCTGTATAAATAGTGATGAAAATGTGCTAAACAGATACTGTAGCCTATAAGTTAGTTATTTCCAACACAAATTAGATACCGTTTCTGGAAAAAAAAAAAAAAGGAAACAAGCAGAAACTAGGCAGAAACGTTTTACAATTTGAATTGCTATTATTTTTTTGTGATTTCTTACAATTACAAAGGAAGGCAAGACTCAACCTGTAATTATAGAATATAACGTGAACTGAAAATTCAGCGTTTGAGCCCATTTATAATTAAATATGCAACTACAGTCAAATAGTATTTAGTAACTTTTATTCCAAAAAAAAAATCCAGCTTATATCTCTGTCCGCTGAACAGCGGGGCTCCAAATTTAGCCAGCAGAAATACACTTTAGCCACTGTCTTGCACTTGACAAAATGTAGTAGAGGGAAGGTCCGGCCATGCAAAAAGTACAATTAATGGAGGAGAACGCGAATGCTGCACGGATAGTCATGAAATATGCATCGGAAATCCATCATAGAACAAGAAGCCATTATGGCCTTCTGATGGTCTGAAAAATTCATAAGACCAAAACAAAACGGTTCCTTTTTTAACAGCAAAATGGGCAAACACAAAGATGGACTTGGGTGGGTGTGGATACAGAAACGGACGGACTAGATCAGCAAAAAGAGAGCGTTTAGACGCCCACTCATCCAGCATTCATCCAGTATTAGCAGTGGGGGTTTTGCCCCTCTATATCTAGAAGGCTTCATATTAGATGCTGGAACATTGCTGTGAGATTTTGACTGCATTCACCAACAAGAGCATTAACAAGGTCAGGCTATGATGTTGGATGTTAAGTTCTGGATCACAAGCAACACTAACTCATCCAATAAGCAGTAAATGGAACTCCAACAGAGATGCTACACAGCCCAAAGCCTTTAGGACCCCTCCTAATGATGCTTGGCATTGGGCACCGTGACCCTAAGATCATGTGCAGCTGCTCCAGAGCATCCTGCTCTGTTCACAATGCTTTTTAACACAGAATATAATTATTAACCGTGTCAGCTTTGCCTTGCTGAGTTCACTAAGTAGAAGGGACGACAGTGTGAAGCACAGTCTTCCCCAACCCTGGTCTTGCTCTGCACATTTAAACATTTTCTCTGATTCTAACGTACCTGATTCAACTGGTTAGATCATTAACTATGCCTTACTTAGCAGAATTGGATGTGTAAAGGTAAACAAGACTCTACAGGACACTGCAGGTTTCCAGCAGGACCAGGGTTGGGAAAGATTTGTTTTATTCTTCATGGTTTCCCGCAATTCATCTAATAAGATCAGGGGCCCAGACTGTTTACTTTCTCTGCCGTTTGGTTGGTTTGAGCACATCCTTTAGTCTGATGATTTTTGGAAAATGACCTTTCCCGAAGACTGCTGTCAAATCCATTTCCCACAAAGCCTTTCTGTGAGTCTATTCATTCGCTCTAACGGGAAGGTGTGAGCCCTCAAGGGTGGATGAGGAAGCAGGAATTAGGGGAAATGCTGAACGTGATGGATAGGGCTACAGTGTGGAGAGAGGCGGTGCTGAAATCGGACACTTCAAGATGGAACAGGGGGTTACTGTAACTCCGAAGCTAATATTATATCATTTTATTATAACATAGTTTTAGTGGCTGGGCAGTTAACTCTTGCCATTTAAAACTGACCAAAGACTCATGCCATGAAGTGATGCAAAGTCTTTCGTCAAACAGCCTGAAATCCGACCTGCCCAAAGAGAGTTAGGTAGGGAAAACGGCAGTGTCCCTTACAGGCAACGCCAGAGAATGTGTTTTTTGTCAATAACCCCATAAACTATCCCACTAATATCATTTTTAGTTCTTTTCCCACTGTCCCGCTCTGAGCACTTCCTCGAGGGTTGTATGTAATGTTAAGACTGATGGTTCCTGTCCTTTCGCACACCCTTCATTCCTTCATATTTTGCTGCCAAAGAACCACGCTTTCTTGTGTTTTTCATTTGTTATGGAGGGACGGCTCTCTCAGGCTCTCAAAGTTTTTGGCTCGGTCCCTGAACCTGAGCAGCTTTAGAGGATGGTCTTGTTAAAGTAGCCAACCAGTGACCTCTGTCTGAATCATTCAAGCAGAACAAAACCATCAAACTGAAGACATGAAGCAGCGAGGAAACAGGTGCAGGTGATCAGGTGAGGAGTTCACTGCTGATGCTGGATGCTCAGTGGTTGGAGCTCCTTTATCTAGACACCCTGGTATCTTTATGCACTTTGCAGTAAACCATTTCCAGTATCTTTCATTTAATGAGCCAACAAGACAGCCTGGCAGGCATCGGATTGCACTGATGCACCAACAGGCTGATTCCAGATGTTAGCAAATAAGAGCTCCGACGTGCACAGCACTGTATGTGTCCTGGAATTAAAAGTTGAATGATGAAAATATGAGGCATCCACGTGGGAACGAGAGCCTGGGATGTCAGGGAATCCAAAGTAATTGGACAGCGGGCTATCATCAGGGGTGGATGCACGAGAGAGAGGTGAGGAACTGCAGCTGGAGCGTGTTGTCCTCGCTCTGCAGGAGGACAGTGTTTCTGCTGAGAGTGCGGCGGCGCGGTTACCTGGATGCTGCAGCAGATCTGCGAGTCGTCCAGCAGGCGCACAGTGCAGCGCAGCTCGGGGCCGAGCGACGACACGCTGGGGGTCCGGAGGCGAAGCATCTTCACTCTCATGGCTCCATCGCAGGGAGGAGAGCGCGGCCGCAGCGGAGAGAGGAGCTGCTGTGTTGCATGGCATCAAGAGAGAGATTCCCACCCCTTCCCGTCTCCCTCCCTCCCTCCCTCCCTCTTTCCTTTCTCCTCCCCTGCTCGTCGCTCGGGACCGCAGCGATAGACCGAGTCGGATCGGTTCTGTATCGCCCGATACCACTGACCCTCCAGCCCCTCCCTCCTCCAGAAGTAATGACATTATATAATGATCGTTTTTGTTATAGACAGTATCATAGTGAGGGGATGGATAGAAGGATGAACAGATGTATAAATAGATAGAAAGTCTAATGGTGGTATGAATGGACGGAGAAAGATGGACAGGCATTTGGAAAGATAGTCTGATGAAGATAGATGGACACGGTTGGAAAGATAGATAGGAAAATAGTCGGATGGATGGATGGAGAAAGATGGAGAGGCGACAGACAGAAAAATAGTCCGATCGCTGAAGATAAATGGACATAGATATCGGTCTCCTGTACTTTGGAAATCTCTCCATCTCAATTAAGCTTTAATTATCCGAGATGTCCCACCTTAATCTAGCCTCTGATAACTGGATCCTCAGGTTGTAGAAGCCTGTTGTACCACAGACAGACGGACGGACGGACAGAGAGATCAACCAAACTGTTATCAGAAAGTCAGAATCATTACTGTTCAAACTAGAGCAGTAACACCATTCCTCCCTTCCCGGCTATTTCACCAAGCCTGAAGTCTCAGTGAAGCAGATGAGTTAAGCTGTCTTCATGTCCAGCAGGAACGTCCCTCAGCCCTGTTTCTGACACTCAGGACACTGCCCCCCCCCCATCCCTAAATAAAGCAGGACTGCATACTTCTAAGCTGTGTACCAACTAAAGGTTGAACTCCGACCACGACTAAACCATAGCTCAGTTTTCCACTGTAAGAGACCAAAGAATTTACGAATACCAGTTTAACATTCCTGTCGTTAAAAGTTAAAGGACAGGTTTATTACAGAGCACCAGTTTAGGAGATCATGAATGAGTTTTCTCTCATCAGAACAGGTCATAAATAACAACAGAATTCACAATATATGGCGGATTATACTTTGAAAAAGTAGATTAGTCTCTTTATTAAAAAGAACAATAATGCACCACTTTAGCTTTTGGTGTGCGGAGCAGGAAGTGTGCGGTTTGTTCTGTAATTTAGATGAAATGGCACTTTCTCTCCAGCAGGAGGCAGTACATTCCAGACCAGAAGATAACTTCATTTACTCAATTGGTAGACTGCAGATTAACACTGATTTGAGTGCTGTTTTGCATTTCCCCTCACAAGAATATGGTTTCAGGAGGCAACATGGGTACAGTCCTCCCTGAACACATTAAATCCTGCACGATGGCTGTGATTAACTCGTCATCAGTCAGAACGCGCCCATCAAGCTTTCCGCAAATTCCGCTCATCGTTAAGGAGATGTAAATCAGCACCACTAGCATGCACCATATGCTTTTCTTGCTTTTTAAATCAGGCATAACACCCATGAGGAAAAGAAAAGCCCCAAATGTGGGCAAACAAAAGTTGTAAGAAGTCTCAATATGCACGAGCCTCGTACGTAATACATGAATCACACGGAGGAACTACTCGGCTCCTACCAAACAAAATCGTTTTAAGACCGTCATCGAATCAGCGGCGCGCGAAGGAAATCTCCACGCGCATCCGTCAAGAGACCCGCAACTGAGAGGGCAGAGTCAGTGGAAGTAAGACGGTTTTCTAGATTGTCCAAGTTTTTGAAAGCAGATGAGGGGAGTGTGGGTCAGTGATGAAGACAGCAAGACAGACGGAGGCCTCTGAACTAATTTACTTCCATGCTGTGTATTCACGAATCTCCTTCTGGTCCTTTCTTCCCCTTCCGGTTACTCTGCCGAAACAAAACAAGTGATTTAAGCAACGTTCAAGACTCAAAGCAGGAGATTTAACAAACCTACAAATTTGCGGGGGAAAATTATGAGAAAATTGGTGCAGAAATGAATTTTGGGAACTAGAACAACACAGGTTGCAAGTTCATTTCACAGAAAATATTTGACACCTTTTCTCAGTTTAAAGAACTGCCAAATATGTTACATGCAAATTTCATTTCTACGTGTATATCCCAAGAACCCCTTTTTTTCTCCCTGAATTTTTCATAAATCAGAAATGAGGCTCCATCAACAGAATCCCCCAATGCTTCCTCATTCAAGCCGTTTCCCCAATTCTATAAAAATGTCCTGCCTTTTCAGGTTTACTCTCACTTGTCCTGGCGAGCACTCATACCTTCCCTGCCCTGCCACTGCCCGTGTGCTTCTTCTAATGAGGAAACAAGAGGGGTCATGACAGAAAATGCTACTAAAACTGAAAGCTTTCCTGAATTCAGCAGGTCGTAACTAGACTACCAGTGAACTAAGGTTATGGGAGACTTCATACCTGATGTTTTGGTTGTTCTGACTGTAAGCCCTTCATCTTGGATCTCTCCTGTTCTAATGACGCATGCAGTAATGTCACCTGGGGAGAGCAAATTTAGGATTTACTACATTACACATCCAGGATGCTGCCAACAAGGTTATCGCTTCTACATCAGTTCCAATTATAGACCTCAGGAATAGTTCTAGTGCCATCTCAGATGTGAAACGTCTAACAATACAATTAAAACGGACAATATAGAAAATGTTTCAATTGAAAAAAGGAAAATACTGAAAATTTTAAAAACTTTTTTTTTCCCCCCCCACCTACTTAAAACTTTAGTTCTTAAACAATGAGAGGTTGGAAAACGTCCCTGTAAAACTAACAGCTGTTTTGGTGATTAAAACCAAAATATAAAAAGGCAAGATTGTATAAAAATATGGCTCTTCAAAATAATAATCACACAAATGCACCTGTGACGTCAGCTCCTCTTTGATATTCAGAAGCTCTTCCACTTGCTGCAGGATTTCTGCTTTGTCTTTCACTGAATGGGACATTAGACACACAATAAAAGCACGAGAAAAGTTTGTTCAAGCCTGTGGGACTTAATTTGCAGTTGTTAAAAGCTGGCTATGGATAGAGCTGTGAACTCACTCTCTCCTTGTTGAAGCATCTTAAGTAACTGGGCATTTCTTGCCTTCACTTCTTTATATCTCTCCTGAGGGTGAACAAATGGAAAGACACTCAAACGAAAGAAACAGATGACCTCTTTTACCTTTGTTCTTTCAAAATATATGAGCGTTCATCTATTTCTTTACAAAAAATGACAACTTCACATGTTGTTGGTGCATCAGATAATAGTACACAATGTAGCACAATGACTTCAAGCATTTTCAAGGTGACTTACCTCCCACTGAGAGATGGTCTTTTTCAATTTTTCTATTTCCCGGTCTTTCTTTTCAAGCTCAAACTTTAACTGTTCGGTTCTTACATCCTTAAAAGGGGAAGAGGGAGAATATGCATCATGTTAAGTCCCAGATGCTCCAAGTTGCCCAACATGTAAAAGCTGAGCGTAAAGAGGTAAAGGGCCTTGCTGAGATCACACTTCAGTGCAGAGTATTTTAAATATTCCCTGACCAGCTGCAAAATGAAGCTCTTCGTAAAACAAACAAGGAGCTGATTCCAGATCAGAAATTTTGCTCAGATTTTTTATATGAGTCACTGTGAACCCTGGTGCAGGTTTGAAGTGGTCCTCTTGTGAAGGACTGGCCCAGGCTCTCACCTGCTCTTGTTCAGAGGAGGTGTTGACCTCTTGGCCGGCGCTGCTGCTGTACTGCTCTCTGCGCTTGTCTCGCTGCACAATTTTGCTCACGTCGCTCTCCAGCTGGTTAAAGAACCTCTCTTCATGGGCCGCTGGGTTTACAGGTTTCGGCTCCTGATGCAGAAAGTGAGAGCAAGGGAGGATGAGAAAATCAATAAATCAATCAATTAATTACCAACTACTGTATTCACCTAAACTTAACTCCTTAGGTAACACCTAACATTTGCAACTTGGCAGCAATATATATATACACACACACAATATACTGAACAATATTCAGTATAGATCTAATTCTCCAAATCTTACAAAGAATGTGATGGAAATACAAATCGCTCTTCAGCATTAAAACACCAGTAAAAAGAATCTTTAATGAGGGTTCATTCCTCTTCAGCTGAAATACATGCTTGAATCCACCTCAGTGCCTCATATATACAAACCCTAAAGCGGTTGAAAAACTGAACAAAATTTTACTTTCCTAAATGGTAAATTATACATTGTCAGCTGCAGAGATTTGCATATCTCCAGTCTACTTTAGGTACAAGAAGAATTCCCTTCACTGTATCTAACTACACAAACTCACCTCTCTCTCTGGCCTCTTACTCAGCGGATCTGGAATAGAAAGGCTTAGTTAGCATTTCTCGCATCTCGCTCTCTCTTTCATACATACACAACAGTACATAGAAAAGAGATTCGCACCCATGCTTCCCTCCTGCTGAAAGTCTTTCAGGGACACAGTGCGTTTGTCTTTTCCCTGTTGGCTCTTCTTCTTCTCTTTCTTCCCTGCACCTTTTGACTTCGGTGATGGCGCCTCCATACTTACAGCATCCTACAGACAGACATGAACGCTATATGAGCAATGAAACAGGCATGCACGCCAGCCATTAACCACCAAAACAGCTCCTCACCCAGCAAGTCAAGGACTTCACAAGAACCTCTGGACATCACATCTGAACCTCTGCTGTGATATTTGCCACCAAATAAGCAGCAGATTGTCCTGTAAGTTGAGTCTCTATGAACGGCACTAGTTGGTCCAGCAGATGCTTAAAAGCTGAGATCAGACCAGGACTGGTCTTGGCCACCCTGTCACCAGTCTTCTTTCCTTGGACTGCTTTTGGTAGGTACTAACCACTTACAGGTACACCCACAATACCCTGTATCACACCGATCCTTACACCTGGCCATTTTCCTTGCGTCCAAAACATCAACTTTAAGAAGGGACTGTTCATTCCTTTATATGTTGCATCCACTAATAGGTGTCGTTGCATAAACATAGTCAATGGTATTCACTTAGTTAGAGGTGTTTTTATAGCTTATTGGTGTATGAAAGTGATGGACGTTGTGCTTTTTAAATGGCTAGTAGTGCAGAGAAAGCTGCGTGCCTTTTACCTTTTTATGCTGTTCAAACTCCAGTTTACTCAGCATTAAGGCCTTTTCCAGGTCTGCCTCATACAAATCACTGGTCAGCTAAAATGATACCCACACAAAACACACACACACGCACACAGAATTCAGCCAGAGGGCACCAGTCAAATGCAGCTGCGCCAAAAGAAACAAAGTTTACACCAGATCAGAAAACCATTTCTACCTGTTCATCTCTTTGCTTCCATTGCTGCCAATTTTCCTGGGGGACTGAGGCACGGTCTTTAGGCTGCAGCAGGTCATTGGATACACTCTGCAGCGTCAATGTAGAGGGTGGGGCTGAGGACTTCTGAGGCAGCTTTTTAAAGGCAAGGCTCCTGAGCTGTGATGGATTTTTCATAATTTTCATTTTCATAATTTCAAGATGAACAGGGATGTAAATCATATTTTTGGAAACAAACACTTTATATAAATAAATAAATAAATAAATAAATAAAAATCCACAGCAGGTGATGAAGGCAGAGACATTTGCCTTGACCATATTCCAGCCAACCTATATTACATACCTCATTGGTTTCACTCTGCTGCTGCTCCTTCTTACGTTTCTTCTTCTCTTTCTTTTTCTCCGTATTCTGATTGGTTTTGCCACTAGGAGATTTCCCTGATCGTGACTTTCCAGATTCACGACCCCCTTTAGGCTTGTCAGAGTCTGTGTCTGAATCTGAGTCTACCTGCAGGAGGGCAAAACGTGAAGCTGTGGTGGGGACTGAGATCATTGTGGATGTCATGGCGTATCTACAAAAAGAAAAAGACAATTTTAATTAGTTTGAATACCAGACAGGATGCATCGTTAGCTCACAGCAAGCAAAAAATTTTTTTTATTCTTTACCAATTTTTAAAAGCATTGTATACATCTTTGCTCAATTCGTTTTTAGCTATCTGAGAACCTTTTGGACCACCCCCCAGTTAGTTTCTTTAAACAGTTCACGTCTGCTGGATCTGCTTTGTCATCACCATTAGTCACAAAGAAATTAATAAAATCTAAATACTTATAGATTATAGTGACAAACTGGGTCAAAAAATGTAAGAACATATTTTAAACACCTTTTAAAAAGCTATCATTGTTCAAAGTTGAATGATAGTAGTTTAGTTCATGTTAAAAACTAAAACAGGCTTCAGTTACAGAGGCTGCCTTTACACAGAGATCCCTTCACTGACTCCCAATCACTGACTCCCAATCACTGACTCCCAATCACTGACTCCCAATCACTGACTCCCTATCACTGACTCCCTTCACTGACACCAAAGATCATGAGTCAGAGGTTCTCCCTCAATGGCACTGCTCACATCCCAACGACTGGGTTTTGCAGAAATCGTGGGAAACCTGCTCAGAGAAAACGCTTAGCATCAACAGACATGGGAGCTGGTGCTCAAACCCCTGACTGCTGAGTCAACGAACCAGCAGATTTTTAAGGGTCAACAGCTGTTGCCATGCCTACGGCGTGAACAGATGCTAAAAAAATCTTCCAAAATAGCCACCTACATCAGGTCACAATACAGTGAAGCATGAATAAAACAGTAAAAACAAAAATAATGGAGATTAGCCCGCCCATGCCTTAAAGCTGAGGAGAAATCCCAGTCGGGCTAAACAGCAGTGATTAATAATCCAAGCAGAGCGAAGTACAGCCGCAAACACTGCAGAGGATCACTAAATGCCTTATTTATTGTGTAATGAAGTTCGTTTCTCATTAGCGAGCTTTATCGGAGGGATATTCCTGCTGTTAGCCGTTAGCTCCTACTCTCTGGCATTGTTAGCTGCCAGGCTAACCGCGTCGTAGCTTTGACTCTTCCAGATTTTCCGTCTAAGCAGCGCTACCGCGTCGCGTTCCTGTATCGCATCAACACAGCGAGTTTATATGCAACCCTTTCATCAACTCATTCACTCCGAGAGGACAAAAGCATAGTAAGTGTCAAACTTTAACCTGCAAAAGTCTCGAACAGCAGCAGCTTGTTACACCGCGAAGCCCGCTACGTTGGCCGACAGAGGACACGCGCGTTTCCGGCGAAGGCGTTTGGAAATATCTGCTTCCTGCACACCTGAATGAAATTGAGCCATTCATACGTATTGAGGACTTTTATTCAGGAAAATAAAACAAGCACCGTGGAAACACATCAGCAGCAGATTGCTGTGGATGAGGTCTGCGGTGGCTGGTGTCAGTAGTAGATGCAGCGGGTGTGATGAATGGGAATGTGAGCCATTTCTTCCTGATGCTGCTTGGCGTAAGGCCACAGGTAGAAATCAATGAGAGCTGAGTTTATAGCACAGCTCTGTCCGTCTCTCTGCCGCACGAGCTCCCACAGGTGATCCTTGATTCTCTCCACGCACCAGATAGAGCAGCCTCGAATTTCCACCTCCCTCCTCTCACCGGAAGTCAGCAGCTCTCCTAAAACAGAAGATAAAGAAGGAGGATGTGTGATACATATATATGCTGTCTATTAATAATAAGGTTCAGGAACAGGCGGCTATAGCATTGAGCAGAGATTTCCCTGCCATGGTTTAATGGAGAGCTATTATGATTTTCTGAATCGTGCCTTTTGTATAGTGTGTTACACAAGTTTGTGGACCTGGAAAAAAGTGCGAAGTTGCAGAGAAACTTTCTCTTCTTCACCTGTAATGGGTTAATGGCATTGTGGCATGGACTCTTTGAACTTTTGTACTGGGCCATGCCCATTCACACCCATTTTGAAACTGGAAACTGAATGATATGTCATGTCCCATGTTCTTAATAGTACAATGCCCTATACTGCCTGGATCAACACAGAGTAGGAAACACTTCAGCGAGGTCAAAGCAGGCGAGCGACAGAAGAACAACACTGCATCATGCGACCAGCGGTGGCCTAGTGGTTAGAGAGTTGCCCGGGATCGGAAGATTGTGGGTTTGATTCCTTCACCAGTAGGTTGCCCTGAGGTACCCTTGAGCAAGGTACCGTCCCCGTCACTGCTCCCCGGGCGCTTTCAATAGCTGCCCCCTGCTGCACGTGTGTGTATGGGTGAAACGCAGAGGTTGAATTTCGTTGTGTTGTGCTGTGTTTCACAATGATGAGGGTTGTCACTTTCAATGAGATGAATGAATGTAATATTAGTTCTAAATAATTAGCTTTTCAGCAGAAAGGTGCCATTGCACTATCAACGAGAAGCGAGAAGGTCCTGGGTTCGATTCCCAGATGGGGCAACCAGGTCCTTTCTGTGTGGAGTTTGCATGTTCTCCGTGTCTGCATGGGTTTCCTCCCACCGTCCAAAGATATGCATGTCAGTTGGAGATGCTAAATTGCCCCCAGGTGTGTGTGAGTGTGTTTGCCTGTATGTCTACCCTGCGATGGACCGGCAACCTGTCTAGGTTGTGTCCCCACCTTTTGCCCTGCGAGGGCTTGGATAGCCTCCAGTGTCAACCGCCTATGACCCTACTGAGGACAAGCAGCTAAGAAAATGAGTGAGACTGTGAGATGAATAATAATTTTTTTTTTTACATTTCCAGCATTGTGTGGATATGGGTGGAGGTAAAGACATAACTCACCCTTTTTAAGTGCCTCCATAAGTGTGTTTGAGTACCGCAGCGCTCCCAGATAGACAAGGGCCTGAGGTACTCTGTAGTCCGCAAACATGGTCAGGTAGTCCAGGTTAGGTATGTTTCCTTCCCCTCTGGCCTCCATGATCCCCCAAAAATCTGCCACTAGGATCTGTGCCCTCTTATAGAAGGAAATCTTCCTCCCCTGGGAAACCAACAGTGCACAGAAAATGTTGTATATGCTCAGTCAGCACAAGCGGCTTCGTGAGGGCCCGTATCATGAAAGAATATATCAGGAGTACCTCATATGTGGCTTCATCCTTGTATGAAGGTATATTATCCACAATGTACCGCACCATCTTCTCCGCATCATTCTCTCCATGGCTCAGGAAGTTTCGGATGGAGCCGCCGTGCTGCATTAGTACTTGCCCCGCTTCAGTGAGGGCCTGGTGGCGTTCTTTTAGCATTGGCATGGGCGTGGCACTGTCTGAGCGAAGAACATGCCCCAGCTCCGCTTCAGTGATCTGAGAGAAATAGGCCGGGTCGGTTATGGGCACACCTGCAAGGATGGGAGAAAAAAAAAAACATCAAAATGATGTAAACCCCCCCCCCCCCCCCAACATGTTATTTTATATTTTTGTTTTATTTTATTTGGTAATGGATAAGCTGGCTTTCAAAATTGACCAATGAATTCTTGAGAAGATATTTGTATAGAAATATGTTTTCTAGGCTCCAATGTATTTAGAGTTTGGTTTTCCTCAGTGACTCAGTTTCCTCCAACAGTCCAAAGACAGAAACTGTCAGGTGTTCTGAAAATGCTAATGTGTCCCCTAAGTGTAAGTGTGTTTGTGTGTTTCTGCCCTGTGATGGACTGGCAAGCTTTTCTGGGTGTTTTTGAGCCGCAAATCCTAACCAGCCTATCCCAGCGTTTGTAGGACAAAAGGTGAAGAGAGGTCGCCAGCAAAGCAGACACACAGACAAACCTGCTCAAACACAGACCTAGAGGGCGAGTTAGATTCTCCAGTTCACATGACCTGCATGTATCTGGTCTGTGAGAGGAAAGCGGTGCTCCCCATGCAGAACAGGACCGTAACACACTCAAAACAGGCCTCATCAAACCAAGAACCTTCTTGAAATGCAGCTACAGAAGTGCCCTGCTGTATGGATATTACTACTGACAACCACAGATATGTGTACCCTCATCCATAGCCCTGGTGATGGCCGCACACAGAGACATGTATCCACGATACACGTTTCCCTTGTAGGCAACCTCACACTGCTGATCTTCTCTGTCGGGCCAGAAGGAAAAGTTCATGGTGTCCGTAACAAACACCCAATTAATGGCCTCGTCTGTGTCTGCAGAGGGAGCGAGCGGGTTCATCTTCTTCCATCCGCTGGGCAAAAACTCCTCACTGTCCTTCAGCCCGTACAGCATCTCTGCTATCTTCTCAACACCCTCCTCTTCCACAAACACATCCTCGCTCCGCTCCGCCACAAACCGACCAGACTCTCGAGGAGGCAGCGGGTCCATTCTGTGGCAAATAAAAGAAATTTAGGATTATTAATGCACCGTTCACCGTTTATTATGGAGCTGTTCCAAAGCTTAACATGCGGAACTGCTAGGTTGGCTCTCTTGGGGCAGTAACCAGCAACCAAGGACAATCTTTAGCTAACTTTGAGAGCACTTTTTCCACATTTTTTCTGTCCCCACATTAACATGGAAAATAAGTTCTCTGTAGAAAACAAATACGCTGCAATAAATGTATTTCTGCAAGATTTTGGTGTATTTTTCTAACTAGTGGGAACATCATGTCTCGTATTCTGATCTTATTTGATGTGGAAACTTGTCCCAGCCTTTCAAAGTCAACAAAAGTGTGAACTGCATAAAAAGGATATTCCTTTCTGCAGAAGTGAAGTTTTGGGTAAAAATCAGCCTGTCCTGTTACCAGGGGTGCACAGTGTATGCAGTACGGGACTGTGCTTGTTTTTTCAGCAGTTTAATACGTTTCTTATAGCAGTGTAATATGCTGTAGTAACATTTCAGATCTGATCAAAATGATCTAAACCCTGTCCACCCTGAAAGCAGGTGTCTGCAACGCCCCAATGCGTGCGTTGCCAGATTGAGCGATTTCACCCTCTTTGTACAAGCTAATTAAATAAAAAGCGCAACAACCGGACTTGCTCTTAAACTTCAACTCGACGTTGGTGACTGAATCTCCAGGAATCATGTCCGTCCTTAATCATGCATTTAGTCAGAAATGGAAGGATTTCCATCTAGACCTGGCAACCCTGTGCTGGGCAACTTCACTTCTGCAGGAAAAAAAAAAACCACCACCGACTTAACCCGGTCTTCTTACAGAGACTAGCAGTAGATGCTGTTCCTGATCCGAGTGGCCGTCTTCAGAAAACAGCGCGACCTCCCGAGAAGGAGCATGCAGGGGTGAAAAAAACACGGAGCAACTGAGCGAAGTTCACTCCTTCAAACTGGCACGCTCATTTTCTCCCCCGCCTTAAAGCTCAGGTAGAGATCGCCACCCAGTGCAGCGGAGTGGGATCGAGGAGCGTCCAGGACTCAAGTTTAGATCTGAGTTCAGACTAGTAATAGTTGAACTAGAGGCTGTTTTGATTGGTTGTGATTTGAGAGGGTTTACTGCAAACCTTTCTCTTAACTAATGTTTTCTTACTGCACTGCACCTCTCTGGTTTAAACTGTTTATAAAATGCTTGAACCCAACACCAGTTCCCCAAAACTACAGTAAAACCTCAGACATGAAACAGTGTAGTCTTCACTTCTTCCAGTAACTTTGATGTAGCTCAGTGTGATGTGGCTGTTTGTGATGTAGCTCAATGTGATGTGGCGGTTTGTGATGTAGCTGTGATGTGGCTGTTTGTGATGTGGCTGTGATGTTGAGATGTAGCTGTGATGTGGCTGTGATGTTGAGATGTAGCTGTGATGTGGCCGTTTGTGATGTAGCTCAGTGATGTGGCCGTTTGTGATGTAGCTCAGTGTGATGTTGAGATGTAGCTGTGATGTGGCTGTTTGTGATGTGATTGTGATGTTGAGATGTAGCTGTGATGTGGCTGTTTGTGATGTAGCTCAGTGATGTGGCTGTTTGTGATGCAGCTCTGTGTGATGTTGAGATGTAGCTGTGATGTGGCTGTTTATGGTGTTGTTTTCGATGAAGTGAAAGTGACAACTTGTCATTTTAAAACTCAGCACAGCTGAGTTTAACTTGCATACACGCACGCGCAACAGGAGGCAGCTGTTCAAAGCACCCGGGGCGCAGTGATGGGGATGCTGAATACCTTGCTGAAGGGTACCTCAGGGCAATCTACTGGTCTGGGATTCTAACCCATGACCTTCTGATCCTGGGACCTAGGCCCTAACCAGTAGCTACTACTGCCTCTGTAGCTCTATGTGACGTAGCTCTTCGTGACAGCTCTTCAAGCATCATCACCGCTGTGAACAATACAGAGTATCACACATTGAAGTTACTCAAAGGAGCAGCTTCGGTTGATTTACAAAAGGACGGCACTGCAGAGACCACTGCATATTCATAAAAACTGGCATATCTTTTATTTCAGACAAATGGCAAAATCCTACAAACGTGTCGGGGAGAGTTCACAGATGTGTGTAAAAAAATAAATGTATGAAGGAAAGAAAAAAAAAAGGAAAAAAAAAAAAAAAAAAAAGGGATGAAAGCCAAACTTACTGCTCTGCCCTGACACAACACAATCTAAACAAGGACAATGACTGTGAGTCTCAATTAGAGTGGCAGACCTACAAAACTTCCAGAGGTAGAGCAAATCAAATAAATACTGGGGTTTTAAAACCCAGTGATGACTGGAGAAAAAAAAGGATACACAACCACAAACATCGAGATCATTGCTCCAGGATTTACTGCATGTAGCCTGGAATTCTATGGAAGAGGAAAGACTGACAGAAGAGGTACGGGAATTCTGATGAATATACTGATACCCCCCATATAAATCACTTGATATTTACATATAATTTCTCCTTACAGCCCCAATATAGTTTTCTCATTGACTCAGTAAAAGAGAAAAGTTATTTAATATGCAGTTATTTTTAAAAAATTATAAAAATCCCAGGTTTCTGTGTACATTCTGAACTCATTCTGGATGGTTGGTTGAGGAAAAGCAAAGAAAATGCTCGCAGCTGTTCTAATTGCAAACAGGACTTGAAGGAAGAAAGGAAGGACCTGCAAACAAACATCCAGCAAAAGCAGAACCAGAGCTGTCAGACAATTCTGTCAAAGACTGAAAAAGTGTGAAACGTGTAACAAAATCAGAGAAACTGCCAAGCAAAATATTAACTCTCAAAAGATAAGAAACTGGGAGTATGTCCCCCACCCAGGGCTGGAAGGACCAGAGGTCGTCTTCACACAAAATAGAAACTTTTGTAGATAAGGTGATAGAGGAAGGTTTTCACAGACAGGTCTTGTGTGCTGAGTCGAGCAGCACTGCTGGGAGCGAGGAGCTGGAGTGGAGCTGCAGAAGGCCTGGATGTCTTGAAAGAAGTGGGGATGGGCTGAGTTAGTCGTGATGGTGTCCCAGGAGGTGGAGAGCGCTGCCCGGGAGAAATGATTGGGGGGAGGGGAAAGAGGGGAAAGAAAAAAAGGTTAGTCACCACTGTAACAGCACTATCACCAAACTTGAATAAATGCACAATCCAAGGAGACCAATAGAGCCTCACAGTAAATATCGTCTGCCTGGAGGTAAATTCATGTTTACTTGCAAGTCACCCTTTAAAGACTTATAACTGTCAATTGCTAATTCCCCTGCTCATACCGGACTGACTCCACTCGGCTGTTAGGAATGAGGCTGGTGTGTTTAACAGGAAAATAAACAGACTGTGCCGCCCACTGGCCTTCTCGGACAGCAGGGTCAACACAACAAGTCCTTTTAGTTTCAAACTTGCTGATTCAAACCCACCACAGACTATTGCCATAACCATCCGTTATGGATATTATTGCATTATAATAATTAAAATATGAAGCAATACAGGTCAACAAACAGTAGAAACAGTTAATTAAAGCCAAAAACTATTACATTTTCTCCAAGAGCAGCAACATACATGAAAATGAAATGGAGACACACCAGAAAAAGAAAAAAAGCGACTGAATATAAGACATGTTTACATAGTTTAAATATTAATGCATCCATGGAAGGGAACAACAAAAAACTAAAAAGTCATACAGTGGGCAGAATGGAGAGAAGCAAAAAAGCAGATTCTTTCAGACTTGCCTGTTCTGTAACAGGTATTGGGCATTCTGAATCTGGTCCTGGGTGCCAGTGATGGTAATGATGCGATCTTCAGACCCCTGGAGTGGTTCATCAATTTTAATTGATGCTCCAGATTCATGACGGATCTGCTTAATCCTCTGACCTCCCTTTCCAATGATTGACCCTGCCAACTAGAAAAAAACGATGAGCCAGGTTAGTATGTTGCTATTTCTGTCCATTACATATACTGTAACTAAATGAACACTCACATCTTTGGGAATTGTCACTTGTGTTGTGACGACTGGGTCTCCCATATCACCATAGTTACCCCTTCCACCTAACAAAAATAGAGGTTATTAGACTATTATTAGTTATTAAAAGCAGACGATATAACAAAAGGATAATTTCAGTTCACTAGATTATTTTTTGAGGGTCTAGTCTTACCGGACTGGTAGCCGTCCCATGATGAGTTGTCTAATAGTAATTTGATAAAACACACATAGAAACACATGATAAACAATGAATAAAGACTTTATAACATGCTCACAATCCTCATGTTACTGCATTAATTATCAAACACTTACCATATCCGTCATCATTCTACAGGGTGGAGAAAGAAAAGGGGGAAAATTGTAAGAAAACCAAACTGGCAGCACTTTTAGCCAAATAACTATAAACCAATGCCTGCATTCATCTGGCGCAATTGCTCTCCTGTTTCTATAGTAACCAGCAATTTAAGTATCTGTTGCCAGGTAACAGCAGGCTGCTGCTGACTGTGTCAGTTCAACCATCTGCACATACACATTTGCCATGGACACTATTCGGAGCTTTCATAGCTTTACTGTGTAGTTTAGGTCAAGTTCATACCCACAGCGCTAATGACAATTTAAACCAGTTCTGAATACCTGTTCAGTCGTGTCAAAGTGCACTCACCATGCTGCCACCATAACGGTCCCGGGGTCGACCTCTCCTGTCCCCACTGAACAATTAAAGGGAAGAAAAAAAAAGAAAAAGTCAAACACTAGGGAAGCAATAACGGCCACTTAACATTAGTAATGTTATTACTAATTATTCAGCAATAAATAAATAATTACATTGTAGACACCTGGTTTATGAGACGCTGGAAAGATTAAGTGAATGTCTTTCCTGTGTCAAATGCTAAAACCCAAACTGCAGAACGGCTGCTGTACAAAATTTTATGAAAGGACTTACTGTCTGTCGTCTGAGTGGCTGCGGTGGTGGCTGTAATAATGGTCGTCGCTGCGAACATAAAAACAGAAGACTTTCACGGTCAGCACAAATGACTGATAAACCAGTCGTGATCAAAATGCTACTGCCAAAAAGTTCAATAAAACAAATTTTTTTATGTACAGTATATATATATGTATACACACACACATAGTACTGTGCAAAGGTTTTAGGCAGGTGTGAAAAATGCTGTAAACAAAGAATGCTTTCAGAAATAATGATTGTTCATTTTTATCAATTTACAAAATGCAAAGTGAGCGAACAAAAGAAAAATCTAAATCAAATCAATATTTGGTGTTACTACCTTTTGCCTTCAAAGCAGCATCAGTTCTTCTAGGTACACTTGCACAAAGTCTGGGATTTTGTAGGATTATAGTCGGAGTATGATCAGCCAGTTTTACCAAACAGGTGCTGATGATCATCAATGTCACACGGAGGAGAAACACAGCCATGTTTGGAACAACCTACCAGCAGAGTTCCTTCAAAAACTGTGTGCAAGTGTACCTAGAAGAATTGATGCTGTTTTGAAGGCAAAGGGTGGTCACACCAAATATTGATTTGATTTAGATTCTCTTTTGTTCATTCACTGAATTTTGTTGATTGATTAAAATAAATTATTAACACTTCCATTTCTGAAAGCATTCTTTGTTTACAGCATTTTTCCCCACACCTGCCTAAAACTTTTGCACAGTACTGTATATATTGTAGCTTCTTACTGGTTATTTGAAACCCTGGAGAGTGTGCAGGGCTAGCATATTATAATTATATTCTACCATCAATATATCTACAATCAAATTGCTTTTCAACTATTTATATTGAACTTGTCAACATTAAAACAACTAGGTAAATTCAGTGGGATTAGACAGAAATAGTAACAACATATGAATGATAATATGGCAGTAAGAAATGTTTGTACTGCTCACCCTCTACGGTGGTGGTGGGGGGGTCCCATAGGCATGTTCCTTGGGGGGCGACCCCCTCCTCGGCCTCCTCCTCGATGTGGAGGGGGTCCTCGGCGTGGGCTCATGTCATCATAGTCTCTCCTGCTGGGTGGCATGTGATGACTTCCACGTCCACCGCGGGGGGGCATGCGATCAAATCCACCCCCACGATCCCGTGAAGGGAAGCCTCCCATAGGACGACGGCCTCGCTCCTCATACATTACTGTGTACCCACCATAGTCATATGATTCATCAAAGAAGTTGGGGTCATATGGCTGGGCACGACCTTTAATGGGTGCCTAAAGAAAAACAAACAGGGATATAAAGCAAATAAACAACACCAACAACAAAAATACATCATCTTAATCAGCATACAAAAAAAAAAAAAAAAAAAAACCCCACACACACACACATACACCTTACCTCAACAATAAGCTCCAGCATTGTCTTAATGCACTCGACAACCCTATCTGCTTTGCCCCCAACTAGCACTACACGGTCAGTTGATTGAGGGCAGCACTCCTGGAAAAGCTTAATGGTAGTCTGAGTGCTCTGCAACAGTAAATTAAATTCATATTAATTTACTATTTATTTCATTGCCATTCAGTATTTCATTTGTTTAGATTTTCTGAGCTGTTCAGTTTAGAAGTTGTAACCAGATTAAGGTATACATTCTCAGGTTTCAAAAAGATTTAAAAAAAACTTTACCTCACGCAGCTCTTTGATTTTGGCCCCTTTAACACCGATGATGCTGCCAGCCAGACTCTGATGGATCAGAATCCTCAACTCACAGTCAAAATCCACCCCTTTATGATGCTGGTACTGCACCAATCAGATTTAAAAACCTAATTAAATACCAAGCCAAACAAGGATTGCAAATTTGTCTAAAACACAAACAAGGGAAACTGAGCTCACCTCCTCTAGTGTTGGGATGATTTTCAGCAGTATCTCAGCCACAGTTGGGATGTCTGCACTGATACTGAGGATCCTTCAGGTGTGTGATGGTATTTTGTCACACAGGGAAAAATGAGAGCAAGAGCAAATATTAGGAACGGTATTCCTGAACGATCATCAGAGCCTGTCATCTGTGCTCGGCATGAATTAATTATCCACAGGCTAAGTAGGTGGTCATGCACTCCCTCATGCTTTTGACCGCACAGAAAAGGAGTGATGAGGTGCAGCAAAAGAGAAAACAAAAATAAGCTCCATCCGGTCCCTAAACAGGCAGGATGGAGAAGAGGATGCACATTGTGTAGTAAAGGAGTGCTCAAGAGCTTTAGCACACATTAGCTCTGATGACTGAGGATGGGGGAGGAACTAATTGCGAAAGGGAGGGGGGCTAAGATGTGAAATGAGTAAGAGAAGCAAGAAGTCCTTCACCATTAGAGGAAAGATGGACAGATTTCAGACAGACAGAGAATGCGGAAGAAAGGAGATGCACAACAGGGATCACTGGCAGCAATCAAACAGTCTTTGGGCTTTTCAAATAAGCCAAATATACAGGAATACATTGCAATACAAACAGAACAGGAGAAACAGAAATAACATTGTACTGCCCCCTCACCCTCGTCTATTAATCTTTTCATTAGCAAGAAATGTTTACACAGGACTATAAAATATCGGTCAGCTGTATAAATGTGCTTTAACAAAGCTCATGCAAGTCAAATGAACTTCTTTTCAGATTGTTTATGTTTGCTTTAGGTGAGCACGAAGAGAGAGCACTTTTGAAAGAGAGGAAGTCATTAAATGACTGAGATGGCAGCACAGGCATTTTACATAAAATTACAGCAATTAAATCTTACATGTAAAACAGAATTATAACCATATTTATGAACGGTCATTTATGGAAGTAGGGAGTATTGTGGTACATGAACGACATCATTAACAGTACTCGTATTGGCAGTTACAGTGCTGACAGTACTTGGAGGTTGGAGTATCTGAGTGGCACGTACCGCTCGGGCCCACTGCTGTCTGGGACTGACACAGTGGCATTGTACTGCAGGGGTGGGGCCAACCACCCAGAGCAATCAAGCACACAGATGTCAATGAAGTAAGGCGCCCAATAGGAAGGGCACGATTATGGGCAGGGCCAACCAGGGAGTCAGGAGGTCAGGCAGCAACGCAGGTGGGCGGGACAAGTCGATCCAGAATATGGGAATTGGCCAAAAATAAATAAATAAAAAAACAAGGAGAAGGGGAGAGGGAGTGGAAGAGGAGTACATTTTTAATTGTAAAAAAATTCACTGCGATTTTATCATCTCATAACGTTGGATGAGAATGGAGGACAGGACAAGAAGAAAGAGCAATGAGTATGTATATGTTGGCCTGTACAAAATACTTTTTTTCCCATGAATGTTTGCTGCTAATTACTCTCACTTAAATTTACTGAGTACATTCTACAGTACAAAATTAATTACCAAGAAATCGAGGGATACAAAAAACAGTCAAAATCTACTGAATATTTAAAAGATTAAATTATGGACAAAGGTGGCAAAGTTGACTAGTGGAAGTGTTTGTTTTCACACCATGGTAACATACCCTTACAGCACAAAAAGGTGTGCTCTGCCCACCATTTTTCACCCCCCTTTATATGCAAGTGTGCATGTACGTGCATGTGTGTTTACTAGGCCAAAGAACTAGAAAGTTGTGTACTCACATCAGTGCGCAGAGCTTTGATGTTCTTGCCTGCCTTTCCTATCACAGCTCCTGCATTCTGCATTGGAGAGACAGGCAATTATCCAAACACATCTATGTTGTAAAATATTATGATTAATTCAGATTGCTGTAAGTGTAGGCACTTACTTTGCTCTGTAGCAACACACGCAGTTCCACCATGTCTTCTGACTTACGTGAGCGTTTATAGGTAGGCTCATCATCAGCTTCCTCTGCAGGACGCTTACCTGAGTACATGCACACAGACAATGGGCTACAATATTACTAACTTATAGAGGTCATTACAAAAAATGCTAGCATTTTTAGTTGGAGTCTTCATTTATCTTTTTTTCAATCAATTTCCATACAACAGCATTACACACAAAATATTTTGTTACAATTGCTTTTGTCATTGTATATATCAGGCAACAAATGAAGTCGGTTTTTTAAAACTGATGTGCTGGGAGAAAAAAATAGGGCAAAAATAAGGACCCGTGTGATTTCTGGGACGTGGTAGTCCAAATAATCTGATCTACAGACCCCCAGCTGTAACTAATGGCACTTAAAGGAAGCCATGTCTCAACAGGTCAGAGCTGATTTGTTCATATGAGGGGGATCTATACAATAACAGATAAAAAAAAGTTATGGCTGACTGAAATTTACAGTAAATCTATTCTGTTCTGAGGCTAATCCTGTTTTACCCTTATCATGAAATGAATCTTGCTGAAATGCCCCCCAATATATTACCATTGCTCTCTGAGCTGAATGTGGTCTCCTCATCCTGCTGGTGGTCTTCTGTGTCCATCATCTACCTGCACTGCCTTCAGCGATGAACAATCCTCTCTTAACCTGAGGAGGTGAAAATGGATAAAAAAAGAATATAACATGGTATTAAAAGAAAAGATAAAAAGATCCTACAATTTTTTTAAACTTACCAAAGATTTAAAAACACAACCCAAGTTCTGATGCATAGAAATAATGAAGAACAAAAATTAAAAAAAATATTATGAGGGGAAAAAAAAAAATCTGATAACTGGGCTAGGGCTGGGCAATAGGACAATTAATGGCTTCGTGATAATGTACATAATTATATTGGAAGAAGGATGTAGTGGATAAAGCGGCCAAGAAAAAGGAAAAAGGGGAAGACCAAAGAGGAGGTTTGTATGTGCACAGATGAGGACATGCAGGTGGTTGGTTTGAAGGAGGAAGATACAGAGGACAAAAAAAACGAAAATGGATGATCCGCTGTGGTGATTCCTAAAGATTATGATAATTTCCATAATATCCTATACTGACTGTATTGTGAATGTCAGGAACAAAACACTGATAGATACGAAGGGATTTAGTGCAGAGCATCGTGTGTGAAGTTGATGAGAAACATTCATATTATTGTGGCACTACTGGTTTTCATCCTTTATTCAAACTGATCAGATGCCCAGAAAATAGCATGAAATATTGCTTATTGTGAACACTGACATATCTTTTGTCATATTGCCCATCCCCAATCCGGGACTTCTCAGTAGCAGTCTTTTGGAGCAGATCTCACATGAGCTGTTCAACATCTCAGATGATGGTATGAAAAGTATGTGAGACATCCACTTAACAAGACAAAGCACTGAACACGGAAGCTGAGCTCCTGGTTTCTCGCATCAGGAAAATAGCTATATTTATCGATTCCTATGATTTTACACCAACTCAAGGCGATATAACTGGAAAATGCCGAAGGACTTTTAACAAGTACCCCCAACACCGAACCAGGTGGAAGTACGGAGAGCAGCCAACGTCCCTCATTCAAGCACAATTATTATTTAAACATCCAGAATATCTCTCAAGATATCTCAGTCACGCACAGCATACAAAATAGATACATAATTTTAAAAAATGAAGACTGTTTTCTCGTTTTCTCTACCCAAGCCCTCAAATCCTCCGGCTACCTTATTAACAATAGATGGCTCGAGCAACCTAGGCTAAGCTAACTTCCTCTTGCTAATGTACACAACTAAACTGTGGCCCTGCGTGCCAATTTTGGGTAGATTTCGGTTTAATTAAACAATACGTTCCGTTTTTTACCTAGAGTCCAGCACTACTTTCTAAACCTGGCTTTGCTATTTATCGGCGAAGTAGAAAGAACGTGAAAAAACGAAAACGAAACATTAGCTTAGCTCGACTGCTAACACCCCGAGGAGTCGCTTAGCAACATTTGCACGAACGTCACGCGCTCGGGCCGATTTAAGCGCAGTTAAACAAATTAATAGACAGGAGCGAATATTTTAAAGTGGCTGTAAATGAATAAAACCGCAAATTACGGTAATTTTCCAAAAACACACGAAAACGAACCTGCTTGGCGTCCGTCCCCTAACAAACGACGACGCACAAAACCTTGAGAAGGAGAAAAAAAAAACCGCCTCAGTTTCAACCAATGAAAGCTCGTCCCTCCAAAGCAACTTGCACTTTCATTGGTCCATATTTAGGAAAGGGCGGTACCTAAAGCAATAATTGGATAAGTCAGCTGTCAATCTCAAATTACTTCTCAGCAGGTTTGTTTGGCTGCTTGATGCCTGGCTACTGGAAGACTTCATGCTGTTAAAAGTTGGATTTCACAGCTTTCCAGATAAATAAAAAGAAATAAAGTATTGCTGGTGATCTTAACTTGCGAGATTTAAGCAGCCTGGAGCATCTTTGCTGACGTTTAGTGAGTATGTTTTGTGCTGCTCTTTTGGCCAAATGTTTCATGTTAATGTTTGTATGGGAGCAGTCAGCAGTCAACATGTACATTTTCAGAAAGATTCCTAAATATCTAATTATATTTATATATATTATGACACAAAATAATATTTTTAGGAATGGGTCAGTTCTTTGGGTGGCCCACAAATAGCACTGAATAATCAAAAGACAAGTTCTCTTTTATTTTAAATGCTTTAATTGTTTAAAATGCAGTGCATAGACACATTTAATTCTTGATTGAATCCCACATGTTTTAAAGGGGAAATTTCACCACATTTCTGCATAATTCAGTGCAATGATATAAAAGTCATGCAACGTTGTTTGAAAAATGTGCCTATCTTTTACAAGGGGGCAGCGGTGGCCTAGTGGTTAGGGAGTTGCCCCTGCATCGGACGATTGTGGGTTCAATTCCCCACCAGTAGGTTGCCCTGAGGTACCCTTGAGCAAGGTACCGTCCCAGTCACTGCTCCCCAGGCGGTTTCAATAGCTGCCCACTGCTGCACGGTGTTTGTGTGCATGGGTTAAATGCAGAGGTCCAATTTCTTTGTGGTTCACTGTGCTGTGACCTCGCAATGACAAGGGTTGTCACTTTCACTTTCACTTCTCCACTTACAATCTCATAAAAACTAATGGTAGTGAACAGACAGCTTAACTGAATAGCTCTTATAGCTATTAATCTGCCTAACGTTTGAAAAAAGTTTTGAGATAAGACTTTGGCTTAGTCAGTTCTGTGCTTCATGAGATTGTCCACTTTATCACCACTACTGCATGTAAATATCCATCACCTTTCTGTTCACTGGATGGTAAATGCATGACGTGTGCTATAGACATCAGAGCATGTTGTGGTTCTCAGAACAACTTGAATCAATCACACACTATGACATTTGGATCTCAACCAATCAAAAATAAATCCTTCTTTAAATACATCTTTGCTCACCATCCACTGCATTAAAACTCTGATCCTGTACTTCAGTATAATAGATCCTTTATGTGTCCACCAAAGCCTGTTATGCACACATGTTCAGCTAACTAAGTCATCACTGGGAAGTTGATGACCACAGGAGAGCTGATACCCAGGAGAAATTTTTGGTGCTGAACTATTTCCAACAAAGCAGTGAACATGCTACACTAGGTATGGTAGCACTGTTTGTCAGCCGAGAATGGCCTGCCAGACCATTAACCGTTAGGATAATTTGCAGCTACTTTTGAATGAGCTATGACTTTTTTTATGACAATATTTTTTTATATTCAGTCTGTCTGTAGAGAGTCAGCCCTGTGGGCAGCAAGAGAATGCCGGCAGCAAGTGATGCACAGGTGACCCAGACTTGGCTGCGTTCCACATGGCATATCCAGGTACCCCAAACTTGGCTGGATGCTTGCGTTGAATGGGTTTTGGAGGAGGCAGGAGGTGCGGCAGTACCTCAAACCCAACTCAACCAACAAGTCCTGGACCAGTGGCTGCTCACTGACCTTCGTGACCTTGCCCATCCCATTCTGCCAGATGGCGTGTCAGAGACTGAGAAGATGGAGCTGAATGGCTATTACTGTCTCCAGATGGACTCCCTGCTGGACGTAAGCCAGCCAGCCTACTCTCAGCTGCAACGGGTCCGTGGTGCAGACTGTACCAACGAACAGGTCACTGCAGTGACGCAAGCTACCCAAAGGCCGTGGGAGGCTAAGCCTACACGCATGCTGATGCTGCAACTGACCGATGGGGTGCAAACTCTGGAGGGCATGGAGTACCAGCCTGTCCCAGCCCTTCACGCCAGTCTGCCTCCAGGCACAAAGCTCCAGCTGGTGGGAAAGGTGTTGGTGCGCCTGGGGGTCCTGCTGCTGAAGTCAGAGAATGTCAGAGTCCTAGGGGGAGAAGTGGAGCAGCTGGTGGAGAGGCATTCTCAGGCCAGGGTGCTCTGCAGGAACCTAGGGTTGCCTGAAGAAGACCACACACGAGGAGGAGAACCTGATGATCAGGATCTTCTCGCTAGTGTGGAGGCTGCAGAGGAGCCTCAGATCAGATCGAACACTCTGGACAGTGGTTATCACAGCACTGGTGGAAGCCTGATCTCGCAAACCTCTGTCAGAACTCAGAGCTTTCAGTCAGAACCTTCTCTTCAAGTGGCATCTGGTCCTGGCAGCAGTAATGTTGTTGATCTTACAGATGATGACTTTCCGGATAACTTTGACTATATACCTGAGGACTTTAATGAAATTCCAGAGAACTCTGAAAATGTCCCAGAAGACTTTGATGACATTCCAGTGGAAGAACTGGACAGCATCATGACACCCACAGAAGTCTTAACTAGGAATGGAGCGAGGGACTATAGTGGGACAGAGCAATATCCTGTTCCAGACTCAGATTTGTTAATGCCACACAGCCAGGCCAAGCATCCCACAAATGAAGGTTTTGCGTCCGGATCTCCCTCCAGCAACAGCATCGGCCGCAGCAAAGGATCCTCGGATCGAATGGCTATCACTGGTGCTTCAGATGACTTTCTTTCTTCCCCAGAAGCAAAGATGGCCAGATATGAGCCTGTCTCAAGTAGCACTCAAATCATCGCCAAGGTTTCAACACATAAACATGCCAATAAAGCCAAGGCCGACATGTCAATCCTCAACTACCTGTGCGTTCTGCAGAACGGCATTTGGCCTCCCTCTACTGTTCAAGTCGTGCGATTGAAGGCCTTTATTGTCACTCTAATTGGAAACCTGCGTGTTACTGGTGGGGAATGGAAACTTGAGGCAACCATATCGGATGGTACAGGATACCTCAATGTGGATCTGTGTGACGGTTTGCTAACTAATCTGATCGGCTTCTCGGCAACGGAATCCAGAGCGCTAAGGAAGGACCCAGCAAGGCGTGGAGCGCTGGATGCCGGAATACAGAACTGCCAGAGGGAGCTTGTGGACATGTGCTGTGTTATGAGTGTACAGTTCGAGCCCTCAGGAAAAAACGTGTTACTAAGGACCAATCCACTGACAGACAGGGAATACTGCGAACTACAGAAAAGGGTGACATAGAGGAGGAGTTAGCACGTACTGATGAATGAAAGCTAGTAGGGAACTATAACCATTACATACCAACTGCCTTTTAATTTACTTGTTTGACTGATTTTACTGGTGAATGCTTCAGTTTATGGATAAGTGTGTCGCACAGTATATGCATTATTCCTGTGTGTGATGATTTCTGCTTGTTAATTTTGACACGTTTATAATGTAAATAAAGCTGTAAAATGGATCCAGAAGCCTGTAGGTGTCTCTTATGTGACCCTTGTTGTCTCTCTTAACTGGAGTCGCATGTTTTTTGTATTTGTATTGTGTTTCGTTTCCCAGTTGCCTGGGTGTCATCTGGTTGCTCCTGTTGTCTCCCGCTGCTGGTCAGGTGACCAGAAGATTTTTTTTTTGGTCTGTGTTGTGCCATAATAAGCACCCCGACGATATGAAAAGTGTGTGTGTGTGTGTATGTGTGTGTGTGTGTATATATTATATACAGTACTGTGCAAAAGTTTTAGGCAGGTGTGTGGAAAAAAATGCTGTAAACAAAGAATGCTTTCAGAAATGGAAGTGTTAATCATTTATTTTCATCAATCAACAAAATGCAGTGAATGAACAAAAGAGAATCTAAATCAAATCAATATTTGGTGTAACCACCCTTTGCCTTCAAAACAACATCAATTCTTCTAGGAACACTTGCACACAGTGTTTGAAGGAACTCTGCTGGTAGGTTGTTCCAAACATCTTGGAGAACCAACCACAGATCTTCTGTAGATGTAGGTTCCTCACATCCTTCTGTCTCTTCATGTGATCCAGACACACTGGATGATGTTGAGATCAGGGCTCTGTGGGGCCAGAAGAACTGATGCTGGTTTGAAGGCAAAAGGTAGTAACACCAAATATTGATCTGATTTAGATTTTTCTTTTGTTCGCTCACTTTGCATTTTGTAAATTGATCAAAATAAACAATCATTATTTATATTTCTGAAAGCGTTCTTTGTTTACAGCATTTTTTCACACCTGCTTTTGCACAGTCCTGTGTGTGTGTGTTTGTGTGTGTGTATATATATATAATGCATGTTTGCAAGAAGAGGAGGTGCTACACAGTGGTGAATGTAGAACTATCCCAACTGTTTTGAGGCAAGTTTCTGCCATCAAGTTGAAAATGACGTTGGGAGCTTGTGAACCCACAGCACTCGCAACAAAAACCGCTGCTGTTGACCCATACACACGGTGCAGCGGGCCACCATGCGTCCAGCCCCCGGGGAGCAGTGATGGAGACCGTACCTCACTCAAGGGTCCCTCGACAACCTGCTGGTCCAGCATTCGAACCCACAACCTTCTGATCCTGGGGCTTAGTCCCTAAACACTAGGCCACCACTTCATGTGTTTATGTTCTTTTGCAAAAAGAAACATGGGTCTAAGACATTTGCAAATCATTGCGCGCGCACACACACACACACACACACACACACACACACAAATGAAATGAAAAGCTCTCTATTCAACACTTGCTCCATTTTACAGACTGCATTTGTCCTTAACTTCAGTTAGTTGGCAGTAAAATGAAGATGTGTATGTTTGAAGTAAATCCCGTTCATACGGAGCAAATAAATAGTTTGCTCTTGTGTTTTCTTCTGCTTTGGCCTGTTCGGTAACCGGCGCTGGGGGTTCTGATCTCGGCACAGCACCGGAGGCGCCTTTAAGCCGAGTGTCCAGCAGGTGGCAGCAGAGTGCCGCAGCGCTTCCCCCTCAGTGGAGCGGCCGGTGCGCTCACTGCGGTGAGCTCGAGCTCAGCCCGGAGGCTGCAGCCGCCTCGGGCTCCAGACTGCCATTCAGCGCGTTTCCAGCCCGACAGCGTTAAACACGCGGGGCTTCATCATCAGATCACGCGCAGACAGGCTCGAGGGGTCATTAATGCACAGTCTGTAGATCCCACTCGTTACAAAACACCTGCTTTCGTAATAAGACCGCCCCCCCCCTTCATCCCTTATATCTCTTCATGCGTCAAAACCCACGTCACGCCGGGACTGGGGGCTGCGGTGGCTCATGCACGCGCGCTTTACCGCGCGCTTAGCTATCCAAAGGAACGCGAGCGGAAAAAAAACAAAAACGCTGCGCTCGTGACCTCGCCGCGCGGGTCAGCAACTCAGTCTCGCGCCCGCGAGCCGTGTGGCGTCACGCGCGCACCCTCCACGATCGATAGAGCGCGCACTCCTCCCCTCCGCTGCGCTCGCGCTCCTCTCCAAACACGCACACACACGCACGCGCGCGCACTCGTCCCTCTGTCGCTCACACGCACGGGTCTCTCCTCGCGCGGCGTTTATCCCCACGCGCTCTCACAGTTGAAAGAGAGGAGAGCACGCGCGCGCTCGAGCCGGATTTGTTGTTGTTTGTTTGTTTGTTTGTTTGTTTGTTTGGAGGACAGCTGCGGCGGCTTTGCCGGAGGCGCGCGCGCGGACATGCTGCACGCGACGCGGCGGCGAGGCTCGCGCTGGACGGCTCGCGCGCTCTGCTGCGCCTTCGCCGCGCTCGCCGCGCTCTGGAGGCCTGGAGGCGCGTGTCCGCCGGCGTGCACGTGCGCGGGCTTCAGGATCCTATGCGCCGACCCGGAGCGCAGCCTCGTGGCTTTTCCGGCGCTCACGGAGCCCGAGATGGAGAACATCACCGACATGTGAGTCTCTCTCTCTCTCTCTCTCTCTCTCTCTCTCTCTCTCTCTCTCTCTCTCTATGTATCTATCTATCTGTCTGTCTGTCTGTCTGTCTGTCTGTCTATCTCTCTATTTCTATCTGTCTGTCTGAATCTCTCTCTCTCTCTCTCTCTCTCTCTCTATCTGTCTATCTATCTATGTATCTATCTGTCTGTCTGTCTATCTATCTATTTCTATCTGTCTGTCTGAATCTCTCTCTCTCTATCTATCTATCTGTCTGTCTGTCTATCTATCTATCTATCTATCTATCTATTTCTATCTGTCTGTCTGAATCTCTCTCTCTCTCTCTCTATCTGTCTATCTATCTATGTATCTATCTGTCTGTCTGTCTATCTATCTATCTATCTATTTCTATCTGTCTGTCTGATTCTCTCTCTCTCTCTCTCTCTCTCTCTCTCTGCTGTCAGTCAGAATTTTGGCTTTTGCTAGAAGTTTGACTTTTTTTGCATTTTGCCTCCAGTTTGAGGAAATTGTAAACTCTTACTAAGAGATCATTAATTCATGTCTTCATTTTATGAAAAAAATATTTGAAGTTGAACAAAAAGTTTTTGGGAAACATGTTGTTTGAAATAAGTCATTACGTTTGACTCGCCCAGTCATTACCTGTGATTAAATAATTGAGGATTTCCAGGTAAACAGTTCATTATTCTCATGACTCCCTCAGGATTTGAAAAACAGGGATAATACTGACTCTGAGCGAGGATTTGGAGGAAATAAGTCATTCTTTGGAGTTAATAAGCAAGGATTTGGAGAAAATATCATTATTGTGACTCACAGTCAGGAACCTGACTATTATCATTATTTTTTAGTATTCAGGGTTTGGAGAAAATAATAATAAGTGAAACTTTGAACATGAATAATTTGAAAATGAATAAGCTTTGCAGAATCAGCACCTTGGTGATTCGATGGAAACGGTCTTCGGCAATAGCTGTGGACTTTAGACTTTAGAGGAGCACGTCTCCAGGGTGCCTGCCTGAATGTGCAGAAAAAAATATCTCCAGTGCATAAGCTCCCCCTCGTGCTTGTGCAGACGGTCGGTCTGCTGCAGGTGTGCAGTGCATGAAGTTTAGTCTCTGAGATGCAAGTGTGTGGAAGGGGACGAAGATGCTGATCTCTTGTGCCGCTTGAAGCCCGGTTATTATTACTGTAGGCTTCAGCAATGACGTCGTCATGCATCCAGACTACGATCTGCACAAAATCCACTCTAAGCATCTCAGAAGCTCACTCTGGGATTTGACTGCAGAAAGCTTCCGCATGGGCCGTTGCGCTCTGTGCATTTCAGCTTGGGGGATATTTTTCTCCCAAATAAAGCAAAGTTTAGATGTCCGTGCACTCCCTACCCAGAGGGCAGCAAAACGTGAAAGGAAATAAGGTTCTGGCAGTTGCTGATATGTCAAACATTTTAAGGCAAAGAGGCCCACTCCACTCCCCGAAGGCAAATCTGAGTTCCACTAAAGAAAGTTTTGAAAGGATTAAATATATGCGTTTTATAGGCCAACCTATTATGAGAGGAACTCCTAACAGGTTTTTTATTCTCTCACAACAGGCGCAATAGAAATGTATCCCCCAATGGGGGCGATATGACCTTAAGCCAAATGTCCAACAGGACAACGGCCATATTTTCCTACACCGCGTTCCACATTAGTATGCAAATGATATTTCTCTCTGATTTTCCTCAATAGTCAGTGCAAGTGACAGTCAGCATCGTTTTCGAGTCATCAACCATTAGAGTATCATTTGAATGTTTCCGAACAAACCTCCCAGTGATAACAGTGTGTGCTTCGAAAATAAACTTCAGATGCACTGTTCCAAACTATTACGCACATCAGAGTTTCAAAAAATGGTCATTGGTTGAATTTGCAGCATTAGGAGGTCAAATTTACTGAAATCAAAAGCTATTTCAGTCAAAAACATCTTAACAGGTCAAGTTACAGGTGAACACAGGACCGGAGCCGCTGCAGCCGTTTCTGCTTGTGAGCATTGGTTGGGCCGAGCGGAAGGTTTATGCATAACGGCCAGCCTCTGGAGGTCCTACACCTTGATGTTCGCAGGACTCCAGAGGCACCAGCAGCTCCAAATACCTGTTTGCTGCTTTGTAATGGCATTTTAGCAGCTGCTCTCTTGATCCAATGTATTTGTCCGGCAGAAACCTTCCTGTGCTTTATCTGCACGTACCCGTGTGCTCTGACTCGGCCACAGATCTCTTAACAGTACGATGATCATGCTTAAGTTTTCCTGAAATACCTTTGGTTTGATACCTTGTCCGAGGCATTCAACTCTTTCACGCTTTTCGGCAGCAGAGATCCTTTTTCTTTCCCATATTGCTTGAAAATGGTGGTCTGCTTAATAACGTGGAACGTCGTTCTTCAGCAGTTTTTCCTTTAATTGGGCTCATCTGGCAAACGAATGATCACAGGTGTCCCTGATTTTAGTGATCCAAAGAGCCCTGAGACACAATACCATCCATGAGTTTGATTGAAAAACAAAATTTTTAATCTTTATGACACTTAAATACAATTTGCATAATTGCTTGGAAGGCGGCGTATCTCTTTGTATGTAGTTGAGCGTTCACTGCGGTCTAGTTAAAGGATTCCCGTATGAGTTTTGAGTAGTTCATAAAACTTTATTACAGCACATTCCAAAAAAGAAACGGTTAATGTAAGCATCTCCCGAGGGAAATAATGGTCAGTTAACCTCACAATTGATTTAAAGGAACATGATGTCCTGAAGTTCACGATCGGCCATATCATCAAAATGCAAAACAAAAAACAGCTCTGCCGTATCAAAGCTCCCCTCTAAAGGTGTGGTGTGGTGTTTGGCATCAAGATGTGAACAGCAGCTCATTAAAATTCTCTGAGGTGGAGGGTGGAACCTGCTTGCACTAGATTGTCCTTCGTATCCCACGGATCCTTGATCAGACTAAGATCGGTGGAATTTTTTGTCCAAACAAGCACCTTCAACTCTTCGTTCCTCAGACCATTCCTGAACAATGTTTGCAGTGTGGCAGGATGATTATCCTGTTTAAGGAGACCACTGCCACTTAGCAATACTGCTGCCATGAGGAAGTCCTTCTGCAACAGACTTTGAAAAAGAGGTAAATGTCAAATTAATATCCACTTGAATCTGAAGACTCAAGGTTTCCCGGCAGCACAGGCCGACGTCTCATCCTGATCTCGGTTGTGATGCTCACATGCCCATAGGAAGCACCTTCTGTTGATAGCCAGCATGACTCGTTTCAGCACTTTGTGCTGCAGTAGCTCTTCTGTGGGATCTTTGAGCCTTGAGCTCTTGTGTTCTATTCATGGGTCCAACTGCAGTCCATCTTTGGGACACTTTAGGTGTGTATTAACCGGTGCATTATTTGAAACCCCACTAGAGCAGCCACTGGAGATTAGAGATGCCCATCGTGCCCCATCATCTAGCCATCACAAACTTGTCAAAGTTCTGAAGATCCTCACGTTTGGCCATTTTTCTTGCTTCCAGCACAAGAACTTCAAAAGCTGACCGTTATATTGTATACTTATATTATATAATTGATCGTTATATGATTCTATAAGATCGAATTCATACGTAGGTCATACTGTTTGGCTTAAGAACAAAAAATACTTCTGCTTAGGTACAGGAACTGTGCTGAAAGTGAGAGCCAAAAACATTTACATTTGCGGCATTTAGCAGACGCTCTTATCCAGAGCGACTTCCATGTCCTAATTACAGGGACAGTCCCCCTGGAGACACTCAGGGTTAAGGGTCTTGCTCAGGGACCCAGTGGTGGTAGTGCTGGAGGTGGGATTCAAACCTGGACCTCTTGAGCCACAGGTTCATAGGCAAGTACCCTACCACTAGACCACCAGCACCCTTTTAAAAACAATGTCCTTCAGGAAGCCTGGAGACCTGTTCCTCAACAAATGCATTAAAAATGCAAGAAAGAAAAATTCAGCACTTTGGAAGGAAAATATTAAGAAGCGAAGGGTGGGTCAAGACTTTTGCACAGTACTTGTCAGGTCCCCCACTAATGAGATAATAAATGTGATTCACGCCATTGAAAGTGACAACCCTTGTCATTGCGAGGTCATGGCACAGCACACATGAACCACAACAAAATTGGACCTCTGCATTTAACCCATGCACACTCAAACCCGTGCAGCAGTGGGCAGCTATTGAAAGCGCCCAGGGAGCAGTGACAGGGACGGTACCTTGCTCAAGGGTACCTCAGGGCAACCTATTGGGAAGGGGTTTGAACCTCCAATCCTCCAATCATGCGGCTAACGCCCTAACCGCTAGGCCACCGGTTCTAATGTTGTGGGAAAGATTTCTATAAAAGTCAAGGTCGCTTCATGTGATCTACTTTAGTGGGGATTTTTTAAATGTTTTTTTAGGTCATTCTTAGTTCAGTACGTTTTTTTTAAAGAATAAATCTTGTCAGTTGCCCGTAAAATGGTTTTAATGTGAGATAATGAGCTGAGATGTTCCGGGAAATGTTTGGTTTTTCTCATTATCTGTTACGAGTAGCATTGAACGGGTAATAAACTTTGGTCGGGTTCAGGGGGTGAAACCTCTGCGAATGTTTTGTCTTGATGCCATGTTTCATGAGTGTTTTTTAGAGTCTTCACTTGTAAAAATAGAACAAAGGCAAGAGGAGTGAGGTTTTATGAAAGGTTGAGTCATGATTAAAGTAAACATCCATGGCCTCTTTTGAATTTCAATGAATAAGTCCATCTCAGGGGTTTGTCTCGCTTTGTTATGGAAGGTTTTAAAAATTGTTCTCCAATCTGGTGCATCTGTCTTCCACCATACATTATCAAGGATTAGTTAAAACTAGTTATTTATAACAGAAATTTAATCATTGTAAATGTGCTATTTCTTAAACTTTTGCAGGCACTCCTGATATTGGGCAAAAGATATTCCAAAGATCAATTAAAAATCTGAAACAAATTCTGTATTTCCAGTTAAATGATCAGGATTTACATTTGTTTTTTTACGTTGCTTGCTGTGTCATCGCTGAACTCATAGTATTTCAGTATTTTTTAATAATACAGGCCTTTAAAGAATCAGTCCAGTCATATCATAACGTAATATAGCGAGAACATGTTGGCTTTCTGGAGGTAACAACATTTTCTTTGGCTATTTTTGCCAACAGATACATTGCTAATCAGAGCAGCTTTTCTTCTATCAACGAAAAAGATCTGACCTTCTACCGCAACCTCAGAAATCTGTGAGTACCTCAGCACAGACCTGCAGATGTAAAAACACGCACATGCAGAAATGGACAGGAACTCATGCCTGCCATTATTCCTCCAACAGGACAGTTACCAACACCAGGCTCAAATTTGTGTCCCGGCAGGCCTTTCAGAGCAATCTCAAGTTGCAGTATCTGTGAGTTTGTCCTTCCGCTTCTACTAGTTCCAGTGCGTGAAATGATCACCAGTCACTAAATGTTGCAACTAATGCACAGCGACATTCTGTTTATGTTTAAGAAAGTGAAAGTGAAAAAAAAAAACATGAGTTACTCCAGTGGACATGCTGCCACAAGGTAGCCTTAGCTGACAGTTGTGTCAATGGACAGTTTCCAACAACTGTGCTTCTTTTAGAACTAAATGCTGGTGTTTGCCAAGCAAAAAGCTGAGAAACGTTTCTTGAGCTTCTAAATTTTTCTCAGGCAGAGCAATATGGGCTCTGCAGTTTATTTTAAGAGATACCTCATAATTCAGTTCATGCCAATGGAGCAAAGTTGGTGGATACTGATTTTTGGGGAATAAAATGGAAAATCGGAGCGGTGACAGCACTCCACACTGTACTGAGTGCTTCACTCGTCCTGTTTGGTAACTGATAGGGCATCACTTCTTTGTTCATACTGCACAGGAAACAATGACCACTGAAGATGAAATTCATCCCAGTTCTGTGGCCAGCAATCATATCGGGCTAAAAATGGGCTCAAATGGTAAAATATATTCTCGACAGATTGCACTGGCTAACGCTCTCAGTGTGGGGATGGAGAGAAAGGCATAGCTCTCCTATTCAATAAGAGAGAGGACACTTGAATTCCCTTTAAACCTCTCAGAAGCTCCAACTAAATAAAAACATAGAAAGGCATATGAACATGCTTTGTCCGGGCGCCTCTCGACTGTAACAGTTGTTTTCTGTCTGTGAAAGGATGTAAGTCATTCCACATTTATTGGAATTAGCTTGGAAGTATGTTCGTCATTGGATTTTATGCCGCTGTATGTTTTTAAAGCCAATAACAGTTCCACTCCAAGCCATTTGTTGCAGAATAAGTCATGCAGAAGATTTGGACTTCGCAGAAATGTGTTGACAATGATGACTAACTGTCATGTGCAGGAATCTGAAAGACAACAATCTGTCAATTCTGTCCTGGCGGACCTTTCGGCATTTGAACATTTCCTATATGTAAGTAAAAGCTCTAATTTGAATGCAGTTTTTCAAGTAAACCTTTCCTCCATCAATAAGACTCGCTTTGCCTCCACAGGCAAAGGCATAGAAAAGCACATAAAGCTGCTTGTTTAAGCTGTTATTAATCTTAATTTTGATCTGTACTCTGTGTGTTCGTTTGGTCAGGTTTAGCTGAGTAGGCCCTCCAGAATGGTACTGCCTCAGTGTATCCAGACATGTCTTCCAATTAATGGATTCGTGTACTTTATAGTGAACTCATCACGGCTGTAAAAATGAAGTCAAAGTTATGTAATCTTCACATAAGAGTATTAGTAGATCACCATGTGTGATAAAGCCCCACTGGATATTTGTTTGTCCAGCATCAATATTCCTCGCTGCTGAATGCAGTCCAATCCTCACAGCAGTGTTTCTGCATCTTCTGGGACCCCTTTAAGAAAAGATGCTAATCATTTCCTTTTAAGTTTCCTTGATCTTGGGAAAAAAAGGAAGAAAGGACAGGAGTCTGTGTGTACAGATGTCTATTTTCTCGGGTTGATCTTGTTCTTGTTTCAGGACGCTCTCTGGGAACCCTCTGCAGTGCTCCTGTGAGAACATGTGGATGAAAGTGTGGAGAGGGGAGGAGGCCGAGCCTGAGCTGCTGTGTGTGGAAGAAGGAGGGAAGAGAAGGCCTCTGTCCACCCTAAACCTGCCCCGCTGCGGTACGTCTCAGCTTAAAGAGGATTGGATGAGTAAAAGAGGAGAAAAATGGAAATCCCAGTGCTAATGTACTAGAAATCCAACTGGTTTTCACAGCCCATGCTTCTTGCAATTGTGCATTAAAATGATTCATTGTTCAGCCCCCAAGGGGTAAAGAGCAGAGGTTACCCACCTTGCCTAGTTCTACTCAGTGCATCTCATTAAATAATTAACCTAAACATAATAACTTTGGAATTTATTTTAAAAATGTGTTTAAATTCATGAGCCTCATCCAGCCTAATCCTCTCAATGTGCCTCAAGACTCAGATAGTTTATTGATCCAAGTACTCTGCCACCAGCCATGCCTATTTTAGAATTTTCCATAACCCAGAGGCATAGAATGAGGGAGTACGGAGGGGCTGAGACAGAGAGAGGGGATCCCCAGAATACACAGACAAAGCAACAGAAAGCGATGACGTTCCCCTGTGGGCATCTGCTGGCTGGTGGCCAACTGCTCCACTTTCCCACTTGTCTGGGAAGAAAAATGAACCAAAAAACGGTCTGTTTTTAAACAGCGTGGCTTGAAACTGGGCTAATATGTACCAAGCCTAAGAATATAATGCTAGGTAGAATCAAACCAGAATTACAAGCAATGCACTATTGCATTGGGCTGTGGAGTCTATGGAGTCATCCATAGGCAGGTTTCTACAAACCATTAAATGTATACTTTTTATGATGCCTACTCACACTTCAGTATAGATTTGGTGGTAAAGAGCAAAAAAAGGTGCTATGAAGGATCAAATGTGGCTTCAGTGAGGAAACTAAGGGACGAGGATCACAGTTACTGGAGAACTCATGGCTGGAAAGTCCCCTACAGTCTTGACAGTAGTATCGGGAATAGCCTTGGATGGCATTACCATCTCACCTGTTCTCGCTCAATGGACTAGAACTAATCTATCAAATGTGAGGGTGTCAGATTGCTTATTCAGGGTCAGCGCTTTCTTTAGAATAGCAAAAATTCACCACATCAGTTCTAACGAGGTGCTAATGTTTTTTAGTCTTAATTCACACTTTTCTATCTGCAGTTGTCCCCAGGGTCAGTCTCAGCCCCCAAAGAGTCACCCTTCTGGAGGGCTCGAACGTCACACTGACTTGCAACACCTCAGGAATGCCCACCCCAGACCTCACTTGGAACACATGCAAGCTGACATCTCGCCACAAGGTAAACGTGTGTCTGTTCTGTTATTTTATAATGGTGGTTTGGGATTAAGCTCCATGGCTGGGAGGTTGTGGGTACATGTCCCAGACCAGTAGCTTACCCTGAGGTACCCAAGAGCAAGGTACTGTCCCCAACATTGCTCCCCAGGTGCTCCACGGTGTGTATGGGTGAAACGCAGAGGATGAATTTCTTTGGGGTTCACTGTGTCCTGCGCTGCGTTTCACAGTGACAAATAGTCACTTTCACTTTCACACGTGCTGTAAGGTCACGTTCTTTCTTGTTCAGAATGTGACCTCAGGACAATCCTCTGAGCTCAGGCTCTTCAATCTCTCGTCACTGGACAACGAGTGTAAAATCGGCTGCATCTCTGACAACACAGCAGGAGAGAGTGAAGCGTCCCTTCAGCTTGACATTCTATGTGAGTGTAAAACACTTCAGTAAACCGTATTCTATGTAAACACAATATTTCAGCCACCATTATACACTGTCAAAGTAGAAGCCTCCTTCACGTGAAGTCTACTGCTTCAGATATTAGTTCTGTATTTAATACACAAATATTTGATTGAATCTTATCTCAAGTATGTGAATATTCTGTAAGAACATGAAGCGTATTCACTGTATTTCACTTCAGTGGGTGGTGGAGAAACATGTTTTTGTTCTACTTTTGCTTTAGTCCATGAGAGAACAAACACAATCACGGCACGGCACGATACTTTCCATGAAAATATATATTTTCAAATGTGAGACAAAGAAAATCCAGCCCTAAACTTAAGCTTAATCGCTCATGGTGTAGGTGAGTTAATGTGCAGATATGAATTTGTGATTGCCAGATTACAATCCACTACAGGAAGTGTAGGGAGAGACATGGCTTTCTCTTGTTTCATTGCACCGTGCAAGAATATGAAGAGAGCTTGAAATCATAGTTTGATTATAATCAATAGATTAGCTTATTAAATAATATGATCGAATAAAACAATCGTTCATTCAAGTCTGACTGTCTGTAAAGAAGCGCTCTCATGCAGCAGAAAACAGATGACTGTCCTGCCTCATCTTTGTGGTTGCTCTTCAGTCCCCCCGGTCATCAGCAAGCTTATGGACGCTATTTCGGACCACCACTGGTGCATCCCCTTCAGCGTATCTGGCAACCCGCGGCCCGAGCTGCACTGGCTGTTCCGCGGGGAACCCGTGAAAGAGGGGGCCTTCATCAGCACCCGCATCCATGACTACTCCGAACACGAGTATCATGGCTGCCTGCAGCTGGACAGCCCTACGCACATCAACAACGGCGAGTACACACTGCTGGCCAACAACATTTATGGAAAGGACAGGAAGTCCATATTTGCCCACTTCATGCTGGACCCCTGGAATGGTGAGTCTACATCTACAGTAACAGTTTCCAAGCTAGTTGTTGATCATTTAATGTCACATTTTAGGGGCAGTGCTTGTAAGGTTTGAGGTCTTAGATCCCTCTCTTCATTTAGGGTCAACTGTTCAATAAACCGGGTTATATTTTTACACTTGTAGAAATCCATCATGTTGCAGTACAGCTACATTTTCTAAGGTGGAATGTCTCTGTACACACCATCCCAATGTAATGAAAAGGTACAAATAGGCTGGACAAAAAACTTGTAAGTCACAAAACCGGACCTCAGGGAGTGCACTTTCACTTTGTTTGTACTTTGATGAACCACAAATGAGCAATGTGGAAGAAGCGTAACACATTTTCACGATAGAGAATGATTTTGTACAGTGATTATTAAATGAACACATTGTGCTCCACTAAATCCATAAAACAGGCTTACTCACGCTCTCCATGTAGTGAATGTAATGGATGTATCGTCATATTGCCAAGTCCTAGTGCTGCGCTGTGATGAGTGAAAATGATCTTTTCTTGCTTGTTTAAAGATACGACGGCTACGGATGCCTTGTATTATGGTGAGTCTACTTCTGTCTTTAAAAACCACACCTGGTTATTCCAAGCTATGTTTACACTGTTAAGTGTGTATTATCCAGATTTAAGTCCTGTTCTCTTTCCTCTTTGGTGTATCTACCTACAATCAAGACCCTACCGGTATGTATGAAACAATTTTCTGCTTTTACCTTCCATTTTCCTTCGTTCCATGGACATTCCTTCACCATTTGTTTCTCTTGAAACAGATTACCCATCTGTTGGACCGCCTGAGGATCGAGTTGCTGTGAGTGAGATGATTAAGATTGTGTTACGTGTGTGAAAAGCAAAGTGTGCGTTTGTTTAGCATGCAGGTGTCAGAGGCAGAGAAGGATTCGTAGAAGCAGAAGCCATCCTGGGTTTTCTACTTTCTCCATTTTTATAAATAACACGTCACGATCAGGGCAGCGCCACGAAACACAGTCAATATCCTGCGTAGTTCTTCTATTAATGATGGGTTAATATAACAAAAATAGTTCACAAGTTCACACCCCGTTTTTTTATCTCTTTCGATACCGTCCCTTTAATACCGATATATGTTAAACTTCTGATTGGCTGCCTCATTCAGAAAGCAGTCTGGGCTGAAACACTCCTTGTAACTTGTAAATAGACAGTGTTTGTGTGTGTGAGTGTGGGAATACTGTGTAAACACCCTCCATTCCGTCTGTAGGTGTACGTGGTCGTGGGAATCGCCGCCGTCACATTCGTGGGCTTTGTTCTGATGCTGGTGGTGCTGAAGTTTGGCCGCAACTCAAAGTTCGGAATTAAAGGTAAGCACCTCTCAACCGGGCTCTTCTCGTTGCCAGATCCTTGTTAAGAGCTCCGGCTCTGGAGGAAGCTGGAAATGGGTAATGAAAGCCTCAGTGAAGCTTCAATAGGGGGGATGCAAAGGAAGGCTGTTCTTCATTGTGCTTTTCTGTGCTTCACTAATCGCTTAACACTCTGCGATTCCTCCACACTGTCTCTGAGAGCTTTGTGTCTGGATGAAAACTTTTCTTCTGCTTCTTTGCTGGTTGTGTACTCTTGCTGTGCTAATATTAATATTAACATGTAGAGATTAGGTGTAGATTGGTTTGCTTCATTAGAATTGCGCCTAATTAGTTATACAGTAATAGAAGGTCATCGACATTAGTGCACTGCAGCATTCCTGAACAAACTCTCATTTTAAACACACATCCTGACGCGACATTATCTCGGAAAAGAGACCAGATTATAGTTTCAACGTGTAATTGAGGTTTTGGGATCCAAGGAATATCAAAACTCTTTATAAACGAAATGTTAAAATAGAACATAAAAAGCATTAAACATTAGCAGGAAATGAAAAAGAACACGCTAAAGTATCATTAATTATGAAAATAATAATTATTCTATTTCTATCTTATGTTTAAATATAGTACCTCACAGCAAGAGGGTTCTAGGTTCAGTTCTCAGTCTGGTCTCTTTCTTTGGTGCATGTTTGCTGCTTGTGCTTCCTCCGGGTCCTCCGCAGTCCAAAGACACGCAGGTCAGGCGGAGTCCTAAGCCTCAGCACATTTCTTTCAGCTTTGCTACCGATATGCCAGACGTTCTTGTACTTTCAGTGAATTATTGCAGAAGAGTTCTCCAGGCTTCCCGAAGGACAACGTTTTTGTCTCTCATTTTCAGTCCGGTCCCGTGCCTGACCAGTTTCAGGGGATCTTTTTGAAGCCACACAGTGCGCTACGTATGAATCATTCATTCAAGCAGAACAAAGCCGTCTAATCTAAGCGATGAAACAGTGTAGATGCAGATGAATACAGATGATCAGCTGATTACTTTACTGCTGATGCTGAAAGCTGATTGGTAGGAACCCCTTTATCCAGGCACCTTGCATCTGTAGACAGCCTGTCCCGGTAAAACATTTGTTCCCATTTCTTCAATACCCTCAATACGCCAGAGATAAGACAGTTTGACAGGCAGAAAAATAGCAACCAATTTAATTCCAAAGTAAAATATAAAGTGAGTGATAGCTCGAGTAGCAATGTGATTAGGTCCTGGACCTAGACCTGGCTTGAAATGAAAGAAGGTGTTTTTGTTTCTTCCAGACTGATGTATGTAATTGGTTGCCGTGTTTAATATGTTGGTTCTGATGGAATTACAAAAACAATAACAAAGTCCTGAACCATTTAGTGATCCAAAGTAATAATGTTCTGTTTTGGGTGGGTGCCAGCGTAACGACCTGGGAGTTGGAAGGATGTGTTCAGAGCTCATTGTCTTGGTATTCTGAAAGAGCTGCAGCTGCAACTGATTTTTAAAGGGAGGCTGGTAGAGAGACCATTACAGTAATCTGACCTGCTGAAGATGAAGTGTTTTTGGGTAGAAAGCCGAGTGTGTTATTAAAGCTAAGGTCTAAGTCAACACTTTTTCTTCACTGGAGCTTAACGCAATGATTATCAGAAACCACACTAGTATATCAGTCAACATCCCATTGTCAGGCAACTGTGGGATGACTTAGGCTTGATGGTAACCGCTGAGGTATAAGCTGTAACAACGGCTGCCTCTTACTACAGTACTGAAGAAGTGTTGAGCCATTATTTCTTAATGTTTTAGATGTTTAGATATTTTATGCTTGTCTTATCGTTGGCATATTGAGTATGTTAAAAAAGAAATGAGAACAAAATGGGAAAAGAAATGGGAATTTTGTATTTATGTATATGAACCAAACGTGCTGGCTGATGATATTTTGGGGGAAATTTGTGAATTCGATTTTTTTTAAACCCTCAGTTTAAACCCATGTTACTAAAATTATCTGACACTCGAATGATAAATGAAACATCCAGGAAACATTGAGAGAATTCATCTGAATACAGAAAGGGTGGCAAGGGTGCACTGTCAAGGGTGGCAAGGGTGCAGTGGTGGGCACTGTCACCTCACAGCATGAGAAGGTTCTAGGTTTGATTCGATTGGTTCCTGATGGTACTCTGCTTTTCTGTCATCGTCTAAAGAAACCTTTAGGGTAGTGGCGGTCTAGTGTTTAGGCACCTGACCCCATGATCGGAGCATTGCAGGATACTTGGCCATGGTACCGTCCCAAACTCTACTCCCACAGTCTTTGTATCTGTCCTGTCCAGGGTGTTTCTCTGGCTCTCGACTCCATCACCCTCTTCAGGGTAAGTGGTTAGAATAGCATATATAGATATCTGCACCATGTTTTAAAAACTGGTAACTGACCTATCTGAAGACTATCTGGGCTTGCTCCTAATATTCTGATGCGATTGTCTGCTTTCAATCAAACTCTCCTTTCCTGTTACCTCTGTGGTGGTGGTCTATAGGTAGGGTACTTGCCTATGGACCAATGGCTCAAGAGGTCCCAGGTTTGAATCCCACCTCCAGCACTACCACCACTGGTTCCCTGAGCAAGACCCTTAACCCTGAGTTGCTCCAGGGGGACTGTCCTAAACTAATTAGAATGCAGTGCAATTTTGTTGAACTTACATAAAGAATGTAAATTGGAGGCCAACAGCAACAACGTACACACCATTCACCCTGCGTCCATGACTAATAATCCATTATTCAGCTTAGGAATACTGCAGCTGCTCTTATTCACTTTCCTGCTGGATGTCCAGTTAATGCTGATGCTTGGCCGCTGAGTGAATAATTCAGCCATGCAGAAGAGCAAGACAGAAAACACAGATTTCAGTTCCCTCGTGCTTTTATATCAAACTAGTCCATTAACAACTGCAGGTGTTTTAGGTAATTACTAAGATGCTAACTGCTACGCTGCAATTCTGGCAGTTCCCACATCTTGGGCCAGCGTACTGGGGTGACTTGGGTGATGACGGCGGAGATGGTGGGAGAATCGGCCACATTTGATCGAATGAACTTGGAAGTTGATGAGGAGCAGGAAGCTTCATGTGCAGGATCAGCAGGGCTCTGGAAATCCATTCTGTGTATATGTGGGGGTGTGTGTTTGTTTAAGTGGAAGTGGAAGAGGGGGGTCGTTTATGAATGAGTGCGTGTGATTGTTTCTTGTGGTTTATCTGTGCGGAAGAGTTTGATGTCCTGAGGGGCACATTTTCACACTGTGGTCTGGTTTATACTTTGTGTACTTTACATGTGTGTGTATGTGAGAGTCAAAGAGAGCCCTTGTCTTCCAGTGAGGACCGAATGCAAGTGCTGACGAGTATAAATGTTTACTTGAGGGGCCTATAATTATTAGTTTGATGCTCTAGAACTTAACTTGTACGTGGTGACCTTGCTGTGACTCAAAAATACTCTCTCTCTCTCACACACACACACACACACACACACACACACACACACACACACACATGCTGTAGAGAAACTCTCAGCCAAGAGAGTGGAAATGAGGGAAGTGTAGGGGTGAAACAGATGCTCTGAAGTTCAGGAAGTATAGGTGTCTCTCTGGTTGAGAGAGAGAGAGAGTCAGCAGCCTTCTGCTTATCAATGATTCAGAGGCAAGGATCAGTTTTCCCCTTTTTTTGTATAAAAATCAATGGAGCTAGTCAAGGTCAGAGGTATCTACCCACCACTGGCTCAGCACTCAGGCCAGGATGCTAAAACCACTTCCTCCTTTCTTCCTCTTCTTTTCCTCTCGCTGCCAGATCCACTGGCCATGATTTATTATTTTTTATACAGCTTTGCAAATATAGTTTTCCTCTCATCCCGTATGTCATTAATCAGTCAAAACATGTTTGGTGTTTGAAGTTTGCCTCTTCAGTTTTACTGTGGTGCTTATGAAATGAAGAACAGCAAACTACTTAAACCTTTTAACCCCAGAATTATGGACAAAAAGCAAAGCTGCTTTAAATAGTAGAATAATCATCTTGAAGACTTTAAGTCACTTTTCATCCCAGTTTAGTCATGGGTAGCTAGAGTTGCCAAACGTACACATATCCGGTCTTTAAGTAGACATACAGAAACTCGTGTAAAAAGACTCTAAACGTAGTTAGCTAGACTTGCCTCTTGTAGCTATAAAATCTATTAAAAAAATTATGAAATGATAAAAGCAAAGCTGCTTTCACTGACTACATAGATTTTTCACCCATTTCTTGTCATGCATTTGGTCATTAGAACTTTGTGACCATTTCTAAACCTGCATACACTTAGAATGTGGAGAGCAGCTCTGTTAGATCTAAACTATGATTTACTTATAGATCAATCAAAACTTATTATGTTGATTGATTATGTTGGAAACATGTTCACTGGGACTTTGAGGATCTGACTCCTCAAACACATCCCCACATTTTATTCGTTAGAGTTTAAAAGAATGCACAAGAAAAGCACCAAAGGGTCTATAAATTTTGTGGAGCACTGTTATAAATGATGACTCTGTGCACAGGACCCCAGGGTAGACTACAGGCCCTCCAGCGCTGGTGCATTTCAGAGGTCACTGATGGTAGTTGGTGTGTAACGGAGAACGCTTCATGGTTGGTGATGCTCACCGGGGTATCTCCGGTGAAAGCGCTAGAGTTCACGTGGATCTGGTGGCTTGGAAATATCATCATTTGCATCATTAACCAAAAGGAAATGTTAGAAGATTCCAGATGGACTCATACTTTTATCCGTTTTCTCACATAGTTCCATAGCTCTTGTTCAGAAACTAATCTTGTTCTCACTATTCTTCTTATCTGCTGTGGCCATAGATATATTGTGGGAAAGTTGCACCATGAACAGACCAATAAAAAGACTATCTTTACATTAACTTACACTAGAAGTGTCTGGAGATGCTAAATTGCCCCCTGGTTGTGATTGTGTGTGGAAGTGTGTTTGCCTGTGTCTCTGTCCTGTGATGCATTGTGGACCTGTCCATGTTCTTTCCCTGCTATTTGCCCTAAAAATGCTGGGATGGGATCTAGTTCCCCCTGTAGTGCAGGGGTAGGATAATGGCTAGATGGAGGGAAGGATGGATGGATGGATGGATGGAGGGATGGATGGATGGATGGGTGGATTGATGGCAAATGGTAAAAAACTTTGAGATTGGTTAGGGGTATTTGCATATTGCAGCCTTTAGGGTTGTGAGGTCTTTATATCAAAGACCAACATTGTGTTAAACGTGAATAAACTATTGTGCAACTCTTGATGATAATGAGGTTGTAAATATTCCTCTAAAAGCCAGAGAAACTGACATTTCTGTGTTCTTGGTGCTCACTTGTGTGTTGTATGAGGGATAACTGTGGCTAAACCAGTGGCTGGTTAAAAAACGGACAGTTGAATGGAGCTCCAGGCACGCAGCTCACAGTGAATCACTCTAAAAGCTGCCAATTGCCAAAGTGCAACTTCCGCCTGCCATTCAGAGCTCAGCCTGGTCCCAAAGAGGAGAGTGTTTGTGTGTGTGTTTATGTGTGTGTGTGTGTGTGTGTGTTTGTGTGTGTGTTTTTGTGTGTGTGTGTGTGTGTGTGTGTGTGTGTGTGTGTGTGTGTGTGTGTTGTTGGGGGGGTGGTCCACCCTGCCCACCACATGCACTGTTGCCATAGAAACTAGCGTCATTGCCAGCACTTGAAAAATGAATCATTCCCACAAAGTATGAATCACATACTGCAGGGAGCATAGACACACACACACACACACACACACACACACACACAAACATGCATGCACACACTTACATGCACACTTATTTTTTCTCTCACTCTTTCCCCACTACCTTGCTTTCTTTCTCTTGTTGCAACTTTGTCTCTCTTTCTTTTCACTTATATACCAGAGCATCTTCATCCTGCACCGTCTCTCTCCTCCTTCTATTAGTGTCTCTTCTTTTCTTCCTCTCCATCTCTTTCTGTCTCTCTTTCTCTGCACCCCTAAGTTTCTATCTCTGCACCTCTGTTTCTCTGTCATTCTTTTCTTTCTCCCCCTGTTTTCTGTCTGGTTTTCACCCCATTCTTTCTTTCTTTCTTTCTTTCTTTCTTATTTTCCTCTTGTTCTATGCTGGAACACTCAGTAACGGGGTGTGTAGGAAGGGAGTTGTGCTGATATAGATGTCTGCACTTGTATAAGGACTCTGGTTCTGCCTGTAAACTCTGTCTGTCACAGCAGAGGGAACATTTTTTTCTGAACACTGCATTTTCTGTTTTTTTTCCCCCACTGATTCGGGGCACTTTGACAGCGGGATTATTAGAACCAGCGCTTCCTCTAGTCTTCCGTTGTGAAGGATTTAATCCAACAACCCTATGGTCACCAATGTGAAGTACACTGTGGTCCTGTCACTTCATGTAGACAAGATGTAGACGTTTTCCGTGTGTTTGCATATTTTATCTGTTTTCTCATGTGATTTAGATGACTGGCCTCACCCAGCTCACAGGAAAAATGTCTCACAAATCAACGCTTTCTTAACAAGACTTTCTTTTATGTTTTTTACACAATTTAAAAACACCAGCTGGAGAATATTTCCTGTTCTGAATTGCAATGTGCCTATATATATATTTTTACATATAATTTATATAAAACCTTGTATCTCCAATATGGTGAATAATTTACAGGTGTAGTGATTTAATTTACAGGTGTAGTGAATAATTTGTAGGTGCCAAATTATGGATTGTTGCGGCTGGATCAAATGTGTGTAAACAGCACATGTCATTGTATAAAAAAAAACAAAAAACCCGGAGATAAAAGGTTTTGTCATACACATTTTAGTCTTATATTAATGCGGTTTTTAGGAACCTTTTTTTATGCCCTCTAGTGGCCACTGTGCCGGCATCGTAAAAGCTGACTTGAATACTTTTAATTGATATAATCTAATACAACACTATATAGTGGCGCAGTAGAGGAGTATAAAGTGCGATAGTGGAGCGAGCATTGTGCTGTGAAGAGCAATGAGTAGAAAACACAGCAACTCTAGCTGTCTTGATACAAGACAAAAAATTCAAGAAATGAAAGTAAAACACATTTCTATTGTTTATTCAAATCCTGAAAGTAAAACCTTACACTTTAATAAACTGACATACATTTTTTTATGAATTAAGTTAATGTGTGTACAGTCTACTGTCTTGTTTTGTGGATACTGTTCCATTAATACTTAATTTACTTAATTTTCCCGATTGAATCATCTCGATTTATACCACTAGATATGACTCCCATCATCAGCACTGGGAGCTCGAGGTCTAACGTGTCCCAGGGTGATGGAGGGAAGGGGTAGGCCATCCTACCGTCCCAGGGAGAGCGAAGCCAGTGGGCTGCAGCACCGCTGCGGATCAGATCTCCTCATGATAGGCCTACACTCAGACAGCTGCACCACTCATTACTGGACCTTCAACAAAGCGCGAACAGAATAAATGATTTGTGTTGTTTTGTGAAACGCTGGTTTATATCTGGCAGCATAAGCAGAAAGAATCCCTACACTTTGGCCGTTACCGTTATTGGGCCTTGTTTTGCTACATCTGGGATACATTAGGAGCTTGAGATGGGCAGCGATGTTGAGTTTATGCTCTGTTCTTTGGCTCCAGCTAATGTCCCTGAAGCCCTGTCCTCTTTTCGCTCAGGTTACCAAATGCTTGTTTGGATAGATGCCCTCCACTCAAAGGTCCATCTTCCAGGTTGTGTTTAGTCATCCTGATTTTGTTTTCTAAGGCTGACAGGTTGTGTTTGTTGATCAGTAATAATCACTGCTTCTGCCAGGCTGGACTTTGCTTATTTTCTTGCCCGATGAGAAACACTGGCTTACTGGCGGACCATGGACCGTATGTGTCCACCCCTGATGAGCCCTACCCAGATGCTTTAGAAATGACCCTACAAGGAACAGCTAATTCCCCTTGCTGAGATCTGTAACACCCCGGAGTACAATGACACCGTTCAGCTACTAACTCACTAAAACAGGCCCTCTGCATCTTCTGAAAGCAATAGTCTGGCAAAAGTTTTTCACATTTAAATAATTACCCAAGGCATACTGGTAGCTGAACTTCCCCACTTCAGTACTGAAGCTGCTAATATTGGTGATAATGGACAAAAATCTGGAAAAGAATCATTTTATGCTGCTGATTTTGGCCATTTTTACTCCTGATTCACATTGGATTTATTTTTGCCAAGCTGTTGTATTTATGTATGACTTTCTAACATAACAATAACACAGCATTCGCATCACACGCCAGCCTAACAATCTGAGGCCGTATTGGATATGCTGGACATTGTTAATGGCTTTAGTTATTAAGAAAAATGATATATATAATAAATGTAATTCATTTGATTATTTATTTAATTATTATTTATTCTGCTTTGCTGTCTATAATTTTGTTATATTTTGAGTTTATTCCATTTTCATTGTTCATGTGCACTACTTTCCAAAAGGAGGGCAATTCTTCATTTAAAATGAATTAATTGCAGATAAAAGAAAAAGTTGAGATATAATGAGGTCGTTTTAAAAAAAATCGTTGCAAAACCTTCTGTAAAAAAGACGTATTTTACAGTGAAAATAACAGTAAATGATTATTTAAAGCCAAGAAAGTTGTTGCTGGATATTGTTACTATGAATAAATTAATACTCAGAATCAATCAAGTGCAGAATGCATTAAGTGTTAATTAAATTTGGAGGCCAGTTCCAAAAACAATTACAGCATTGGGTCTTTTAATGTTTTTTTTTTTCTAAAATGTTAGAATTATAAATATTACATTTTCATATTTTTTGTAAAATATCAGAAACTACTCTTTAAAATATATCTTAAAAAATATGTTCTCTCAAATACATTTAGATGTTTAGCTTATAATATTTAAGAACAAATAATGATGAAGTAAATAATTACAGCTTGCTAATATATATTTTAAATTTAAGTTTATTAAGTTTATTAATTATTTTGTTTCTGTCTGGCGTATGCAATATATAAAAAATATATTTGAAGTATAAGATTATTAGCTGTTTTCCTTTTGGATGGTAGTGTTTACTTTTTATTGATGAACTGCCATAATTCATTATTGTTTTGTGTTTGTCGTGTCTGTCGTGTTGTGTTGTGCCTCATGTCTTCTTTTAGGTTTTGTTTTATTTCATAATGTTCCAGTGGAAGCAGTGGGCCGATAAGAATGACCCCGGTACATTACACACTGGTACAAAACTGGACCGAATGGACCTTTCTGGGAGAGAAACTAGACGAGCTTATGGCTCGTCCCATCTGCTATTGCAAGAGCCACACAGCCAATCAACAGCCAGCATATGCTCAGACTACCCAGTGGGTTACATCTTGCTGGTTGCTGAGAGAAGACTTTGGGTTCTTACTGCTCTGACCACTCTCCACTACACCGAGGGGACACTGGGACGTGTGTGAGAGGGTTTATGGTTAGCAGAATGTGTGTCAGTGGATAAATGGACCCCTGATGCTCCGAGAGACTCTAAGAGATAGTAACGGAGCTCCAGCCTCAGCATCTTAATGGACCCCCTCATAAATGAATCATAGCTGATGCGCTCGTTTTTGTTCTGCTTGTTCGCGCACCGAGCGAGCAGATAGTGAGTTAACGGCCACACTGCAGTCACACGTTATCCCGGAAACCAAACGAAGGCTTTCCTAAGCCTTCATGTTGGTAGATTCATACGAACACATTGATAATAACTAACACATCTAATACACTCTCAGTTTGAGTGTTGCAGGTGATGTCTAGCTGGCCAACGACATAAGGCACTTGCATGCCCACCACCAAGACGGCAAACTGTCTGTGTCCCAGGAACTAGACCCTTTGGGCAGATATGTTATTAGCATCTCCAGAAAAGCACTCTGAGTTACAAACATCTATGGAGCCTTGCTGGTGATATTTCTTCTTAGGCATGGAAATGAGATCCCAATGCACAGCCATGATCCTTTAGCTCTCAGCTTAATTATCTCATTCTCACATCTTTCCACCTTTGGTGCAGGCAATGCTACACTGTTGTTCCATTGAAAAGTCACGCACCAAACCCATCTCCCGCAGATGTGTCTGAAAACGTTGCCTGCACTCATGTCTGGATAGTTTTGTTTCAACAAATGCTACACATATCCTGATTCTTCTGCACATTAGTTTGTCCTGAAACTACTTAACTATTTCACTTCTGTTTTTCACTTTCAAATATGTAACTGGTTTCCACACCTTACTTAGTCCTGACCACTACTTCAGAATCAGAAAAAACTTTATTAATTTGGGGAAATGGGTTAATTGCTTAGAAAACGTAATCATCTTATTCCCACACCTTCCTAAGCCATGGCCACTGGTTAAGTATCTACTACCACTACTTAATTATCTGTAGGTCCCAGGCAGCGGTGGCCTAGTAGTTAGGGTGTTGGCCCCAGGCTTGGAAAGGCATGGGTTCGAATCCCAGACCAGGAGGTAGCTCTCAGGTACCCTCGTGCAAGGTACTGTTCCCATCACTGTTCCCCAGGTGTTGGACATAGCTGCCTTCTGCTGCACATTGTGTATGGGTTAAAAGAAGCGGTTAAACTTGGTTGTGGTCATTCCTGCACCGTAGTAAGCTGTGGTCACTACTTAAGTATCTCACATCTCGCTAAGTCATGGTAACTACTTAACATCCCTGCACTTTCGAAAGTCATGGCCACAGCTTATTTAAGGCATTTAAGGTTTGTAAGCTTTGGCCAGCAGTCTTCTTCCTGCTCCCACATCAGGGTCACTTCAAAAACTGCCTTGTTTCTAAACATTGCTACTTAACGATCTCGTTTTTACGCCTTACTAAGTACGTAACTATTTTATCACCATGCCTTATCAGTGAAATCCCATGGCCATGCAAGTGGCCATGCATTATTGTTATCAAGAGGAATCAGCAGCAGGGCTCCATGGACGTCACCACAGTTCTTCTGAAAACGATTCAGTGCATCATGAAAACTCACAGTTCGCCATGATGCGCTTCGATGGAATTGTATTTACTATTGTTTAAAAATACACAACAGTAAATACACAGATGGGACTGGAGAAATCTAGACCACATCTGTCCATTAAACAATAGCCTGGATGTATTGCTTTGTCCAACAATGAGTGCACACTTTGTGGAATATTATTTATATTTGACTGATTATAGCTCTAATACTTTAAATACATTTTTACCCCATTCTGGTAAAAAAAAAACAACAAAAAAAAACCCACACCCATACATTGCAGTGGGACGCATTACTTAAACATTTGGATCTTCGTTCTTTTTTAAGGAAATAAGAGATCACTTCGTATTTGTGGCACGTCCCACACATACAACACTACTACATTAAGCTAGACTCCCACTTGGGCTGCTGACACTTTACGTTCTTCGCAAATAAAGCTATTTTGCTCGATGCTGATCTGAAAAAGCAGTTGTTTTAGAACTGGAGAAATAACGTAGACGCACTTGACTTTTAACCATAAACCTAGAATAGCACTGCTGTGTTCATGATGTATATGCAGTTTCTTCCACGCAGCATGTATTATTATAGGTGCTGAGTGATTTCAGTCGTGAAATTGATTTGTTAATGGAGTAGAGAGTAGTTCTCTTATGAATTTCTTTGCAGAGTTTATGCCTTTGTTAGGCAAATATACTGGACGCGCCTGCATTTAGACTTCAGTAATATAAGATGTATTGAATAAAACACCTTCCTGTTAATAGAACTGCAGGACTGTCTGATGCGAAATGTTTCTGGGGGTGGGTGATGTTGGGCATGGATTAAACAGCTGTAACTTCTGCGAACTTTGAAAGAGCCGAGCTCAGAATGAATGGCTGTTTCTCTCCCTCTGTGCCATGTTCCACTGTGGAGGTGGAAGAATTTCCTCTTTCCCCTTTTTCCTGTTTCGTGCATCCCGCCAAAACAGGCAGACACACACACACACACACACACGCACACACACATTCTAAAGCATTGGATCTTTTGCTGTTTGAGTTACTTGGCATGTCCTTTGCCTAGAAAAACAACCTTTTCTCTGTTTCTCTCTCTTTTCTGCTTCCACTCCACAGTCATTTGTAAAAGAGCAGAGACACATTCCACCATCTGAGTGCCTTGTTAGTTCCACCCTAAAGTTTCAAAGAAGCCTTTGCCTCTGAATATCAAGGCAAATACACGTAAATAAATCTTCTTAGTCTTTCTGTGAAAGTGAAAGTGACTGTTCGTGCCATTGTGAAACACAACAAAAACAACACCTCTGCATTTTACCCATACACACAAACATGCAGCAGCTATTGAAAGCGCCCGTGAGCAGTGACAGGGACGGTACCTTGTTCAAAGGTACCTCAGGGCAACCTACTGGTTTGGGATGCAAACCCATGACCTTCTGATCCCGGGGCCTAGACCCTATCCACTAGGCCACCGCTGCATGTGAGGTTGCTATAGCAACAGTGTGAATTCCATTTTTCAAATGACTTCAAATTCTTGCCGATTTCTTGTGCATTATGTCCAATTTCATGTACAGCTCTCTCTTAAACAAGCAAGTCGTCTTCAGGAAAAGTTCTCCAGGCTTCTAGAACGACGTTCCAAAGTTGTTCTTTGGACATAATTTTGTTTTTTTCCTCTCTCAAGCTGATCCCAAACTTCTGCCTCTGCAATTTGTCCTTCAGGACATCTGAAGAACTTTTCCTCAACAAAACATAAGAAAATGCAAAAGCGTTTGGCTCTTTAGAAGCGAAATTAGAATATGATGTATATACACATACAATGACATGATGCCTGATTAATATATATTATAATGCATTTTTCCTTCATTAAGTCAGTGATACAGAATAATGTCTTTTCATTTTAAGGTAACCATGGTGTTGTGACTGTAAACATATATGAATGGCTGTCATATAAATAACAGTCTCATTATAAACATTTCTAAACATTGCATATTTATTAGACAAATATCATTTTTAAACAGTTTTGGGGAACAGTCTTCAAACACTTTTGTCAAGCAAGAACCAGGAAAACCAGGATATTTGATGTGAAGGTTCTTCGTCTTTCATTCGTTAGAAAATGTTGTCAACGTATCAGCGTTATCATTGTACTATTTTACCACACTTCTCAATTATGAGTAAAAAAAATCAAATGTATATAAATAAAAGACGCATTATTTTTATTGAAAATATACAGGAACCCAAAAAGGCGGGATGCTAAACAATACCGTGGGCTCCAGGTTGTGCGGTTGTGCGTGTGTGTGTGTGTGTGTGTGTGTGTGTGTGTGTCTGGAGACCCCTGCAGGTGTGCATGCATGACTGAAGTCTGCTCCGATATGAGGAAAGTGAAAGTGGCAGCTGAGAGTTTCTATGTTGTGGAAATAAGTGAGGAATGCAATGTGGGGGATGTTTAGCTAGGCAGCGATGTGACACTGTGAAGAATGGAAGAATGGCCGCTTCGTTCTTGTGCCATCATTACCTCCTGTCCTCCACTCCACAGCTCTTTAAAGTTGCCACTCACTCTCCTCAAAATGAATGTGTCTGAAAAGGGTGCTTGATACCAGAGGAAAACCTCTCCGCAAAGAACCTTCCAAGTGCTAGTTCATTGAAGAACTATTTATTCGGTTTCATAAAACTATTTCTCCAAGATAAGAACCTTTTGTAGGATGTCTAGGTAGGCATTGTATGATTTTTTTTTTTTTTTTTTTTTTTTTTACAGTGATCCACAGTGAAACCATCGTTCTGCTTTCTGTTGGGCTTTGACCTATTTGCTCTATTGTTCATGATATGGGAATATTATTACTGACTGGGGTTGTGTTGATTTGACCTCTTGAAGTCTAGCGGTATCACTGTTTTTTTCTAATGTTTAAACATATCTTATGTAATTACATTACATAGGTAATACATTTCTGACCCTTTTTCTGTTTATTCTCTAAAGTTCACCTCGCTCCCTTTAGATTTGATGTAAAAGCAGTCATGATTCATTTTTACGTGAACTTTTCCTAACCTCTATTCATGACTTATGCAAGCTATTTTTGTTACTGTGCCTTTAAAAGTGAATGACAAGTTGTGATTTACTGCCCTGCTGAAGTGATTTACTGCCCCATTCCTAAAAAGGTTCTCTGGACTGAAACAGCAGCCCTTGCAGGAGACTCACTGTGGGTGGATTCTGTGTAAAAGTGCAGTTTTTTGGTGATATCATACAGAATTTCTGTTTCTTTAAGCTACGTCTGCATGTACGAGAGTGACCGATACATTCAGTCCTTAACAGCGTTTACGCACTACGTTAGACGTTTCTAAAAAGCGTAAAGCAAAAGGGGTTTCCATGCTATAAGCCCTTGAACAAAATGACTAATTTTCATTTCTTTTCCGCAACAAGCAACATCCAAGCCTACTCACATCACATTTGAATTCAGGTCAAATTAGAAACAAATATTTTCCAATAAAATAATAGTTGTGCTGTGTTTGATGGATATGGGACGCAGGACTTTGAAGTTCGTTTACAGCCTATGTACATTCAGTGTCCTGAGGAAAAAAGTACGGCTGTCTCCAGGTGTTCTGTGTTGGTTTTTGGTGAAATAAAAAAAAGACAGGGATGGATGTTCTCTTAATAACTGGAAAAAATGTATTTCTGTCTTTAGTGAGTGCCGCTCTTTTTATCTGGTAGAGCTGTTGAATTTAGATAATCTTATCATGGGGGGGGTGGCACGGTGGTGCAGTGGGTAGCGCTGTTGTCTCACAGCGAGAAGGTCTTCAGTTCAATTCCCAGGCAGGACGGTCCGGGTCCTTACTGTGTCTGTTTGGTTTTTCTCTGGGAACTCTGGTTTCCTCCCACCGTCCAAAAGGCATGCATGTGGACTGGACAGACTAAATAGCCTGTAGGTGTGCATGTGAGTGTGTGTCTGCCCTACAATGGACTGGCCACCTGTCCAGGGTGATCCAAGCCTTTTACCCTCTGAGTAGCTGGGTTAGGCTCCCCGTGACCCTAATTAATAAGGGGCAGCGGTGGCCTAGCGGTTAGGGCGTTAGCCGCATGATCGGAAGATCGGGGGTTCAAACCCCTTCCCAATAGGTTGCCCTGAGGTACCCTTGAGCAAGGTACTGTCCCCATCACTGCTCCCCAGGCGCTTTCAATAGCTGCCCACTGCTGCACGGGTTTGAGTGTGCATGGGTTAAATGCAGAGGTCCAATTTCGTTGTGGTTCATGTGTGCTGTGCCGTGACCTCGCTATTGACAAGGGTTGTCACTTTCACTTTCACTTTTAAGACAAGCGGCTATGAAAACGAGTGTGAGAGAGTGAGATATTATAAAGATAAGTCTTTTTACCAATTATTATCATCTGTTTGGGAAATGACAGAATGTGGAAGTGGAAGGAACTCAGGGTTGAGAAATCATACCTGGGTTAACAGGCAGGAAATCCGAACTTCAAGGAACATTTTCGTTGCTTTTATCAAATCAGAGGCTGGAATTCTGAATTCACAAATGCCATTGAACACAGCAAGAGGAATCTGCCCTTCCCACAGATTTTCTCTGCTGGTTTTACAAAGAAATAATTCATATCAAATTACAACATGCTTTTGTTATTACTGGCAATAACTGACTCGTGGGGATTAGTGCTCATATTGTTGGTTTAACAAGAGTTTTATTTTTCTTAGGTAGACACTAAGACGAAGTAAATACACATTTCCTCCCCCTGAGCTGCTTTGGGCTGCACACTGAGTGATGAGGTCTAAACAGGCCCAGCTGCCCCCTCAGGCGACGTGGGAATGTTAAAGAAGTGACCTCTTTCTGGCATTAGCGTTAATGTCTCTTCGTTGAAGGGTTCAAATGGGATGTTCCTATTTGTCTGTTTGTGTTAAAAAAGTGTCCCAATATTGCTTGTGGGCAGATTCCTAGCTTTAAGCTGAGCTGTATGTTTTGAGATTAGCATTTAGGCAATCAGCCTGTTGAGGATATTAGCTCTGGAAGTGGATTTGAGCTGCCTGTTAAAGGCCCTTGCCCTAATGGAAAGGTTGAGGCTGCAAAGTTCGATTTTTAACCCTTACTCTTCTTTTTTTCAGCTCACCAGTGCATCATAAGGTCCACACAGACAAACACACTCACACTTGCCGTAATTTACCATTTCCAAGACAATCCTGCAGACACAAGGATACTTACCTGGAGGGCAGATACCATGATCAGGAAGGTGGTTCACCCAGGGTGAGGCTCAGCCATTGCGCTCCGGTTGTGCTGACCGCTGCAGATTCCCCAAATGTGGGAATCTCAGCTGCATCGTTTCTGGTAGTGGGGGACTGCTTCGCACTCTCCTGTGACTTGGGGCAGCGGTGGTCTAGTGGTTTGGGAGTTGCCCCTGATTGGAAGCTTGTGAGTTTGATTCCCTCACCAGTAGGTTGCCCTGAGGTATCCTTGAGCAAGGTACCGTCCCCATCACTGCTCCCTGGGCGCTTTCAATAGCTGCCTCCTGCTTCACATGTGTGTATGGGTGAAACGCAGAGGTTGGGTTTCGTTGTGTTGTGCTGTGCTGCGTTTCACAATGACGAGGGTAGTCACTTTCACTTTTTTCACTTCCACAAGGAGAACATGCGAACACAGGATGGACACAGGCCGCCATGGCTAGGAATCGAAACCAGCATAGGCCACTTTACCATCGTACCACTCCTTTCTTGTCAAAGTTACTATGCATATTAAGTATGTAAGTCCATGCATGTGCTCTGGTTATTAAGGTTATTAATAAAAGAGGCCTTTCACTCCTGTGCCTCAGCACTATATGGTGAGATGGGATAGATTTAAGGAAGATAAATAGATGTTTGTGAGCAATAGAAATAATATAAGAGGTTATATGTCGGTGATTAGACTGTGCCAAGATACTGGAGCCGTGCCAAAAGGTCATGTGGTCTGATTGGTCCAGATTTACCCTCTTCCAGAGTGATGGGTGCGACAGGGTAAGAGATACAGATGTAGTGATGCATCCATCACATCCAGTGCCTACCATACAAGTCAGTGGGGGCGGTGATATGATCTGGGGTTGCTACAATTGGTCAGGTAGAGGTTCAGCAATGTTTTGTGCCCAAGAGGTTGCCATGACTCCCTAAATCTCCTGAATGAGTATTAATGAATTTTTTTTCTTCCTTGATGGCACAGGCATATTCCAAGACCATAATATCAGGACTCATGGGGCTCAAATTGTGGCTCAGGGCACATGAGACATTATTTTCACACATGAATTTGCCACCATACAGTCCAGACCTTAACCCCATTGAGGATCTTTGGTATGTGCTGAAGAAATCTTTACGTCATCATCGACACAAGATCTTGTGAAAGAGATGAATGCAACTGAGTGGAAATAAATGTTTTGTTGTTTCATAAACTTATCAGAATGATACCTCTTCTACTTGCAAACACAATTGTGTAATTAATCACAGGAAGAAGGTTGTGGGTTTCACTGCCAGTTAGGGTGCATGTTCTCCTTCTGCATGTTGTCCCCCTTTCTGTGTGGGCACCTCCAGCTGCAACTGCTTCCTCCTACAATCCAGGTTAATGGGAGAATTGCTTCTAGGTGTGACTGTGTTTCTGTGGTGGCCTGGCATCTGGTCCACATTGAAAGTGAAAAAAAAGTGACAACCCTTGTCATTGCGAGGTCACAGCACAGCACACAGTGAACCACAACGAAATTAGACCTCTGCATTTAACCCATGCACTCAAACACCGTGCAGCAGTGGGCAGCTATTGAAAGCGCCCAGGGAGCAGTGACGGGGACGGTACCTTGCTCAAGGGTACCTCAGGGCAACCTACTGGAGAGGGGAACTGAACCCACAATCTTCCGATGCGAGGGCAACGCCCTACCACTAGGCCATCGCTGCCCATTGTTTCTCCACTTTTTGCGCAAGTGCTGGTACAGGCTCTCACAACACCTTCACGCTGGTTAAACAGCACAGAAAAGGAGTGATGAATGGTTAGACACAATTTAAGAGATGAGAAATCATATCTATAAAATGTCTGCTGCAACTGCACCTTCTAAGGGTTAAATACTCTCCTTTATCATGATGCCCTTGCTTTTTACTGTACCTTCTAGTGTTCAAAGGAATGAAGGAAGATCTACTGTCATATGAGAAGGTAAAAGCTGATTTTCAAAAAATAGCACCATGCATTAATGTCTGTTGGAAGAAAAAAATTCTCTGTGTTATTTTTGGGAATGTGATATTGGCTCTTGGATGCTCTGGTCTAGCAGTGTTGAGGATCACTCCATGCAGAGCCCCAGTCACAGTATTGCTGTGTAACTGAAATCCAATCCGGAAGACAGTTCGTTCACTCCCCTCCACTCGTCTCCTACCCAGCCCCCCTCAATCCAACCCTCCATCCTTCTTCCCTCATTAGCTCCTCAGATCAATAGATCACTTCCTCTCAGCTTGCTCGAAGAAAAACAAGAGTTTAAAAGTCGGCGGTGGTCGTGTTTCCTTACCGGATGCAGATACGCCCACATCATGCAAATACACACACACTTTCTTCCATGTCTTCATTAAGGTGATGCAGACTTATGGAGGTGGTTTAGGGCTCAGTATGACATAAAGTGGACACTGTAGCTAAAAGCTATGAGGTCAAACCAGGCAGGATTGTTGGTCTAGAATTAGTTTATAATCACAAGCAGATATAAATGCTGATTCATTTAATCCAAGATCCATCCTTAAGGTTGCTTTGTTGATACCGGCCCTAGCGTTATTATGAGTATGACGCCTCAAGGTCAGGTTAAGGTAACTGCTTTATTGTGAGCACCAACCATGGAAGTAAAAATCAAGGTTAGGCCCATCAAGTTCTGGCTACTTAACATGTTAGCCCTACTAGTCAGCTACTTTACACACTAAATCTAAATAAACCTGAAAAATTCCCTGGATTATGGGTGTGTAGATCAGTGGCGGAAAACCCATTAGCACATAGCAGAATTGGCTTAGTGGGCTTATACAAGGTTATCATATGTGACTTGCATGAAGCTTCCTTGACTCAGCGATTCGCAACGCAGTGCCATTAATCTTTGGAGACCCTCAACATTCAATTAGCCCCTGAGCAGCAGAGTGGATCAATAAAACAGGCTGACCTCCATTCAGCCTCAGGGCTCTCACGTTGTGTTAGGTCCTGACCTCTGCTCGCCCACTAAGCACTTGATCAGCCTTTCGTTCCCTTTAACTCTCTATGTTTAACCTTCTCCACCTTTTGCAACGACGTGCAATCTGATCTCAGCAGCTAAACTGCATTTACAATGATTTTCACTGCAGACATAATCTTACAGCACTCGTCAAATGGTGTGTGTGTGTGTGTGTGTGTGTGTGTGTGTGCGTATGTGTATGAGACAGACAGAGCTTTCCCTGGCGACATGTGAGTTTCAGACACAGGTTAAAGTGCCTGAGTGTGCGAGCTGATCTGAATTGTGTAGCTAACCAGGAAGGTCATCGAGGGCACAGGCCTAATTGTCAGCTTTTCAGCTGAAACATGACCCATGCTTTGTCCATCAACTCTGCTGGCCCACATTTTTTTTTGCCACAGAGGAGAAAGTAAAAGCAGAATTTACAGTAAGCTACTACAAAAAGACCCGTTTACTAGCACTGAATCGCTGGGCCTGCCATTGATGATCCTAATGGCTTCTGAAATGGCCCTGCCTTCTTAGCATCAGCTGTTAAACTGTCTTTCCATTCTCAGAGATGGATTCATCGATAATGAGACGGATCATTTTCTGGTAAATGCTTTGTGTCTTCATGTGTCGTTGGAGAAGCCATTGCATCACAACAAAGCTCAAATTCCCGACTCTTTGCTCAGACATCACAAGGGCTAATGGGTCTGGTCCTCAGCTGCTGAAATGGAGAAGAATAAGGGTTAAATTCAGGTGTGAAGATGGCTGCCACTACTGTTCTGTATTGTTTAGGCCTTTTTTATAGAAAGGGAACCAAGTAAAGGGAGCACCAGTCCTACATCTTTCGGGACAATCCCCAAAATGTTTTATTTTTTTAAATGAGCTCCTTAAATATGGATGTAAAAATCGTGCCTTGTTTCTAAAAGAGTTCTGTTGGGTTTTTTAAACTAAAAAAAACTTTAAATTGAAGATTTAAGATGGGAGTCTTTCAATGGAAGGCAGTACAAATCTGACTCCCAAGCAAACGCATTAAAAAAGAGACTCATTTGAATAAAAAACGCTGATTATGGCACAACTACCACTAAGTTTAAAGTGTATTTTCTGTGTTTTCAGAGACTGTGAAGGTTTTTCTTCATGCTTCTGTTAATGTTTCTGTGCATTTTGCCAGGGTTTCAGTGTATGTTTTACAGTAAAAGTCCTTGCCGGCTGTATTTCAGTATTTCCTCTGATTTAACCTCAGCCTGCCTACATTTTAAAGCAGAGCTGATCTGACTGCCGGCTGCGAGACAGAGGTCAGGACTGCCGACAGTCTGTGTTTATGGTGAAACTGCGTTGTTACCTGATGACAGGTTGCTCCCGAGGGAAGCTCCAGCAAAACAAGCTCTCAGGATTATCGCTGACTGGAGCCTTAGGAATGTTTTCTTGTTACTGTCACTGTCATCACGTCCTTAAAGGGGGGCTCAAACGATGGTCTTTTTGAAGGTTTTGTTTTGAGTGTGACGAAAGGTTCAGTGCTGGGAGTGCCGTACTTTGATATTAGTGTTAGTTTTGCTTTCACAGAACTGGCCTGCAGCCCAAGAGGTCATGAGTTTAAGCCTAGCTGATGGCTTTTGTTATTCAGTTCTAAAGCAAATCACTTTTTTCTTTTTGAACGAGAGCTATATTGCGAAATAATAAAAAAAAAAAAAAAGGATTACTATCGCTGTATTACTGCAGTCTGCATTTCTGCTTCTTTACAGCAGAATTCAGAGAGGTCTTGTGGTCTTTCAGGTTATATGAATATGCTTATATTAGTCATAATCAGCTCTGTGCATGCTCCTTTGAGCCTTGTCAGTATTGTCCGGGTGCCTGTGTGTGTGTGTGTGTGTGTGTGTGCGTGTGTGTGTGTGTGTGTCGTGGCAAAAAAACTTCCCCAGGGTGATCAAAACGTGAATGTTTTTGGAGCTGTTGAGACATCTGGCTTTATTAAGTTGGGAAAATGATTACAACTGCAGTTTTTTTTTTCTTTTTTCATATATTTACATATATGCTAGAAAGTTTTTGGTTTGCAGTTTTTGTACCGGACCAACGAAATAAATACATAAATAAATAGTGTAAAGATTTAAGATTTAAAAATGAAATGCACATTTACATCACATTAATATACATATCACTATAGAAATTAGCAAGAAAGAAATCAATAGCAAGACCCTGCAATGACGGCAATACAAGCTTGCAAGCACTTACTTGAAAACGTTTTTCTTTTTCCTTTCGAAGTGGATGAGGTTAGAATGAGACTTAGGTTTGGGGATGTTTTACCAGATTCCGTGTAAGATCTCAGTATCTGAGTATACTATTACTTCAATAAGTGTGAGAGACAGTCACATTATTGTTCCCCTGTTCCAAGAACAGCTGAAAGCATTTCTCACATTGTTTTATTCTTCCAGTCATGACCAGTTCCAGTCACAGAAACAAAGACGTATTGCTGTGAAGTCCTGAAAATGTTGCAACCTCGCCCTTTTCTCTTTCTTGATCTGTCAATGAATTAATTCACACATGCGGTTGCTAAAAATGGACCAATGAAGGACCACTACCGCAGATTTTTATTGATTTTCCAAAAATCGAATGTGAGAGGAAAGTAAAAGTGACTGTTTGGTCATTGTGAAAGCACACAGTGAACCACAGCGAAATTCAACCTCTGCTTTTCACCCACACTCACGAGCAGCAGGGGACAGCTATCTAAAGCGCCCGGGCAGCAGTGATGGGGACGCTACCTCACTCAGGGCAATCTATTAGTCTAGGATTTGAACCGAAGACCTTACCATCTCCCTAACCACTAGGCCACCGCTTCCCCAAAAATATGGAATGCTTCACGAGTTTGCATGTCACCATGAGATGATGGCAGAACACATTCTTTACAACAGTTTTAATGATAGGTCGATTTGTTGTTTCCTGTAAAGTAGCTCTATACACCAATATCTGAAGTGAAAATGGTGGTTTTTGTCATCGGAACACAACACCCAGTGCTCCGCAACAAGATGCTGTCTCTGTATTGGACCCAAACACAGTGTTGCAGTGGGCAGTTTAGTTTTGGACCTATAACTTGGACATAGTGCTTTCGTTGCATATTTCATTTTTTTGGTACAAAACATGATATATCGCAGGGGAGCATCCTGCCTTCCCAGTCCCTGTAGTCCACTGTGACAGTGACGATAAACTATTGAATTAAAGCTCTTCACCTTTATGTTTTAGGTTTTTTAATTGCCTTGGCCATTAGCTTGCACAATTGCTTTCCCTTCTTGGCCAGTCAGTGTAGTGAAAATGAAAGTGACTATTCGCATCATCGCGAGGTCACAGCACAGCAGTGAACCACAACGAAATTGGACCTCTGCATTTAACCCAATGCAAACACCGTGTAGCAGTGGGCAGCTATGAAAGTGCCCGGGGAGCAGTGACAGGGACGGTACCTTGCTCAAGGGTACCTCAGGGCAACCTACTGGTGAGGGAATCGAACCCACAATCTTCTGATCGAGGTCAACTCCCTAACCACTAGGCCACCGCTGCCCTAGTGTTTGCCTGCACTAAAGAAGTGCATACAGAGAATTGAACTGTTTACAACGGGAAAGCACGGGAGACCTTCTCTGTGAAATTAGTCTGCTTTAAGACAGCTGTGCTCCCGTTAGACTCATTCACTGATTACTGCCACAATTCATCCCTCCCATCCAATACAATCTACTTCCTTCACTTCATGATTGCAGCACAGTGACCTGGAAACAACACCTGTCCCGTTATGTGGGACGGGCCCTTTCTCTGTTGTCGCTACTGTTCCCCTACGTGCTGGTGCTGAAAACAAGACTTATCAGATGGGCTAGGCAATGTGCAAGGCATTAAAAGACCATTCCAGGAAGGTTCATTATGTCGCTGAAAGGCAGAAACGAAAGATCTCCCTCTTTTCGTTCTCCAAGATGCTATCAGCCAAGCAATTTGTCTTAGGACAGAAAAAAAGGAAGTCGCACGCAGACACAGACCGCTTCACTCCTTCTTTATCGGCTAGCCTCCTTTTTCTAAACGACGGTTTTAGTCTCAAATTCCAAAACTCGCCTGTCCCAAGCAGCTTTGTGGAAATGCAGGTGAAGACTCTTAAGAGCAAGCCAAAGGCAACACTGTCAGAGAGAAACAAGATAAGAGGAAAAAGCAGCGGAAATACACATAATGTTACAAACTTGCCAGTAATTACTAACAGGATGTTTGAGGTGGGAAATAACAAAGTGCAGATTTTCAGATGTGCTCTTTTACTTCGGTGCCTATTTTTCTGTCAACTTTTTACTTTTTCTCCCACGGTTTAACACGGGAGGATTTATTCTTTTTTTAAATTGTGCGCCTTCTCAGCATCAAGACCAAGTTCTACCTCATTGGACAACAAGGCACACGTAAGACGATCCTTTGTTGTGTCCATTGGTGCACATCATGTACATGCGAAAGATGTAAAGGACACAACAAGATGCAGTCTTTGAATTTAGTTTCAGAGCCTGTATTTTTGACTTTTTCTAAGACGTTAAATACTTCTAGTCACTTTTTGCACAAGTATCCGTCCTTCCTGAATAAAGAGTGTGTATACTTTTGCCACTTCTATGTAACGTGAGAAGATTGTAGATGACAAATTCTGAATGAGAACCGAACGAGGGGATAAACCTGGGGATAAAGTGGCGAATCAAAGTCAACATCAGCCCGTAATCGTGGTACGGATTGAGCTTATGCCTGTATTCGCTTTCGTTTCTGTTTCAGACTAGAGTGAACCATCTGTAGCCTTCCTTGATCTATTCTAAAGCAAAAAATCTAAATGACTGGCATTCATATGTCTAATCGCTGTAAAGGATAAAGCAGCAGCAGGGCTCGTCCTGCTCTCTTCAGTGAATGGTAAACAGCTGTATCATGAGAGGACGACAAAGAAATTCAAGTCATTTTATTTTATAGGCCATTTAAGAGCCTCTTTAAACCTTTATCTCTCTTTCTTCCCCTCTCACTCTCCCCCTCAGGGCCTTCCTCGGTCATTAGTAACGATGACGACTCGGCTAGCCCTCTCCATCACGTGTCGAACGGCTCCAACACGCCGTCGTCCTCCGACATGAACACGGACGCCGTCGTCATCGGAATGACCAAGATCCCGGTCATCGAGAACCCGCAGTACTTCCGCAACACCAACAGCCTGCTGAAGTCAGACACCTGTGAGTGCCGAGGGGCATTTAAACCATTTATGCTCAAGCATAAGATCGGAACAGCTGTTTCAGCTACTAATCGAAAGCAAAACTTCAAAAGTCCGAAAAAATGTTATGAGCAACTGTTAAAGAGGCCAAACATTTGGGTGATCTTGGTAATTATCATGTGTTCAAAGAAAGGTTCCATGCATTTTGTAGAATCACCTCCCTGTGTAGCAGCATTTGCTACATTTCAGCTCAAAATAATCCGCAATAAGATGCCTGACAGGGGTTTAGATTTCTGTGCATCGAAATAATTTTTTTTTTTTTACTTGTCCATCTGTCTGGCTCCACACGGGCCTGTCTGCCTGTCTCTCTTAGTGCGACGTATGTCTCTGTATTCTGCTGTTCATGTCTGCGTGTATATATAGCTATCTGAAAATATCCCCAGACTAAGGCCCATCTGCATGAACACACACACACACACACACACACACACACACACACCCACCCCTCTCCCTCTCTACACCCTCATATTTCATATCTCTCTTTTACTAGCCTCCCTCTTCCTCCACCTCTCTGTCTCTCAGTACTTTCTTCCCCACTTTGGTTCCTTTTAATATTGGGTTATGGTGTGCAGTGAGTTACTGGAGATCGATGCAGCCTCATCATCTAGGCCTCGCTAATGTAATCGGCTGACTGGCTAGTTTTTCTTCAAAAGCATTTCTTAATCACATCAGGGATAAATCTCGGAGAGCTGTGTTCTGTCTCTCTCGCTCTCCCGTTCGCTCTCATTTTCTCTCCCTAACACAGCACAATAAACGCTTGATTAATCTCCTCTTATCTCCACGCTGTCCTCACTCCGTTAAGGGACGTCTGAGTTCACTTAACACTAAGAGGCATTTTTCACTCGTCCCAAACTGAGAACCTATTAATGGAGTTGGCACGATGAGCAAAAAATTATATCACAGTAATTCAAATCGGACAATTTATATATATATATATATATATATATATATATATATATATATATATACATATATATATAGATAGATAGATAGATAGATAGATAGATAGATAACATAACATTTTTTGTGTTTGTATGACACATTTATGAAAATTATACAAGTTTAACAAACTTTCAAGAAGCATATGCTGTATTTACATGGTATTTATTCGCTTACATTATTAATTATTACAAAATCACATAATTACAGCTGACCTAACAGATGGGCTGATATATCCGTCTCTATTACATTATTACCCCTTTGCCAACAATACATCCTGTACTTCATATTTAATTCCAGATGAACAGAAGATAAACCCTGATGGTGCACGCTTACGGCCACACCAGCCTGAAACCTCCTGATCTCGTCTGATCTCGGACGCTAAACAGCATAGGGCCTGGTTTGTACTTGGACTGGAGACAGCTTGGGAATACCAGGTGCTGTAGGCTCGGGGCAGCGGCGACCTAGTGGTTAGGGAGTCGGCCCCAGGATCAGAAGATCATGGGTTTGCATCCCAGACCAGTAGGTTGCTCTGAGGTACCCTTGAGCAAAGTACTGTCCCTGTCAGCTTCCCCCTGCTGCTTAGGTTTGTGTGTGGGTAAAATGCTGAAGTCTAATTTCGTTGTGGCTCGCTGTGCTGTGTTTCACAACGACAAGAATAGTCATCTTTTTTTTTACTTTCTGATTTCAGTTTAACATCAGCCACAATGGAGACGTGGCTACTTTTTAATGATTTGTGAATATATGTGTATGTTTTCAGTTGTCCAGCACATTAAGAGGCACAACATCGTCCTGAAGAGGGAACTGGGTGAAGGAGCCTTTGGGAAAGTGTTCCTGGCTGAATGTTATAACCTCTCACCTGACCAGGAGAAAATTCTCGTAGCTGTAAAGGTACGGCAGCCACTCCTTCAGCTGTTGCTCTCGTGTTAAAGAGCAGAATGTTTTATATTTCATTCTTTAAAATTTACAGAGCCATCAGATATTACAACGTTGCAAATATAGCTCTGTTATTTTGACTGTTTTTATTCTTCTTTTTCTTTCTTTCTTTCTTTCTTGAATAAATGCAGAGTAAACCTTTTATACCCTATATAAGCCAAAAACGTATCTCACATTATTATCAGGCTTCCAGACATACAATAATGATACATTATTATTATATGCATTCTCTAATATTCTGCTCGTAGTGTGAATTTTTTAACCCATAAGAAATTGCTGAATTCTCTTTGTTTAAATAATGACCTGAAAGCCATCATTTCAACACTGAAAGCAGCTTCCCAACCAAATCCATGAATTGTTCTGCTGGTTTTTGCTGTTGTGAGTGAATGGCTAGATTTCCTGTTCACAAACTGAAGTTGAGCACTGCTACTGAGTCTAACGTAACCAGTTAATAGCAATTTCCTGATGACTTTGCTGAGAAACATAAACATTTTATTGAAAACACTTAAAATATGCATCATTCATTTATATGTGTAATAATACGTTTATTTAATGATCCAATCACCGGGTTTATTATAAAGGGTGGGGATTTGGCACTACTTACCAGTTTATGTACAGGTATGTATATACTTACGGCTTATAGCGTATGTGTGTGTGTGTGTGTGTGTGTGTGTGTGTGTGTGTGTGTGTGTGTGTGTAGACTCTAAAAGAAGCCAGTGAGAATGCACGTAAAGATTTCCATCGTGAGGCTGAGCTTCTGACCAACCTGCAGCACGAGCACATCGTCACCTTCTACGGCGTGTGTGTGGAGAGTGACCCGCTCATCATGGTGTTCGAGTACATGAAACATGGAGACCTGAACAAGTTCCTCAGGTGTGTGTAAATGTGTGTGTGGGACAGAGAGTTTGTCAGTAGAACTCATGTCCTCCTTCTATTTCTGTACTTTTCATTAGAGTGATAGAACAGAATCAACACGTTCAAACCTGCCAGGAGACAGGATATGTGAGAAGTACCAGAGTCTCAATATTATACACCCCCCCCATTCTTCATCCCCATTTATTTCCCAAAGTACACATCCTGTTTATTTAGTGTCTGACATATTTGATTCAATACAACTGGAATTCCCTCCGATGAACACTTAAACATCATAAACATGATTTAATATGTAATCTCTCTCTCTCTCTCTCTCTCTCTCTCTCTCTCCCTCTCCCTCCCTCCCTCCCTCTCCCTCCCTCTCTCTCTCTCTCTCTGTCTGTCTCTCTGCAGGGCTCATGGTCCTGATGCAGTGTTGATGGCAGATGGTCAGATGCAGCAGCAGGCTGAGCTGACTCAGTCTCAGATGCTGCACATTGCTCAGCAGATCGCAGCAGGCATGGTCTATCTGGCCTCGCAGCACTTTGTGCACAGAGATCTGGCCACACGAAACTGCCTGGTAGGCGAGAACCTACTGGTGAAAATCGGAGACTTCGGCATGTCACGCGACGTCTACAGTACAGATTACTACCGGGTGAGGGCTCTTCCCTTCTACCCATGTTCCTTCCAGTCCCCATCTATCTCTCGCTTTTGTGCTTGAAATAGTCCTGGAATCACCTCCTTGTTAGAATTACGCTTGTTAGAATTATACACATCATGTCATGGTAACTGGTGGTGTTTTTGGTGATTTTATATCAGCCTGATTATCTCCTGAGTTTACAACCCTCTGTCCCGGATCTCTCATTTCGGCTCAGAACCGAACTATTTACAAATAAAGCAGGGAGAACATCACCAACGTCCAGAACCACTGCCCTTTTACAGGAGAAGTAAGGAAAAGACACTTCGAAACCAAAGCAGAGCAGAAATGAGAAACCTGAAGCTTGCTGGATCTAATTCCTCAGTTCACGTTTGGAGATTATAGGCATGAAGCCACAGGAGCTATAGGATTCAAGCAGAGAACAAGCCTTGGAACATAAGGTCGAGTCACACTGAAAATAAGTCAGATCAATATGCCCTCCATATTCTTTTCCCCACACTTATTGAGCAGCTGAACCAAGCAGAGGAAGCACCCTGACTGTACCCGTTCCCCTCTGTGATGTCAGCAGTGTTTATGTGGGTGAGCAAGTGTGTGTGTGTGTGTGTGTGAGGCCCTATGTTCACCGTCAGTAAGTCTCTCTCAGATTAAGGGGGGGTGGGGGGGGTGGAAGGTGGGCATGGGAACAGGAAAGGGGGGTTTCCATGGCAACGGAGAAAGAAAAGCAAAAGAGCGCCAGCGCCGACAGACAGAAACTGAAAAAGTCATTAAAGAACTGTGATTAGCATTCCCCTCCCTGTTCGCCGTCCAAAGTTAAGAAAGAGTGTGGGGGTGATGTTGAGAAGTAGAGGCACTAGAAAGGGTAGATAGGAAAAGGAAGAAAAAGCGATCAAAAGAGTGACGGTAATTATATAGATTGTAATTCTCACTGAGCCACCTTCATGGGTGATTATTAAAAGGCCCGTATCAGAGAACACCTTTCTGCTTTGTGTTTTTATAGAAGAGTTTGGTGTATTATGTAGACAGTGGTAAAGTTTTCAGACACACTATTTAAGTTGCACTGTATGAAGGCACAAAAGCTGAAAGAACTCTTTCAGCTGGTCGCGGTCGTGACGGTGTGAATATGACTCTGCAGTATCTGAGTCTGTATTTGAAGCATCTCTGACTGCTGGCCGTAAGAGTATTTAAGTGGAAGATGAGGGGAGGCGATTAAACATTCTGCTCTCATGGCTGTCAGGAGGCCAATATAGCATTGCGGCCGTCCACAGGATTTACATATCCAAAAGCTTTAGGCCCCTGAGGATTTCCTTCTAAACTCCACAGTTTGTTGAAGACGATATAAGTCAGTGAGTATAGAGACCACTTGTACATCAGTTTTAAAGGTGCATATTAAAACCTGTCTGTCTTTATTGTAAGGAATGTGGAAACTGAGATTTTTCTTTTTTTTTTTTTAAAAGCAAAAACTTGTTAAACTTGTCCAAAGTGGTGCCTTACCTGTAACTTTTTAAGTTGAGGCATTTCTGTGGACCCGTCATGTGATCATACACTTCAAGATGTAGGTAGATAGATAGATAGAGAGAGAGAGAGAGAGGAGAGAGAGAGGGAGGGAGAGAGAGAGAGAGAGAGAGAGAGAGAGAGAGAGAGAGAGAGAGAGAGAGAGTGGGCATGTGTGCTTTACGCCGTCAGGCACAGAATTGATTACACTATAGAACATCAGTTTCCATAGAAACAGGTGCTGTGAAAAGCCCGTGGCCGAGGGGCGGAGTCTTGTTGTGAAAGCCGGTTGTGTAACTCAGAGATCTGCCACTGAATGGTATTTTTATAGAGCTTTGTTGATTGCTATCACTGACCTTATGAAACTTCATAGATCTCTGTAAGTGAGTTTATGAAGCTTCATAAAACGCCTCCAATGACATCATGAATCTCCATGAGCTCCTTTTACTGACATTACCTCGGAATTACGAGTAGAAATCCTAGGCGAGTATGAAGCAGATTTTTTGCCCCTTTCAGCACAGCGGTTATCAAACTTGATAAACCTCACGAAGCTCTAAAGGCTGAGCAATGGATTTGTAAACGCAGAGCATGGATGCCCAAGGACATACATGCTGAGTCTGCACAGTCACAGTGTTAGCTGATAACTGTCCCAGCCAAGAGAAATGGAAGAGACACTATTGATTTGATGAATCACAAACAGTTAGTGCACAGGACTTACAAAAGCACTCACTTTATTAGGAACGCTCACGCCTTATATATAAAGACAGCAGTCTATTACTTACGGTGCATATGTTTCAGAAGAGTCTGAGACTCATCAGAGGGATTCGGTTGGTCTTCTCATCAGCGTAGACACAATGCTCCAGACCGAGAAAGCAGAAATAGAATTTTGAAGTGTTTTGTTTACCTATTAAATATAAAACAAATAAAATTTACATTTACGGCATTTAGCAGACGCTCTTATCCAGAGGTACTTCCATGTCCTAATTACAGGGACAGTCTCCCTGGAGCAACTCAGGGTTAAGGGTCTTGCTCAGGGACCCAGTGGTGGTAGTGCCAGAGGTGGGATCAAACCTGGGAACTCTTGAGCCATAGAGCCATAGGCAAGTACCCTACCACTGGACCACCAACACCCCATAAAATGATCCCATTGAAGTTGTAAGACTTTTTTTAAATGACTCTTTCCTTTGAGGTCTGGTGCATCTTCTATCAATGGTCCTTGAGATGCTTTTATAACTTAACTGCAATCCTATTTGAATCATGTGGAGATCATTAGGAAAGGCAAACACCTGTCTATATTAAGCTGACGATGTATTTGAGGGCGAAAACGGCCACATGAGGTCAAGAGAGCTGTCCAAAGAGCTGTAAGATGGGGCTTTATCAAGAGACGGATCTGAGGAAGGATCCAAGAACGTTTTTCAGTTTTACTGGCCATGAGCTTGGTAGGCTTAGTCTCAGTTGGTCTAACACCATTTTTCCTAGATATGGCCGACAGAACTTAATGATTATTTGGGTGCGAAGGACCTTCATGAAATAGGCAACAAAGGTCATGTAGAAGATGTCCAGAGCTTTTTTGTGGAAATGAGAAAGTCTTACAAAAGGAAAAGCATCAGTGCAGCGCTCATATAATGGCACATGAAAGCCCCCTGGGAGTTTGCCAGAAAACACCTAAATGGCCTTCAGCCCACGAGAAGCAAAATCCTCTGATGAAATGAAGATCAACCACAATTCCCAACAGCGCATGTGGAGGAAACCAGGAATTTAGCATCATTATAACATTTTAAAATACACTCCAAAACTTTACATTTTCATTTCATTGCATTGAATTAATATCAGTTGGTCTGAAAACGTTTTAGAGTCCGAGACGGTGAGGTTCCTTGTAGTAGTGGTCATAGTAGACTGCCTTTCTGGAGATTCTCCCACTCTGGAGAGCTTGCATCCTCTAAGGGATTGGTGAAGAAGCCTAAAAGCATTGGCTCTTAATAATGAATGAGTCCAGTATGTTAAAACAATTAATATGAGGCTAATCCACATACTGCACTACAAATACATAATTAATATTTCAGTGCAAAAGCATTATGGAAAAGCTAATAAATGAAGCGATGGGTTTTGGGGTTGAGGCTTAGGTCAGTCCAATTCCCAGGGAGCCCACAATGTTAAGAAAGTTCCTGTATTACTTCACCTCCAGCTTCATAAATTCATTGGAATTTTATCTTCAAAGTCTCAGTTATGTGGTCACAATTTTCATTAATAAATGCAGGAAGGAATTGTTGGAAATGACTTCAAAACAAATGCCTTACTCTCTCATAGGCCTCCACTGTACTTTCATAAGGCTATTTAAGTTGCTCTGTGATCCAATAAAGCTCTTGCCAGGACAGGCAAAACATCATAAACCTTTTAAACAGCATGCCCTTCATATTTTAGAGATTGGCACATTTTCAAAGCGCTGAAATATCCAGAGGTACAGGATTTGTTCTTTTATGGTAATCTTGTTTTCAGCTCATTTATTTATCAGACATGTGGGCTTTGTGTTTTTGATGTCATTGATCTTCTGAATGTGCTTTGTGCAGGTGGGCGGTCACACCATGTTGCCGATCCGTTGGATGCCCCCAGAAAGCATTATGTACAGAAAGTTCACCACTGAGAGCGATGTCTGGAGCCTTGGAGTGGTGCTTTGGGAAATATTCACCTATGGAAAACAGCCCTGGTATCAGCTCTCTAACAATGAGGTACACAATCACCCGCACATAAATACACTAATGGATGAATGGAATGCACATGCAACCAGTACACTACTTAGCAATTGAAATATTATAGTTTAGGCCCAAATGCAAACATAGCAGATAGTGATAACAGTGTAAAGGAATAAACATTCTGATGTACTCTGGGCAGTGGTGGCCTAGTGGTTAGGGAGTTGGCTACAGAATTGGAAGATTGTGGGATCAAACCCCTTACCAGTAGGTTTCCCTGAGGTATCCTTGAGCAAGGTACTGTCCCCGTCACTGCTCCCCGGGCAGCTTTCATAGCTGCCCCCTGCTGCACGGTGTGTGTTTGTGCATGAGTTAAATGCAGAGGTCCACTTTCATTGTGATTCACTGTGTGCTGTGCTGTGACCTCGCAATGACAAGAATAGTCACTTTCACTTTTTTCATTTTCACTGTCTGCTATCATTTGAAAATCAGATTTTAGACATATAATTCAATAGTTTTATTTTTAAAGTGTATAACTGACATGCGACTGGCAGTTTATTATTGCCACTCTTATTAAATAAAAACTTCAGGGGCAGATAAATCTATAGTTTTGTGGTCTTAGTGGTCAATTTAGTCTTGTGCATCTCTAGCCACTGCAATTACCTCCAAGTGAAATGAAGCACCATGTTTTCTTTTCTGAACTGCTGCTTTTTATTGCAAATTTATTGGAAAGCTCCAAGATCCTGGAAGGAAATACTGAGCACCAGTTCTGTTACACACACCCTCCTGACTGGCACTATGATGAGTAATGAGCGAAAAGGCCATCCTTTTACCCAGAGACAGCAAAGCCAGTTTTGGTTAATTGGGCCACAGATGGCTGTGGCATCACCAGGGATGCAATCTCCCAATGACTGGTTCAGTGCTGAGGCACTCTGTTTGCTGATTTAACTGAACTGGCAATTAGTGTTCTCCTTCAAGTTGTAAGGCTTTGCCACTCAGGCCACTGGGGAGACCTTTGGTTTTTGTTAATTTTCTAAAGTAACCTTAAAAAAAAAAACGTAGATATAATAAGATCTGATATCAGGAAATCACAAGTTCAGAACTCACTGATGCTGCAGCCATGGGTAACCCTGAGTGACCTTTCTTTGCTTTCGTGGGGTGAGTAGGATATCCCACGCCTTCCCCTGTCATTCTAGCTGGCCTGGGTATCTATCGGTTGATGTAAATGATGTCAGTTAGTGTTCCCTGAGTGTGAAAAGTTACCCATTAACATTGCATTAGTTGCAGTTTGAGAAGATGTGCTTGCTGCGCTTCTGATTTTTATCTTCTATCTCTTCCCTTTCTACCCTCTCCCTCCACACAGGTGATTGAGTGTATCACTCAGGGCCGTGTGCTGCAGCGGCCACGTACTTGTCCCAAGGAAGTATATGACCTGATGCTTGGCTGCTGGCAGCGAGAGCCGCACACTCGCCTCAACATCAAAGAGATCCACAACCTGCTGCTCAACCTGGCCAAGGCCTCGCCCGTCTACCTGGACATCCTGGGCTGAGAAAGAATGCGTGCAGCTGTGTGTATGTCAGTGTGTGGATTCCAAAAAAGGCTCTATTACCCTGTCTGTTTTCTTCTCCCATGTTTTCCCCTTTCCTCGCGCCCTGCTCCTGTCATTCTTAATGTGTAGTGTGGAAGGCAGCAGGAGGATCATCTGTCAATATTAGGAGCCAGAAATATGACACTGAAACTTGACATTTATGGAGATTTTGTTTTTCCCCTTTGGATCATCACTTTGACAGGAGCAGATACTTGCTGTACAGTCACCAGGAATTCAGTGTTGCTGTAAATATTGTCTGGTCTCAACTTTAGAAGAAGTGCATACTCATTTGCAGGACTTCAGGAAAAGCCTTTTCCAGCCTCTGGACATGGAAAAAAGGACAGAAAGGATAAAACAACAATGATTTTGTCCCATGTGGAAGGAGTGCAAAAAGTGCACTTTATTCCTCACATTCTACCTTTTTCTGCCTCCATTTCTGCATACTTTAACATTAACATGAGGGTTTCACATTTTAGAAACATCTGTGAAACAGGTGTGAAACATCCAACTGCTCCCAAATGTCACACGGGCAATGGCAAGCCCAATCATTCCAGTCTTAAAACACCATGAGCCTTCAAGGCAGTCATGTTCCTAATAGTACACTACTGAAGGGGATATTGAGTCATTTGAGATGAGGCCATGCCCATGTTTCAATACTGTTAGTGTGCATTTAGGACAGGAGCCCAATTACCTTGAGTGGCTGATTATGATGGGGTAGGCTGAATTATGGCCTGCTTAACTCTCTCTCACTCTCTCTCTCTCTCTCTCTCTCTCTCACTCTCTCTCTCTCTCTCCCCCATCCCTCCTGATTTACCACTCAGTTGAATCAGTGATGTAGTGCTCAAGTCAGGGGTTACGCTGCTGTTATGGTGTAATATATATTTCATTACAGTACTAATGTCTGCTATTAGCACCTTTTCCCCAAAGACCCATACAGAATGCATAGGAAAGGAGAGAAAAATGGACAAAATAAAAAAAAAGGGAGTAGAAACTGGGTATAAAATAGTTTCTCATACAAACCCAATATGCAATTTTATTTATTTCATCAAGCCACAAACCCCTTTTTTTAATCGATTAAAATACATTGTCAAAAAAAAAAAAAAAAACAATGAAAAACTTGCCAAAAAACTTGAAAAAGTGATCCTTTTTGACATTTTTTATTCCTGCTTAATTACAAACTAATCTATAGTATTAGGCACATCTGCCACTAGAACAAGCAAATTAACATAGTCAGTATAAATTTGCTAAAATTGCCATTCCAGTTATCACGTGTTTAGATGCATAGTCATAGCCACTGAAGACAAGGATGTTTTGTAAAATTTGCCTTTTATTTGTTTCAGTGTTTGAGACTTTTGTTGGCTTTATTTATTAATTTAACATCATGCACTTTGTATTTTTTTAGATTGTTCTCTAAGTTATTTCATGTGAGAGTGAAGGTACAATTTGGTTTTTATGGCGGAAGAAAGCTGCAGCTAAGGAATCGTCAGTGCTCATATTGCTAGCAAGGATGATTTACAGAAGGCTCTTGGTCTTGGCCTCATGCTGTAACTGTAGATTATCCACTTTTGTTCAGCTGACCAAAAATGCATGTGGCTAAAGTAAATGTCATTTTCTTTGGTCAAAATTGACAAAAATGCTGAAATTGAAATTTCTTATATTATTTCTTTAAATTTCAATTTTTGCTTTACTTCCTGGCATGCTGGAATAGAGCATATTCCGAGTGAAAAGGATGAATGAAGCAGGTAATATATGGAGTAAAAAGAATGACAATTAAGCTGTTGCGCTAAAGGAGTCAACCTTGCCTTATATTAAACATTTCACTTGTATATTGGAACTGAAAACTGTGATTACATATCAACCAACCACCATTTCTAAACTTTAGGCCAATTTCCTCTAACCTTCGCAAGTGTCTATAAGCTACTCCACTGTCCATACTCTGACCATCTGGCAGCAAGCTGTGGGCCTTGTAGTCTCCAACCCTGAGGACATATCTTCCAATTGCCTCATCATTAGTGCTGGTGAAGCAGCAGCCTGGATAAGTGACAGCGGCTTTGGGAAAACCGCTGCCATATTGCCTTCACCTGTCCAGGCCACATGGAAAGCAAAGCTCAAGGGACAGGACAGTGGTTACAGATATATCACATGAGTTACAGATGTGTGTGGAGAAAACTAAACATCTCTTATTTTAGCAGGTCTCTTTATTATATGTGGTTATACACTCAAAAGCAAAAAACCCATTGACACGAAACCATGGCATTAGTGTTACAACATATGTATCCATATGATCAGATGCTGTGACTGGCGCTGAGGCTGTTGCGATACATTGTATTTAATAAAAGTGTCATGTCATACCATATTAGTGTGAGTGTGTGCGTGCATGCGTGTGTTACAGTAAGTGATGTTTATAGGACAGTCAACACTAGTATGTACTGTAAGCTCAAATGGCATGATTGGCTTAAGGCCACATGGCCTGATTTACAGCTTGGATCTTTATGAGCTATTGACTGCTGGCGGAATATTTTATGCCTGTCAAATCTTGGAATATTGAGTGAAGAAATGGGAACAAATGTTTTACTTTGACAGGCTGAAAAGTGTCTACGTTCCAGCCACTCAGCATCGCCAATAAGCTAATCACCTGGTCATGTAGAATCATCTGCTCCTGCTTCTTCACTGCTTCATATCTTCATTGTGATGGATTGGTTATACTGGAATGATTCATATTCAGGCTGAAACTGGGAAGGTACAGGGACTAGACTGAAAATCAGAGCCAAAACCTTTCAGGAAGCTTCAATTATTCCTCAACGATGCCTCTGAAAATGATAACGCATAGAGGAAGTATGGGAAATAAGTGAAGCAATGAAGGGTGGGTGAAGACTTTAGCCCAGAATTGTAGATCGAAAGACAATAAAGTGACCAAACTAGATGTCCATACTGACACCGCTTTATAGACACCACTTTATATATCTTCATGTAAACGGCTTTCAATTAATTGTCATTATTAACTGAATAAAAGTAAAACCAGACTGTTCCTGTAATGCAGTAAAAGTGTATTAGTGCTTTTCGGATATACAGTAATAGATAATAACAGTAATACACTATTCAGAGTAAAATCTATGCAAGTGTTAATGCATTATATAAATGACTGCATACAATATACAAGAGACTCAGAACATGGAGACAAGGGGAAAGATGGAATGAGTGCACTGATCAATCAGCAGATCGATGAGGCTGTTTTGACACTGTACATTAAGCCCTAAGTAATTGCCAGAGGGCTAAATGCTTCTTAAAAACACGGCCAACGACCCTCAATGCAAGCCTTGTTGTTTGCAGTCAATGCAGAGCACAATTCTCTGAGGAGTGTAAATGTGCGTGTATGTTTGTGGGACAGAATATACACATATACAGTATATGCCTGTACATTCACAGCTATCCCACTCATACTTTTACAAATGACATTTCAGCAGTAGCACCATATTAGCACCTAGTGCTCATTAAAATGCTAATCCAGGGGAGTGTGATTCAAGGCCTGCTGGAGAGTGATTAGGCCGTAAAACGAAATCTGTGATGAACGGGGGGTCGGTGTGTTTGTGAATGAGGACGAAGGAGACCTGAGAAGCTGAGAAGGAGGCTGTAAAAGCCATTTTCCTGTAAAATAAACCCAGACACTCATCAAAATTTCAACGGGGGAGTTACTCTCACCGCTGATAAATCCTGCATTGACCTCCCGGGGTTTTCGAACCCGGGCGGTTCAGAGCCGTGGCCCGCAGGCAGTGCTGTGAGCTGCAAGGAGGTTGTGGTCAGTCTTAATGCTGTAGAGCAGTAAATAAAGATTGAATGCTTAAACTCCAGGGCTTTCGTGCAGGAAAAAGGCACCTAGAGGGCATTAGTGCTATTAGCATGTAGCATCTATTCATCAGACTGACCACATTCACTGCTGGTCAACAGCACGGGGCAAGAGGGGAAAATGGGCACTGACAGCCAGCTTCAGGTGATTAACTACTTAGGCGTCCTCATAAAGGCGACAATTGATGTTTTCAGATGGTGTCCTAGCTAATGTTGCCCAGCATTGAGATTTAACTATACAGGCACTAGGCCCTTGCATCAGTAGGTTGTGGGTTCAAATCCCAGACCAGTAGGTTGCCCTGAGGTGTCCTTGAACAAGGTACTGTCCCCATCACTGTTCCCCAGGCTCTGGATTTGGCTGAACAGATTGTATGGGTTAAATGCAGATGTGTTTCACAATGACAAATAGTCACTTTCACTTATTTTCCGGTGTTGCCGTTAGGGAATGTAATATGTGATGCGACTCCACTCCACTTCTGTCAGATAATCATCTCTCTGGCAATGACCATGTTAAGAGTTATGATATCCCATAGCGTCAGTTTCTCGGTAATGTAAAAAAGCTGCGTAGGCCTTTCTTTCTATAGAACTATCCAGTGTCTGTGGTCAATATGGTAACTACTGTTAAGCATATATTCCGTCTGAAACCATATTTCATTTCCTGTAGCTGACCTCTAACATCCTGCATGTCCATAAACTCTGCTCAGCATTCATCTCTTCATACCGCCATTCCTAGAGGCCTATAGCCCCCCTCAAAACACACATTTTGCCCACCCCCTCAGCTGGCATCTCTGCATATTAATAATTCAGAATACAGATAATCAGTCAATAACCACTCTTTCTTGGACAACTAAATAATTCACTCATCCACAAAGACTACATTGATGTGTTTGTTCATGTGTTTGAAGCAGGGAGGTCCTGGAAGGCCCCAGTGTGGTGATTTTCCTGCACTGACATGAAATTAGTTCTATCTTCTTCTATCTTTTTTTTTGAGAATATAAGTGTGTGTGGAAGGATGTCCAGTATTCATGCTTAGAGAATGGCAGGACCCTGGCAGGTGAAACTGAAATGTTCATTAGACACGAACAGAGGCAGACATTTAGAGTCTCTAGATTGTTCTTTGAGTCTGTAGTTTTCCATACAACAAAGTCAGTCTTCCAGGCAGCTAAACCCACCTGAGAAACTCAAACCACTCACATAAAAGTAGGTCTGACGACTGACTATATGTAGATCTTTAAACGTTTCCTAGATTTTGCCTTACGGTCTATAGATCCCACTTTGTAGAAATAATGGGGATTCTCAATCTCTAATTGGAAATGTACACAATATTTTCCCTTAGCCTGCACTGTTGCTGCAGTGCTGAGAATGGTCCACTACTGAAATAATTTCTGCTCAACAGTGATACTGTGGTCAGAAACTGACCAATGATGAATAGGGTAGCAGGCTTCTGATACATTGTGCAGATAAGCTGCAGTCTGTAATTGTACACTTAGATAGAGAACCTATAAAGCAGGTAAAGCTTGTAAATTGTAAGCTTGTAAAGCAGGTAATAGCCCCTGTACCTGTTCCTTGTTCCTCATTCTTTTTCTTTATATATATATTTTTTCTTTTCTTCTTTTTCTGCACATCTACCTGTCTATATTTTTCACCTTTATAAGAGCCCTGTAACGCCCAAATTTCCAATTTGTGGGATAATAAAAGATTTCTCTACTCTACTCTACTCTAAAGTAGTAAACGGTTTGAATTTCTAATAAAGAGGATAGTTAAGTTTAACATAAAGGTGCTGTACCCTGTTACAGATATTTAATTAATAGTGATAGTGGTTATACAAAAAATACAGAATCCTCACAAGTGTTCTCATACAATGAATTAGTATAGAAAGGTTAATTAGCCAGGCTACCAAAAATGATTTCACTTATTTCTCTAAAGTTCTGCGCACACAGTTATTAGACAAATGACTGTTTTGAGGATTAATTTGGAACAGTGCTCTCAATCAACCCAGACTGTTAAAAACCCTGAAACCTGAATGATTTACAAAGGAAATGTAAGTGTGAACATTCTCAGGGCTTTATTGGCGAGCCACACAGCGGAGAACTTCCATGCATGCAATGGAGCATCGTCCTGCAGAAAATTCATGGTCTTCTTGAAAGTTGCAGATTTTCTCCTGAACCACCACTTGAAGAAAGTGTCTTCTAAAAACTGGCAGTAGATTTGAGAGTTGATTTTCAGTCCATCTTCAACCAGAAAAGGTCCAACCAGCTCATCTTTAATAATACCAGCCCATCCCAGTACCCCACCTCTACCTTGCTGGTGTCTTAGTGGAAGTGGAGCTCTGTACCCGTTACTTTAGGAATCTTCATGCATGAATATGGGGAAATTTTAAGGATTCACAAGCCACAAATTCCACTTAAGAGTCCAACTTTATTAACACCATATCACACGTGGGAGAATGTGCATTAACATCAATCACAAATTAGCTTTCAAATTTGAAAACTGTTAACAAAATTAATGGTCTTGAATGGCCTGTGTGTGTAGGTGTGTGTTTAATGGTTTGTTCCTCTTTTGACACCTAATATCTGTTTCTTAGTCTCTACTTCAATTTCACAAGCCTGTAAATGCAGAGAGAGAGAGAGAGAGAGAGAGGAGAGAGAGTGAGAGAGACAGAGAGAATGGCAGAGAGACAGTAAGGGAGAGTGGTTCATATAGAGAGAGAGAGAGAAAGGAGAGAGAGAGAGAGAGAGAGAGAGAGGAGAGAGAGTGAGCGAGAGAGAGGAGAGAGAGAGAGAGAATGGCAGAGAGACAGTAAGGGAGAGTGGTTCATATGGAGGGAGGAGAGGGAGAGCGAGAGAGAGATGGAGTCAATGAGAGAAAGGGTGATAGAGAGAGAGGGAGGAAGAAAGGGAGATTGAGAAGGAGAGTAAAGGGGAGAGAGTATGTACAGTGGTTAAGTGCAGTGCATGGTGATGTCAGCATTTTGTTTTGGCACTTTTAATTTTTTTCATTAATGTATTTCTTTGATCTAATTCAAATTTACATTTTTAAATAAAATAAATACAGAATTGTGGCCAGAAGGACGCCTTTCAACAAAGCTTGAAGAAAAAGAAAAACAACAAAGAACCTTTTTTCCGGTTCATGTATGAATCACCACCTCCAGATCATATTAATTAATTCTTAATTATGTGTGTGTGTGTGTGTGTGTGTGTATAACCTGGATCTGCATGCAAGCGTGTGAGTGTAAGTGTGTGTAAGGTGTGTAAGTGTGTGTGAGTGTGTGTGACTGGTTAATTAGGGGTCTGATGTGAATGCAGCTGTCTTTGAGGGCCAGCTGGGTTGGAGGCTTTTGTTCTTGTGCTGTAAAGAATGGAGAGATGGGAAGAAAGAAGGAGAGGAAGTGATGGAGTAGAGAAGAATGGAGCTTTCATTTAGCATTCTGACTGAGGATTAACATTCCATTATCACACTGCTGCACCAGCTCCGTTCCTTCCCTCCCTCGCTCTGGCTCCCAAAACTTTCAGCACACATCCTGTGACTCAGGACTATATATGGTTTTTATAGGGGTGCTGGCTTTGTCCAAAAAAAACCAGGAATCATTAGCTAGAACCCTGAAGGCATCAACTGAGGCAGTTGCAACTGATCTAATGGTGTGATCTCTTGGTTTTTCCCTTACACGGTTTGTGTGAAGCATTTCAACTCCCTCTCACTTAGCAAGCAGATTGTTTTAGGTTTATACAGGACTGTACAAACAGTTTCAAGTTTTTATCTGATCCAAAAAAGTTCAAACAGAGATGGACTGTAAAGCAGTGAAAATGATCAAGATTTTATGCTTGGTTTCTAAAAAACATCTGTTGGATAGAACAGATGTTTAATTCCACATGTCTCTAGCCATGGATTCCTGAAAATGAGGCACCTCTTGTATCTCTTGGGGTAGAACCCTCATGGGTAGATCTTCAGTACCTTCAGTTAGGGAATATTATTCAACCGTTTTCTATTGGTGGAATTTTTTTTACCAGGTTGAAAAGATATGGCCTTTCTCCACGTGGAAAAACAAATATAGCGCACAAAACTGGACCTAAAGGTCAATGTATTGGGGCAGATTTACCCTGTTTGTTGCTTGATTAACCATAAATGTACCTGCATAGTACCTTTTTTCCATGAGGTGAGGTTTTTGAATGGTTAGGAAAACACCTCGAAGTGCAGAAACTATTGTATCAGTGTTTTTTTTTTTTAACTAGTCATTCTAATATTGGTAATTTTTGAAAATGGGGTGCCCAGATTTTAAACATTCAGCTAAATCTGGAAAATATTAAATTAACTACTTTGCCTGTTTCTCCATTCCTCTATTCATTTTAAGCAGTTTATGATAGCGTTACATTCATTTGGGGTGTTTCTTCCCTCACTTTTTCCAACTTTTCCAGCCAGTTCTCACAATTTAAATCTCCTCCAAGCTGAAAGTTGGTGGAGATGGCCTCCTCTGAGAGACATCTGTTCAAAGAGCTGCTAAATAAACATCATTGGACAGCTCAACACGAGAGCTTTTTCCTATTCTTGTAGGCTGCATCAGCCAACAGCTACCCTCGTTGGCTTGCTTCTCTTTCTTGCAAACAGCAAGTCACATGTTTTCATAGAGCATCAGCATAAACATCATTATTCTTGCTGTGTTGTACAACCCAGATCCTCACAGCAGCTTTAAAACAGCTTTACACCAGTACAGAGGCCGTCAGCTGTGTCATTTAACCCTTTCATCTATCGTCTGCACTTAACGTATCCTGAACACACCAGTAGAGAACACACTAGGAGCAGGGGTGGTGGGCTGCATGGCTGTGGCCAAGGAGCAGCTGTGTGGTTAAGTACCTTGCCCAGGGGCAATTTAGTCATGGGTGTGGTAGTGGAAAAGTGTTGTTCACCGACCCTTGATTTAACTATTTGAAATGAAAGCATTGTCCTTGTGAAACTCAGCACAGCCAGACACAACAAAATTCAACCACTGCTGCTCACCCATAAACACCATGCAGCAGGGGGCAGCTATTTAAAGCACCCAGGGAGCAGTGAGGGGGACGACATCTTGCTCAAGGATACCTCAGGGCAACCTGCTGGTTTGGGATTTGAACCCACGACCTTCTGATCCTGGGGCTTAGTCCCTAACCACTAGGCCACCGCTGTATTTGGAATGAACCCTCAGATTGTGTACCCTGGATAAGAGGTTGTGGTTGATCTCTGCAGTTTGGTTTAAACATTGAGATTTTATCAGTTGGTTGAACTAATGACATTTCTGCTGAACTGTGCTGTAGATGGAGTTAAAAATCCTGAGGTTATATTTACCCCATTTCTGCATTAAACAGATTTATGAGTCATGTTTGGAAGAAAAACACACTTGAGCAGTTCTGCAGCCCCTTTAACCCACACCATCTCCTTTCAAAGACGAAATTCTTGTTTTCTTGCACACTTCCAATGACGTTCACACCTCTAAAATGTCACCTTGCACAATTAGGCAGAAAAAATAATATTCATCAACATCTCAAAGACCATTACAGACTAGAGCATTAGAGACCAGGAATACATTACAGAAAGTGTGTCATGATCTCACTTTGACCTAAAGCTAGGGGTTTATTCACTTCAAACCTCATGTAGTTTTAAAGATTTTAAATCTTCAATGATTTTAAAGCTTGTCTTTATAGAAATCCTTTCCATTACACTACACTGTGAATGCTGGTTGGATTGAAGCAGATCAGGTGATGTGTGTTTGTGTAACAAGGGAGGGTGTGGCCTAAGGAGATCAACACCCTCTATCAAGGTGTTGTGCAGAATTATTAGGTGGCTTCTTTTCCTCCTCAGGCAAAATGGGCCAAAAAAGAGAGAGAACTGACTCTGAAAAGTGAAAAACTAAGAAGTCTTTCAGAGGGAGGCAGCACTCTTGAGATTGATGAGATATCGGGTCGTGATCACAGAACCATCAAACGGTTTGTTGCAAACAGTCAACAGGGCCACAAGAAACGTGATGAGGGAAAAAGACACAAATTAACGGCCAAAGATTTGAGAAGAATCAAACGTGAAGCTACAAGGGAACCCATGATCCTCCAGTGCGGTCATATTCCAGAACTGAACCGACCTGCAGTGTCCAGAAGTACAAGGTGTTCAGTGCTCAGAGACGAGATCAAGGTAAGGAGGGCTGAAACCCGACCACCACTAAACAAGACACATCAGTTGGAACATCAAGACCGAGCCAAGAAATATCTCAAGACAGATTTGTAAAGGTTTGATGGACTGATGGACCAGATGGATGGGCCTGTGATGGATCAGTAATGGGCACAGAGCTCCACTTCCACTCAGACACCAGCAAGGTGGAGGTGGGGTACTGGTATGGGCTGGTTTTAATAAAGATACCTACTGCCAGTTTTTAGAAGACACTTTCTTCAAGCAGTGGTTCAGGAAAAAGTCTGCTTCTTTCAAGAAGACCATGATTTTTCTGCTGGACGATGCTCCTTCACATGTATGGAAGTTTTCCATCGCCTGTCTCGCCAGTAAAGCCCTTAAAGAATAATCACATGGTTCCCTTCCTCATCTGACCTAAACCCTATTGAGAACTTGTGGACCTTCTTAAACGGGAGATTTACGGGGAAGGGAAACAGTCCACCTCTCTGAACAGTGTCTGGGAGGCTGTGGTTGCTCCTGCACAAAACGCTGATCGAGACACTGACCGACTCCATGAACGGAAGGATTATGACTGTTAATGAAAAGAAGGGTGGCTATGCTGGTCACTGTTTTTTTTAAATCAGTTTAACAGATGAAAATGTTTGTTAATTGTGTACACACACACGCGCATTGTATTTCCCCTGAGAATGTTCACACTTGCGTTTCCTTTGTAGAACATTCAGGTTTCAGGGTTTTAATATTTGGACTGATAGTGCTGCATTTGCTCCAGATTATAAAGAATCTTTAGAATATGCACTTCTAATTATTGTGCACACTGTGCATCTTGTCTCCATTCGTTCCACTTTTCCCCACTCCAGGCTTCTAGCCCTCATATTTCACCCATATTAGTCTGTCCAAAATCATTTTAGAATACAGTAAGTTTTGATTTGAAAGTGTAATAAACACTGAAAATAAACTAAAATGAAGGCTTTGGGTTAAAAAATATACGTTTTCAGAATGACAGTTCACAAAGCAAGTGGACAGCTTTGAAGCATTTATTAATCAGCTCACTTCAATGAAAGGTTGGACAGCTTTTTCTTTTTTTTTCTACATTCAGGCATAACTAAATAAGTTTTGGTGTGTTTTATACTTTCATACACATATAGAGCACATAACCCAACAAGCACATACACTCTTGTGCTCAAACACACCCACAGACACGTGTATACACACACACACACACACACACACACACACACACACAAAAAGGCACACAGACCAGTGGAACCATGTAGCCTCTTCACCCCCCAAAACTCAGTCCATAGAACACATCAAATAAATTAGAAAGGCAACATGCACTAATTAAACAAGAAAAAAATCGTTCTGCATGTAAATAAAAAAGCGGGAGCGCTCCCAATTCAAGTGTCAATGATTTTAAAAATGCAAAACAGTGCAAATACATCCATATAGTGCTGAAAGCACAGACACTGACCCAAGCTATGCTGATCCACAACCATAACCTACTAGATTCCATCACTGATTACACACAGGTGATATGAAGAGTGATTACATTCCTCACACTGAACTGTCATGTGAAAGATCACTGTGTGAATACAGGTTTGAGTTGTGAGAATAAACACAAAGTGATATAAAGACAATGCTTTTTGGAACACGTCACACCACTGGAAGGGAAAGGCAGCGTCACTGTAGTTAAAGTGAATATCCTGGAACATGAAGCATCCACATGTAGCACCATTGACTCTTCTTTAAGGACTGTGAGCAAGACTCAAGACTGTGCAGGTGTTAAGTATCTTAAAGCAAAGGTTCACTTTTAAAAATCTCATTTATGAAGTTTCCTCCCCTTTTCTCCTAAAGCAGGTGAGCAGCCTGAATTTGGTGTCCGAAGTCGGCTTTTTGCGTTCAGCGCCAGAGCTACGAGACTTGTGTAGGTAACGACAGAAACATACATTACTGTGCAGAAGTGTTTGCTTGGAAAATGAGACAAGAACAGTGATGAATTGTAACATGTACAAACAGATATATTCTCTGTCAAGAAGATCCCACACTGCTTCTGCTGCTGAAACTGGTCAGAGACAGGAACTGGAGAGCAAAACTGTCCTTCTGGAAGGACAAAGAATTATTCCTTAACAATATATTAAAATAAAGTCTTTGGAAGCTAAATATGAAGAAAGTCTCAATGCTTCTGCACAGTAATGTAAATTCCGCTCAGGATCATACAAATAAAATCTTTCCAGAAAAGTTGTTTCTGGAGATGACAAACCTTTTAAATGTCACGCTTTACTGAAGGGCAGCAGTCGTACAGCTACATGACCCCTCCATACCCCAAGACAAATGACATTTTGTTGGTTTTCTAAGGGAAAAAGGCATAAAGAATATGGTTATATGGTTAAATATACTGACAACTTTATACACGCAACAATTTTATAAGCTGGATTTAACATATTGGAATAAAGTAAAATAGTTTTTGTTAAACTCTGCAAATAACCCCCCCAACAAAGTTAGCAACACAGTAACTTGTGCAACTGTTTAAGTGTTCTAAGTGTGGCTCTACCGTGTCAGAAAAAGGTTCTGCAGGTTCACTTTTGGTTCAAGTTACAAACACTCTCTCACTCATTTTCATAGACACTTGTCCTAATTAGGGTTAGGGGGGTGCTGGGGTTTCCCAGCTCTCAGGGTGATTGACAGGGAAACGCTCTGGACAGGTCACCAGTCCATTGCAGGGCAGACACACACACAGACAAACACTCACACCTACGAGCCTACCGCCTGCATCTCCAATCTTTGGACGGTGGGAGGAAACTGGAGCTCCTGGAGGAAAACAAGGGGAAAACTTGCAAATTCCACGCAGAAAGAACCTGGACCGTCATGTCTGGGAATCAAACCCAGGACCTTCTCGCTGCGAGACGACAGTGCTAGCCACTGCGCCAAGGTACAGTTTTGTACCATAAATATCGTTTTCACAGGAAAAAGGTAGAAGTACCTCTTCATGGATTAAAAGTAAAAGAGAAAGCCTGGCTGGGACGGGGTGTGCAGATTAAAAATGTGCTGTCTTGGAATATGCTGATGTTTTTGAACTAAGGGCTAGAAAGGGCACAGAGTGGTACAAGGGGTCCAGTGACACCCCAGTCTGTTTTTGTCTGGGAGTGCCCTGCCGGGAGATCGTGAGCTTGATCCAAGGACGTGCTAAAGCCATTTGTTGCCTGGAGTCCAAGAGGGCACAATGAGCTTTGGTCTCACTGGGTAGATAGAAAAGCCCTCCCTCTCCCCCATCACCTCAGCTCAAGCTATTGGCCGTTCTTTTCTAAGTGTGTTAAGATGTCCCATGACCTTCCCTTCTTGAGTTTCGGTGGTATTGTATGATGGGGAGTTCCAGCTAGTGGGTGAAATTAGAGTTAACTAAAAATAAATTTAAAAATCAACCAATCATAACTTTGGCAAAGGCTCCTAAACCTTTGCATGGCCTAACGTGACAACTGACATTAACGATTATAAAGGTTTTTTTTCAACAAGGCCCAGTTTCAGAGGCTGCTTTAGTCCATTTTGGAGTCTTTCTACCTTAGCGAGTCACTGCAGCTTGTTGGTACAAGCTTTTTTAAATATCTATAGGTTTCAAATGTCTCTGTCACTTATCAACAAAGACTTGAAAGAATGCTGCTCTTCAGTAAAGTAATACGTTCCACAAAGCTAAAAAGTGTAGTGGCCACTTGAATTCAGTCTGTAACTTTTAGGTATGCTATGAGGCAAGTGTGATGATAATGGAGTATTATATGCTGATGCGGGGTTATAGCTTCCATTCATTGTCGCCAACATTATCCTCGGAGCTCCAATGCAAAACCGAAAATAGCAAACTGACACTGAAAGGAGTCTCAACGACCAAGACCAAGCATGCCTTGGCCAATTGACTACAATCCAAGCGGCAGGAAGCTGCATAAATGTGATCTTTCTCTAAATGTTACTTCAAGTTTTTAGCAGTTACTAGCTAGAGTTATACACTTAAGGAAGGGAAATCACGTGATATGTTGCATGTGTTGTGTTGCAGTGGAGTACTGGCGAATAAATGCCAAGAACTTAACCTCATACTGTTCCTCTATTAAAGCTATGTGCATCATTACTTTGTACCTTAATGGATTACGTTGAAGAGTAACTGTTTCAAGTTGTTCTCCAGTGAGATTCAGGCATGTGTGTATAAATGAGGCTATTTATATTAAGACTTGGTTTTTGACCTTGGTGTCCATGACTACAATTGGTTTTCACCTACAGAAATGTTTGGTGTGGTGTAGGCAAAGGCCGTGTAGCTAACTAGATTTGGTATGCATTAGCTTGGTCAACCACATCTCAGGTCAGAGAGTCTTGCTGGTTGAACTCTGGGTCTGAGTTGGGGTCCAGGTGGGCAGGATCTAGATCCGGGTCATTCTCCTCATCGCTCTCGGCGCTGTAGTCCACTTCCTCTAGGAAAGCAGGCTCATCTTCATCCATCACGTAAGTGGTGGGGCTGCGGGAAATGTCCAAACACACACACACACACACACACGAGCAAAATCACAAAATCAGCAATCACTTATCAGAAAAAAAACGATCTTGCCCAAGATGAGATTTATATCTAAAGCATGTTGTGCTGAATCTGGCTTTTAACAAATGCTCTTGATTTTAAGGGGTCTATTTGTTGGAAAGGCAATTTTGTTTTGTTTGTTTAGTGTATAAATCTATAGTCTATCTAAAATATAAATCAGGCTATTTATATAGAAAGATCTTTTTCAAGCTCGTCATCTAAAATCTATGAACTAGGAATGGGTATGCAAAACCCCAAAGGTTATACGTCTAAAAAAAAAAAAAAGAAAAAACGGTATAAAATGCTGTTGAATATTATAAATCATAAAACTTCTAGTGGTTATTTTGTGGTCATTTATTATTCTCCTTTACAAATAAACGAAATTCTTAAAGCGTAAACAACCACACTTAGTTTAATGGGACCCAGCACGCACGAGTGGCAAGAAATCTTTTGGCCAATTTCACGAAGCAATATATTTCTGTTGTTGTCCCCCTCTCTCTTTCTTTTGCTCTCCCTCTCTCCCTAATACAATAATGTGATCATGGTTTTATGGCTCTCGTGTTATGCTGTTAAATGGTTTAATGTTTTTGTGTGTTCTCCTTGGTCTGGTGGTTTGGCTGGTTTCAGTGGCTTTTTAATGGTTTTAATGGTGTGAGGGGGTGAGAAACTGGATCCCAGTGAGACACGGGGAGAGGAGGGGGGGGTCAGACGCTATGGGCCGCCTCAAACCGGATTAGCGGCCTTTCGGATCAGGTGATTAGACGGCTGTAATGAGGAGAGTGGCTAGAGTGCTTCTCTTACTTCACTCAAGTGCGGAGCGCCCTGCGTGACTGAAAGCTCCTCAAGTATTGCTGGCCATTAGAAGTGGGATGGAAGATACATGTGGGTGTGTGTGTGTGTGTGTGTTCATCCATTAAAGAAGTAAACAAGTAGGGAGGGGCAGAGGTATGTTTTCAAGAAGCTTCTAGTCTCTGTCATCATCAAAGCTATTAAAATCACAACAGTTTACAGTGTGCCTTTTAACGTCACCCGGATTCTGGAAGCAATAAGGACCTTCTCACTAGAAATTTCAACACAGATAAAGAGAATCACAACATACCCACAACCCTGTGTGGGTGCAAAAAGGTGAAATGCTTTTGCTTTTTGGCTGCTCCCGTTAGGGGTCGCCACAGCGGATCATCCATTTCTATTTCTTAAAAAAGCAGATTGTAATATTCATTCAAAATTTCTTTCTAATATCGGGTTTGCATATATTAAATCATTTAATTTGAGAGAGAGAGAGCTTTTTTTTGGGCCAAATAGACTTTCACAAAATTAGGCAGTTCGTTTTAATATTCAGACTAATAAATATTCTGGTGTCCCAGGATGTGTGAGGGCTTTATTAGGGCCTTATGAGCGCTTGGAGATGGGAGTCAACCTGGAGCCGGGTTGAAGCATCTCATTCAATCCTGGTTAAGATATTCGACTTTTTTTGTTTTCTCAAATGTAAAACAGGCTGTTCTAGGTTGTTCTCAACCTGAAATGTAAGTTTCCAGTCTAACTACTTTTCATGAAAGTTCACTTTTGATAAAAAGTGTAAAAAATCTCACCTTCTTAAAGTTCTTATTACATGTGACAAAAATGTAATAAAGGTAACTAAATGTGTGTGTCTATACCAGGTGATTTTGCAGCCTGTGTCTATTAGGTCACTCTCCATGTCCAGCAGGTGTGTGTGGTGGTTGCGGAGCTGCAGGGGGGAAGTTAGACGCCTCAGTCTGAGCAGAGCCACACAGAACTGAGATCCCATCTCCTCCAGCTCTCTTGTCCCAATCTGGAGACCCTGTAAACACACGCGTGCACACACACACACACACACACACAAAGCAGTAAATAATCACCGTCATAACATCTCAGACACTGAACATTTGTAAGGAAGAGGATTTTTTATCAATATATCTTGATGTAACAAAAGGGGAAACTGAGTAGTTGTAGTAAATTAATAATAATAATAATAATAATCTTTATTTATTTAGCATGTTTCATTTCACGTGCAAAAATGTCTTGGTGCTTAATGCAGGTATATAAATGAAAAAATTATCGCACTAAAATGAACAATTGCTGTCATCTAGAGCATGTGGCAGTTATAGAGGTTATCCACTTAAAAACCATAGATTGTCTCAAATTATTGGACAAGAAGAGTTTGAAGGTCTGCCAGCTTTGATCTAAAGCACTTGACCTTTGCCTCCTCCAGGGGATTCTATGCAATTTGTGCTCTGGACTGTCCCTCAAGAGATATGTGCTTCAAGTCCCTGTATGAGAACAAAGAGTCATAAAAAGAAAATAAACCATCAGTATAAAAAGCAAAAGCCTCAGCCATGTTGCTTTACTCTCTCATGGGGAGCCATTATCTGGCCTGTTGAGAGAACCGAGAATGAGTCACCGTTTCACACACACCAGAGATTTCAGCATCATCATGATCCTCAGCACCATCTACTGTCCCACTGCACCACCTAGAGGATAAATTTGGCTTCTTTCTCTTTTTCTCACCATCTTTCTTTCTACTGACCCCGCTTTCCACTCAAAACACACATCTGAGAGTCATCATACGCTCTGGACCAGCTTTGTGGAATTTCAAATTAGGGTCAGGAAGAACATCCCTGAGTTTTCCTAACAGTCATCAGGCCAAGTAAAATAGCGCCCCTGTAAATTTCCACGAACTGAAGCCCTACGCACTGAAGCAGTTTTGACTAGCTATGATCCAGATCAGTCCCAAGACACTAGTGCATGAAAACAGTCTGCTCAGAAATCTGCCACAGAGTATTCAGTTAATCTAAAATACATTCACACTGCAAGCCTTACTGTGTTTGTAAATTCTCCATATGCTGTAGACAGGCTGCCCATGCCAAATGATGGCCACCGGTATAAGTGCATGCACACTGAATGAACGTTTAAAAATATATATTTTTAGTTGTTATTACATGTGAAAATGCTTCCATTTTGCTGATTCACTTTTTCTTTTAAATGATATGTTTTTTTTTTTTTTTAAACAGTTCAAAGTTTTTTTATTTTTAGAGATGTGACTGTGGACCTTCTAAAGGTGTTACTATGGAATCCCTAGTGGTTGTCATGGTGTTCTGGGTGAATTTAAGGTGATTCTAGGTGCTTTCTATGGTATTCTGGGGGATTTGCAGGGTGTTGCTAGTTAATTACTATGGAATTGTAAAATGTTTTGAAGGTGAGGCATCTGTGAAGGTTTCTAGAGCATTGTTAGGTTGTTCCCATAGATCACTAAATAGTTGCTAGGTGGTGACTACAGTAATTCAGGGACTTGCCATCATTGAAATGTGTTTAAAATGTGTGCGGTTGTGCCTGTTAGAGTGAGATGACAGTTGTGGTGTGTGAGAGAGTCATTAAAAAGAGGTTTAAAAATGTCTGCCTTCGGCGAAAAGGTCCTACAGCTTTCACGGCACATAAACTGATGCACTGCCTTGAAGAGAAGAGGAAGAGAGATGGATTACTGCATGTGTAAAGAGAAAGTAATCGAGTGTCCAAAAGGTTTTGCTCTTGGCTGGATTTGAACCTGCAATATTCTGACTGAATTTAAAGGATTGTAAAAGGGTGGCGGTGGTCTAGTGGATATCTGCTGGACTCCAAAGGAGTTTACATATCCCAGTTTCGGTCCACTTCTGGCACTACATTGTTGAAACCCTGGAGCACTCACTCCTGGAGTTGCCCAGGGGATTGTCTCATTAGGATTATGGGAGTCGCTTCAAGATCGTTCGCTAAATGCCGCAACAATGCGTGTGTGTGTGTGCGCCACCGGCAGCAGCTACAGGCAACAAAAAAAAAGAGAGAGAGAGGCGCAGACAGCAAAGGTCATTGTGCAAGTCCAAAGCACCTCAATCGCCTTAAATCACTTCGCGAAAGCCTTCCTGAATTCTGCTCATCCAATAAAAGCCGAACAAATGCAGTGCTCAGGTCTCGATAAATAGTTAGTCAGGCATTATTCATTAACTGTAATCTTTAGCATAAGTAGTTATTAAATAGGGATGGAAGATTAAAAATATAAACTTAAAGAGGCAATACAAAAGAATCCCATATTTACAGTGTGCTCTCACACCACGGTCAATGGACCAAAACATAGCAGCGTGAATCAGCCTTAGAACAACACTGGTCAATCAGAGAAGCTTGATCATTTTCTGGGTTCATACCACAAACAAATGACAGCTGTGTAAAAGACAGAGACAACTGCATGAGACTAGCAATGCTGTCACCCTAAAAGCCTGAAACCTAAAGCTTTCATCTTTAATCTTTAAATCCTAAAAGGAATGGAAGTCTGATGCTAAATTTAGTTGTAGAAGGTTATTTGGAGTTTTGTGTTTTCTGGAATCAGTTCTGATGTCCTCTAAGCTGAAATAAACGAAGAGTAGCTTCTGATTTTTGCTCAACACTCTACACAGGAGTCAGAAATTAGACTACAACTCCCATTTTGTCTCGTTATAGATCTTCTTTGTCTTCGTCTCGCTAGGGGTCGCCAAAGCTGCTCATTTCTTCCTGTCCTCTGCATCTTCCTCCTTCAAACTGACCACCTTCATGTCCTCTCTCGTCACTTCTCGTCTCGTCACAAATTAGGCTACAACTCCCATTTTGTCCGTTATAGATCTTCTTTGTCTTTCGGCTGCTCCCGTTTAGGGGTCGCCAAAGTGTCTCAACCGTCATTATTCCTTCTGTCCTCTGCATCTTCCTCCTTCAACTCACCACTGCTTCATGTCCTCTCTCACCACATCCATAAACCTCCTCTTTGGTCTGTTAAACTAGTACCTTGTATTTGCCCTGGTCACAGCCACACAGCAAATGATCAAGCTTCTCTGATTGACAGTGTTGTTCTGGGCTGATTCCCGCTGCTATGTTTTGTCCATTGACCATTAAAAGAGAGCACACTGTAAATATGGGATTCTTTTGTATTGCCTCTTTAAGTTTATATTTTTAATCTTCCATCCTGTTTGTGGCACGCTAACTAAAGTTACAGTTATTGAGATATTAGCACAGTTCCAACTCCAACATCGGGATACAAGGCACTGCATTTGTATTCAGCTTTTTAATTGGATGAGCAAATTCCTAGGAAAGCTCACTTGAAATTTGATTTAAGGCTGATTAGGGTTAACTTTTGACTTACTTTTTAATGACCTTTGCACAATCACGGCAGCTCTCTCTCTCTTTTTGTTCTCTCTTTCTCCTTTCTCCTCGGCGCACAACACACACACACACATTTACATTTACGCATTTAGCAGACTGACCATCCAGAGTGACTTCCATGTCCTAATTACAGGGACAGTCCCCTGGAGCAACTCCAGGTTATGGTCTTGCTCAGGGACCCAGTGGTGGTAGTGCCAGAAGTGTGATTCGAACTGGGACCTCTTAAGCCATAGGTCTTATAGGCAAGGTCTCCATTTCTTCCTGTCCTCTGCATCTTCCTCCTTCAAACTGACCACCTTCATGTCCTCTCTCGTCACGTCCATAAACCTCCTCTTTTTGTCTGTTATAAACTAGTACCTTGTATTTGCCCTGGTCACAGCCACACAGCGTGCTTTCCATGGTGTAACTGCGCTGTACGCCGATCTCCCTCCACACCACCACACGGGCCGTGGACTCTTTGGAGCGCTCCACCACAAAGCTGCAGCTGGACAGGCTGAAGGCAGGCGCCAGCTGCGACAGCAGCTTCGGCAGGGTCTAACACACAAACACAACATATCTGTACAAATAGTACCGTCTTGTTCTGCGGTTTTGGATAATGTAAGAAAGCCTAACTATGAAAAATGGATACAAATACATACCTTTGTGTGCTCTGAATAAAATGAATAAAAACACCTAAATTCTACAGCTAGTCATTAAATACATGCAGTCAATAGTTGTTGAGATTGACCGTATGTGTGTGTGGGTATGTTACCCTGTAGCCCATGTTCTCTTGCAGGTCACTGGAGCTAGCGCTCACATTGGTCTGCCAGACTGTCTCCTTTATGCTGCAGCCATACATGAACACGTTCTTCTTACGCGAGTGACCATGGTAGTCGCAAAATACCTGCACACACAAAAAGAAAATACACCGAGTGAATTGACACCAAATACATACTAACAGAAAATCTCTGATACAGATAAGCACTTATCAAAAGTCCAAAGAATTCTTTCAATTAGGTTTGAGAAGTGTGGCAAAAAATATAGTGCTGTAATTTAAAATAACTTCCCCCAAATATAGTGCTGTGATCTTGGGACACACTTAGGACACACCCCTTATTTCCAGTCGGAAAAAAAGGGGAAAATGCTTCAGACCAAGATATTTAAGACAATTCTACGCTTCCGTCTTTGGAATATGTCCTGTTATGTTCCAGTTTGCCTCTGCCCCAGGGCAAAAGCAAAGTCCATAAAGACATGGTTGGGGAAGTTTGGTGTGGAAGAACTTGACTCTCCACTCAGAGCCCTGACCTCAATCCTACTGAACACATGTGGGACGATCCAGAGTGGATTGAGATTGCAAGACTGCAAGCCAACATCACTGCCTGACCTCACAAATGCTCTTTTGGGTGCATGGGGGAAAAAGAAAATCCCACAAAAACACTCCAAAACATCATACAGAAAGCTTTTATAACTGACTGATGCCTACAAATTAACATTGGATGTCACAAAAGCTGTAGAAATAGATGACCAGATGACCCGGTGCTTTTGTCCAAATTGTATGAATACTAGTCAAGTCAAGTACAAACAAGCACATGCAGACAATTCTCTGAATCTAATCTTCCAAAACACTAAAACACAAACACACTCCTCTCACCAGGGGAGTTCTTCCTATAGCGGTTAGGTACTGCAGCAGACTCTTGGTGTGGTAGATGGTGGGGTGCAGCTCTGCACTTGGGTTAAGCCACTGTCTGTTTAGATCCTCACCACTCAGAGAACACCTGTGACTGCAGACAGAGAGGAGAGCAGGATAAGAAAGTGACTTACTGAGAGAAAGGCAGGAAACTACAGCAATTTTAGGATGTAGATCCAACCAACCATCCACATGAATTTGGTATTTACACCTACTTGCCGTTGATGACACCATCAGGGTTGAGCATAGGGATTATTTTAAAGATGTAGCTCTCTCTCAGGCTCTGGGCCAGAGGGCTGGAGCTCATAAGGAACTCAAGAGTCCCCTTCATAACCCAGCTGGCATTGGTTTCTCCTGGGTGGACACGCGCCGACAGGAACACCACCGGACGATTCCCTGCACAAAACACAGATGAAACTCTGGGCCTTGCACTTGTTCGTACTTGTCCATCTCCATGAAGTAAAAAGAAAACACGAACCTTCAAATCAAGCCATCTTCTTCAATGTGCCATAGGTCACATGTCCATTATTAACATTTTAAACAGTCCGAGTCAGAGCAAGTGATAAGCTGTATGTCCTGATAGATTTCTGTCGAAGTCTGCATAAACATTTTCAGCAATTTGTGCTTTGGGTAGCTCTTCTATTGATCTATTCAGATGGGCTGGCCTTTCCTCCTCATGATTTATTTTATTTTGTTTGTACAAGCATTTGTATAATACATTTAATATGTTTTTTGGCCTTTTTTGGGCCACTATGTTATTTTGACATTTAAAAAACTTTAAAAAGTTTGAATAAAAAAGTTGACTGAGCTCAGAGCTATTAGGCCTATAGACCAATAACAGCTAATTCATTATTAAAAAAATAATAATAAAAAAACTACTATAAAAGCAGGTGACAATATATTGCAGGAAGAATTTATATTTAGATATAACGAGGCTGTCATTTTGAAGGATTATGACTGTTATTGAAAAGAAGGGTGGCTATACTTGTCACTGACCTTTTTTCTTTTTGAAAAGTCAGAAACTTTAACGGATGAACAGTTTTGTTTTTTATTTAGTTGTGTAATAATTCTGGACACGAATAGTTGCCTAATAATTGTGCACACACACATGTTTCTCCCCTAAGAATGTTCACACTCACATTTCCTTTGTAAAACATTAAGGTTTCAGGGTTGAAATATTTTGAATGGACTAAAACTCCATTTTGCCTAATATTTGTTCATTATACATACAGGCCATAAAAACGAATGAAACAAACGTGTGTGTAAAAGACGTACTAAACTGGCAGATGTGGTCATTGCTGGTGGACTCAGGCATGGCAGTGATAGTCAGCAGAGGGCAGCCGTTTCCTCCCAGTGTCTCACACAGCTGCTCCTGCCTGTAGTAGATCTGAGGAGTGCGCAGAGCATGCAGCTTCTGCAGATGCATCTGTTACAAACACACACACACCGGCTTAAAATCACACTTACTACACATTTTAAAATCCTTTTCTGGATTCACTGCATACATTTTAATCAGATAATCTCTGTAGACTTTTAGGGTGAAGTAAAGTGAAGTGAAAGAGACAATTTGTCATTGTGAAACACAGCACACAGTGGAACACAATGAAACTCTTTCTCTGCATTTCACCCACACACACAGCAGGGGGCAGCTATTTAAAGCACCTGGGGAGCAGTGATTGGGACGGTACATTGATCTGGGGTATCTCAGGGCAACCTACAGGTCTGGTATTTGAACCCATGACCTTCCCTTCTTGGGGCATAGTCTCTGACCCCTAGGTCAGGTAAGTTTTTTCTGTGAATTCCACAACATTTTATAGGCTAAAGAGTTTTCAGACTCCATGAATCACAGATATATTTGGAGTAGCGATCATAACTTGACCATGGCTGAAGCAAGAACAGACAGAAACTCCAAACACGTAACTGAATACACTGCTAAATAGTGAGGGGGGATTTCAAAACCTGGCAAACATCATGATGTTCTAACTGGTGATTACATGCTGTTCTGTTTCACATGAGACATGAGTGTTGCCATGGAGCAGAACATGAATTGTACAGGAAATGATTGCAGGAACAAATATCTAACTCAATACCTTCAGGGTAGAGTAGGTGTATGGATAATGGTAGGCGAAATAACACACATCATCCTTGTGCTGAAAGGTCACAGTGAAGGTCATGGTGTAGTAGGATTTGCCTTTCTGACCCCCAGCAGCAATGGAGCTCCGTGAGAAATGGTTCCTGCAAATATAATGGTTGTGGACAAGAGCACATTGCAACTTAACACACAGAGGGGAAAAAAAACTGAACGATAACACAACGGAGAATAAAGAAAAAAAACCGTTCACAGTTAATAAACCTATATAATCCCCCGAAACAAGATGTCAACTGTGTGTGAATGGAATTCATTACAGAATTCATTGCAACGAATTGCATAGTAATCTATAAAGAAAACAATTCAAACTTATCGCAATCATTTTCCACATATTTGTTTTATTTATGTCACATTTATTTTAGAATGGCTGAGGCAAAACGGGTACATTTACACAACAGATGAAATGAAATGAATATGATGTGTATTCGTGTGCTCTTTAATATTTGTTGAGTTGATAGGAGCAATGTCTTGAGATCTTAATAAGAATGCTTTCCTCCCAGGATGATAAGGATTACACAAACAATACATTTAAAACAAATACATGCAGGGGCCTTGCAGCTCAGGGACTTAAATCAGCTGCTTATATGCCTTATATCAAGTAGCAGCCCTGAAGGAGGCCCAGGTCAAGATAAGAATCAGCGCTTACTTGTAGTAGCAAATGTCCGATCCTGTACGAACCCAGCGAGGGCTGCCACTGATGGCATCCTGCACCGAGTACATCAGCACCTGCATGCCTGCAAGAGTACACACTTCTTTATCCACGTATAATATGAGGATCATAAAAAGATGGACAGTGCTCAAGTAGTGTTAAACAGAAAACAGAAAAAAAGCTTACAGAGTTTACAGAGCTTTCCACGTAACACATCAGCTCATCATCTTGAGCAATCAATTTTGCATTTACAGGTTTCAGTAGTTGCTCTAATTCATTTGATAATAACGGTGAACGAGATTCTCCCTGGAGCTAATGTGCTTTGCTGAGTGACTCAAATGGGTTTCTGGTGCTGGAGGTCGGATAAATCCAAGCTCAATCCACAACCACTTGGTCCACAGCTGAGTTTCCTACCCCTAGGCTAGCACCAGCCCAGCACCAGCCCAACTCTATTTAAGGGAACAATTGTCTAAACTGATTCTTCACCAAACTTTGGCTGCTAGGCTATCACCAACATACCGCTCAGCTGAATGGTACTAGTAATTATAAATGCAGGTTAGGCTTACCATAGTTGAACTGGCTGTTCGATTTTTCACAGTTGATGATGTTGAAACGATAGGGCACTCCTACACGCATGCTGCTCACCTCAAAGTAAAACCACTGGTGGTAGTGATTACTGTTAATGTCGGAGTTCAGCACCAAGTCATACTCGAACCTGCAGCGGACATTGATTTGGCAAAATGAACTCTCGAATAAATCTCTGACAACAAAGTGCTTCAAGTCCAATTTAGAAAATTAGAACACCAACATTTTTAAAGGTTTATTCCAACAAGCATCAGTTGTTGCATCATTTTCTGGGATGAAGAAACTGGTGCATGTGGAAATGTGGAAATGTGAAATTGTGAAAAGAATCAAGATATGAAGAAAATAAAGTGTGTTGATATTCAAATGCAGCAGAGCATGCTTACTTTCTGACTTGAATTGCTTTCCGCAAGTTCCCAGACTCAAACTGCGAGTTAAACTTCAGACACTCTCCATCATCGATAACTGGACAGCTTAAAGTTAACAGAGTATAAAACAGTATTTAGTAATTATAAATAAATAAAATAGATGAGGAAAAACATGGGAGCAGATCTGTAAACGGACCTCTGCAAGTCAAGGTCATATACAACTTTGTCCAGGATGTCACTTGAGTGAATCAGTCTCTCAATGTCCTGGAAGATTTTTGTCCTGTAAAAAATAAATCAATCAATCACGTTTACGTACTGTTAATTAGATGAAAGAGTATTTCAGGCCAACCTTCAACAGTGCATATGCTGTATTGAACAAAATAACTGGCAAAACTTCTAGTGTAGCTTTCTGTAGGCTGTTGTCTACTCACCTCTGGACTCCATAAACCCTTTCTAGAATGTGCTCCCGGAAGTTAGGCGCTACGTGTCCAAAATAATCTGGGTAGCCCACCTCTGTGTAGCCGGGCACAGAGTGGGTCCCCTTCACCATCTCCAGGTACAGGTCAGGGTCATGGAGAGGCAGGAGGGCTGCTGTATCTGGGACCTCCAGCACCGCCTGTTCTCCGCCCTCCTCCTGAGGCCCCTCCCCCCCACAGCCTCCGTTCACTGCCTCAGAGCCGTCTAGCAGCAGCTGGCTCAGGCCCTGCACCAGCTCGCGCTCTAGCTTGCTGTCTGGTGCTTTGGAGATGGAAATGCTCTCCAGGTCCACTGCGGCATCTTTATACCGAGGCGCCTGCCCTTTTTCCAGCCGAGCGGTGTTCTTCTGGGGTGTTTCAGCCCAAGGTCCAGTAGTTGAGTGAGCTGTGGGTATGATGATTGATCGGTGGGGTTTTGAGGCATCTGGAGTAGAGGGGGATGTAGCTTTACTGCTTTCAAAATCATAGTCCTGGAACAGAGAAGACAGCTCACTGCTCAGCTGAGCTTTATCACAGCTTGATAAAGCTCTGGATCTTAAGTTCTAGGTCTTAACAGAATTAATACGAGGTACAATCTCTCAAGAATGAGCTAATTAGTTTGAGTAATATGACTGTCCAGGAGAGTTTAACCACAGTTAAGTTACACTACACTAAATAACCAGGGTAAAATGTTTTTCATGAAATCACCGGTCTGAAAATATACGCAAAGAACTTTAAAACAGCAGAGATTGCATTCTTTTTAAGTTCAGTTATAAAACATATAACTAACTAATATTGGAACTAACCATCAATACAATTACCTGTCTTTGGATTCTGTACCTAAAATGTAACCCAGCTAATAGGGACTATAAATAATAAATAAATAAATAAAAACAGACAGCATGGCTCTTTACCTGAAAATCCTCAGAGAATTCTTTAAAATAACACTCATAGGCTCTTAGTTCCTCAAAGGGGCGTGTCAAGATCTGTCTAGGCCGCAGTTTGTTGATATCAGTCTCAATGTCATCGTTCTGCGGAGAATCACAATAAGTCCTTCAGTTTTTAATCTAACTTTTTTTTTGCTGTATTTGGTTGTATTTCCGCACCGGTCACTTGCTCTGCAGTGAAATTTGTGTTGCAACAAAGCAGCAATTGATAAACAATGTCTGACATAAATGAATACGGCGTAGAGCATGAAACGTTTTTAGTTAGATTAAGAAATTTGCAGACTGTATTTTGTACTTAAACTGCAGATGTTGCTCTATCAGCCTGGAGCTCACCTGTGCTTTATGGTCTTTCTCATCCTCCTCATTTTCGGTATCATTCTCTGTGTCGATCTCCGTGTCCTCGTTGTCGTCACTGTCATCTACAACATCGTCCACTGGAACATGAAAGAAAAAGATTTGTCACGTTTGAGAGACAGAGGGGGTCTCCCCTGACATGTGAACGTGTTCTTTCATTGCACAGAATTTTTCAAAACAAGTAGTTTTGATCTGGGCTTGATCCAAGATTCTACAAACGGCCTGAAGAGTTTACACTACAGTATGGTGCAAAAGTTTTAGGCACCTGAGAATGCATTTTATTTAGAGAGTAAACCGTAAAGACACAAATATACCAAAATACAAATGAACACAGTTGTAGCCATTTTTAGCATTTTAACCTCCCAGTATAATTAGAAGTTACTGTTTGGAAAATCAATGCTTCATCAAGTTAAATCAGGAGCAAGAAGAAATCAGGAACCAAACCTGTGTCCTTAAAACCAACTCTTAAGAAATCTACTTAAAAAAAGACTTAGACTAAGACTATTGCTCAAGCTGTCTTAATTAATAAAAGGCACCAGTGGGATAGTGCTGTTCTTCAAACTATTTTATTTAAGAAGGAAATGGATTTCCATTTTTGCCTAACCAGTCTGGCTAAATTAAGGCTAAACATAGACAAGGACAAACAGGGAATATCTATGTGTTTTACCTTCTGGTGCTTGGCTGTAAAGTTGAGCCACTGGTCCACTGGTTGGAACATGTGGAAGTGGGTGGTGAAAGACACACTTAATAGTGGGCACAGGCAGGCGGTTCTTTGGGAAGCATTTTCTCATGATCAGGCTGGAGGTGTTCACTAATGGATCCAGCGTTCGAACAGGCAAACACTCCTGCTCACCAGAAACAGTGCAACGTGGGACATTCGTCACAGAAACTTTCCAGATTTATTTCTAAACTGCCACGTCAGGGTTTATTTGAAAAAATGAGTGTCCTTCAACAATAAATAACAAGTAAGTAATAATTAATTAACAGTTCATTTCACTATACATAATTACAAATAGAAACTGAACCATTTGTTAACTATTGCACAGATTGGCTGATTTGCTTTCTTACTTTATGATTGTTGATAATATCTCCCAAAAAGGTTCCCACTCAGAAAACATTACAAACCAAGTTCATTTCAGATATTTAAAACTTCAGACTGACAGAAGAAAACCTAACCAGGTCTGAACCCTGTTACATTTCAGCAGCATCAGATTCCCGTCAACTGCGCTGTAAGAATGAGAATCAAGTTTTAATCTCTTACGGTCGAGGTGTTATAGAGAATCCTCATTCCATCTGCGTCGATGAAGGCCTTCCTGCCCAGTTTAATGTTGGTGATGTTTTTGATGCATCCCAGAATGCTCTTGCGAATGAGCATGTGTCGGTGGCGGGTATCGTTGCGGTGCCAGTCCTGGTAAATGGCAAGCAGAGCGAGCATATGTGCCCTTTCCACTGCCCGCCTGGCATTCATCTCTGATGAGCAAATTGGAAAAGAAAGCCTAACTTACACTGTGGGGCTCCTAGTCACGCGACGTATAAACTAGAGCCTCATGCAAACAGCCTCACTTTCTTTTCTATACTTAAATATTCTTTATTTAATCTTCTAAACATCATCACTGTTGCATTCTTAATTACACTATTCCTATAATTGACAGTGTTATAACACATGTAATTATTACATTTATTTTTCTTAATGTCTTAAAATACCAATGACTCTTCTTCCACTTTCCCTCTCCATGCATATTTAAAATTACGCCTTGTATACGCTGCATCCTTTATATTTTACAAAATTAATAATGTCTTATCCACACAGCATCCTTAGCATCTTGTACATAATATGAATACACGTAACGTCTAAACAGCATTCTTTTCCAATTCTGCACTGCATATATTTAGTACGGTTACACACAGTCAGCATCAGGCTAATCTAATAATGTGCTACAGGGATCTGTAATTCAATAAATGAAAAAGAGATCTTCTAAGACCACTTACTTGATTTCAGCAATGCTGCCAAAGTGTCAAGGGCCACCCTGTCAAATGAAAGTGACAAATACTGGGTACAGATGTGTACACTAAGCTCAACACTAAAATAATCGCTGTGGTTTAAATTCTGTTCTGGAAGTAGGACATGCCGTTGTGTTTTATCTTTAGACTGCTGTGCAGTGTACTCTGCACGCAAGACTGAGAGACAGAGGCTCATACATACTTCAGCAGGGTGGTGTTCTTTTTGCTGAAGGGTCCAGTGACTTTGAACAGCAGCTCCACAACTCCACTCTTGCCCAGCAATACAGCGTTCACCGCTACACAAGACAAAAAGACAGATTTTTTGAAAACAATCAGTTCAGTCATTCTAAAAGTCTAAGGAGGTGTGAAGACAACATTTTCTAAATACATTGTTTTAAGGAGGATAAGCTTTCAGTCCATATGGGATATTATTATATTCACCATCAAATAGTAGCAATGTAAGCATTCTGTATCACAATATCATGTCAGGGCTTAAGTGGCCAATATATGAGATCACTTAATGTAAAAGTTCCTGCATAATTGCTGTTGTAAACAAAACCTCTTTTTCTAAATATTAACATTCCTACAATGTCAAACTTTGAGGATGACCGGAAATGAAAATCCAATAAAATGGACATAGAAGGTCATAAACCTTTTGAAGTGGTTTTGAGTGAGGAAACACCTGATGGCATGAATAACATTGTACTGTTGGCTTACTACCCAAGTGTCCTTATGTACTTTTGTACTCACAGTTGCTGGAATAGACTCGCAGCACCTGTAAACATGGCAGCAGGAGTTTATGGTTCTGCAGATTCTGCTTTAGCAAATTCACCGTCACGTTCAGAGCCCCATTCAGGCGTGCTTTAATCCCAAACTTTCTATCTGCAGTGGGGAGAAGAAAAGATATACAACAATAAAATTCTGATATTTTTTTTCTGTCAATAACTACTAAGGTTAAGCTGTTTTCAACTGAAGCAAATCAGTTAAAATGGGCAATTAAAATGGGCCCAGGCTCTAACTACTAAGACTTCAACATCTACATGAAGAGACGCACACCTTTCATGACCTCACTGATAGTCCTTTTCCACCAACAGGCAATCTGCACTAAATGTTAAACCGATTCTGAACTGATTCATTTTAGCTTGAAGCGCTCAGAACCTCAAAAGTCGGCTTTCTTGCTGAAAGGAAAAAAAAACTTGGTATCTCAAGCAGGTTGTGTGGTGACATCAGCGATTTTAGTTTCCTTCTGCTTGTTTATTTCTATGTTGTAGCCCCTCTTTGATTACAGTGCTACTGCTAGAATCTGGGCGAAATGGTTGTTTCACCAAATTTCCCTTTTTTTTTAAATCTTGAACTGCTTAAAAAATGTTTGTTGATGGAAAATGGCTAGCAGAGTGAGTTTGTAGTGTTTCAAGCTAGATTTGATCCAACACTATGGTAATTTTGTCGCTATCTTAATGCTGACAATAATATTAAAAATACTTAATTTATTAGCCATTGATTAAGCCTAGCCTTGGGCTGCAACTCCAACAGACTAGGATTAATCTGGGTCTGGTAAAGTACCTCATAATGTGATTTATGAGCACTCATAAGATAACGTATATAATATGTATAAAAAGTAAAAATTAGACATGAATGGACAAATCAGTAACTGATCATTCAGAATGTCCCACTAACATGGAGACAGAGCAGCTGATGTGTTGTAGTGTGATTATCATGTTCTGAGACACTTGGTGGTGGCAGTGTTTTTCACCTTTGGGTCCAGCTTTGGCCAGTATAGAGTGTAGCTGGAGCATGAGCTCTTCACTGGGAGAAGTTTCTTTGCCAGACTGGACGAGTAACTGCAGAAGGATGGCTGTTCCTCCTTTAGATACAAACACTCCAATCCTACGGCCTCCGCCTAAAACAGACATAAAAGACTATTTCAGATACCGGACCAATGATGTATTATTCACAGGCTCTTACCTTACATTTACAGCATTTAGCATTTAGCAACTTACAATTCCTGATTACAGGGACAGTCCCCCTGGAGCAACTTTGGGTTAAGGGTCTTGCTCAGGAACCCAATGGTGGAAATGCTAGTTGTGGGATTCGAACCTGCAACCTCTTGGTCTGTAGGTGACTATCCTACCACTAGACCACTAGCACCCTACACCCTACACCCTACCAACCTTACATTTTGGAAAGCCAATTAAAACTTAAAACTTTCCACATTTGCATTACGCAGTACAGAATAATAATATACATATATAAAAAACATTATTGGGTAAAAAAAAAAAACTAAATATATATAATGAAATAACAGCTTCACATGGAAATAAGAAAAAAGCACAACAGTTCCCAAAGCAGATAAAAAAAAAACCCAAAAAACTTAAAAACTTAAAAAATTCCTTTTTATTGTCCTTTGTACCACTGGCCATTTAGAATTTAGCCAATCCAAAAGCTTCTTATTTGATCTGCACAACGCACATACTGCACACCATGAAGGCAGCAAAGTCATTCAGCGCTAAGAGTTAAAACAGCCCAATCTTTCAGGAACTCACCCACTGTCAACAGCTCATTCAGAATACACAAGATGTTCAGAATGGTCTGCAAATCCCGCGTGTTCTGCACAAAATTAAATGTGTTACACAAGCCTTACAAAGCATTTAGAGTACAGGAAAACTATTGCAGAACTATTGAGCTCACCTCCAGAGTAGAAAGAATGACCTCCATCCCAGTGGTGCCTTTAGCCATGATCTCCTTGCGGGTCTTCTCTGAAACACAACAGCAGAATGCATCAGCACTGATTGTCTATTGAAGTGAAGTGAAAGTGACTACGTGTCATTGTGAAACACAGCACAGCACAGCACACAGTGAGACACAATGAAATGCTTCCTCTGCTTTTAACCCACACACACACGAGCAGCAGGGGGCAGCTATTTAAAGCATCCGGGGAGCAGTTGTGCAGACATTGCCTTGTTCCAATCTTCCGATCTTGGGGCCTCGTCCCTAACCACTAGGCCCCCTGCTGCCCCTCTTAGTGGCATGTTCATTTTTTGCACTAATCAAAGGCACAATGTGGTTACACACCTTATCGTTTGAATTGGAGAAAAAAAATATTTTAAAAAATCACAATAAAATTCAGACACATAATTTGTTGCTTCTTTTTCTGGAAGTTAATTATTTTTTATTAAGAAGAGTTTTGGGAAGCATTAAAAACTTGAGTCAAAAATATAAAACTGGATTTTATTTAGCTATAAGTTAATCACTGAATGTGTTTAAATACTGTAGCAGAAAAACGAAGCATTAACATGCCTTATTGTTGTGTTAAATATACATAATTACTCTACACATGTGAAAGTGAAAAGTGAAAGTGACAACCCTTGTCATTGCGAGGTCACGGCACAGCACACATGAACCACAACGAAATTGGACCTCTGCATTTAACCCATGCACACTCAAACCCGTGCAGCAGTGGGCAGCTATTGAAAGCGCCCGGGGAAGTAAGTTGAGACTAAGGTTTTATGATAATATATTTCCAAAAACAAGTAAGTCAGACTAAGCTTTTCTATGACAGGCAACGTAAATCACTGCAATGGTCAATAAATCTCTTGACTCTTCCTCCCTCACTCGTTTTCATAGCCGCTTGTCATAAACAGGAGGCTACTGGAGCCTATCCCAGCTCTCACAGAGCGAAAGGCTGGGAAACACCCTGGACAGGTCGCCATCTCCAATCTGCCTGATGTGCCTGTCTGAGGACGGCGGGAGGAAACACACATAGGGAGAACAAACTCCACACAGAAAAGGACCCGGACCGTCCCGTCTGGGAATTGAGCCTCAGATGACAGCGCTACCCACTGTGCCACCGTGCCGGCTAAATCTCTTTAATGAATATGAAAGAAAAAAAAAAAGAAGATTACTCCTTTTTATCTGTTTAAATGTTTTACTTGCATATAAAGTTGAACTGCTGAATTGCTACATGTGCTGCATGTAGGTTATCTGGGCTTGTAGGCATTCCCGATTTGAAAAAGTGAAAGTGACAACCCTTGTCATTGCGAGGTCACAGCACAGCAGACAGTGAACCACAACGAAATTGGACCTCTGCATTTAACCCATGCACACTCAAACCCGTGCAGCAGTGGGCAGCTATTGAAAGCGCCCGGTGAGCAGTGACGGGGACAGTACCTTGCTCAAGGGTACCTCAGGGCAACCTATTGGGAAGGGGTTTGAACCCCCGATCCTCCGATCAAGCGGCTAACACCCTAACCACTAGGCCACCGCTGCCCCACCCGATTTTGTCACACCAAATCGCCCGCCACCACCCCTCCTTCCTCAATGTCCGACTATCTAATATGTTTAATTTAAATATGATGATACTACTGTAACACCACTACAGTGTGTTAAGAACTTTAATTACTCATTAGACACGTGGCATTAGGACTCTCCATCAGCTCCAGGACAAGAGTCAAACTTCAAACAGCAAACTTGTCCTGACTGATCAGTTACATTTGGGAAGTGGACATTGGCATATGTTGGATTTTTTGGAGCAGTCACATTCTTCCCAGTTTGTTCAAACATGTAGTCAAGTTTCGTATCAAGAAATGGACTCAGAGAACAGTCTTTGAAACCCAAGAGTCCAATACTTGTTTCCCTACAAGAGTTCCATACTTGCAAAGCCTTTCTCAATCATCTGAGTCATTCCCTTTGGTTAGCTTTCAGACCACAGGGGGATGAAAGATCCAGGCTGGTCATGAACTGAAGCAGCAAGTAAATATTTCTCATGTGCTGAGAGTATGTCGGGCATTAGCTCTAAAAACAGAGCGCAGAGCAAAGTGTCCTACACACAAGGTCAGAGTGCAGGGCAAAAAGGGACATAACACAAGCGGGACAGGCAGTGCAGACACCGCCATTGGCTTCTAGCTGTTCTGTTGGCTCAGCCCCTGCTCTGTTTCCCACACAAGAGGACTAGGATTAATACATGTCGGTAGTTGTGCTGACAGATACTGAGTGGTTGTATGAAGAGTTTTGGGCCTGATTTTTCCTGCAAGTTGGTTTCTACTAGCTTTGCTTCTCCTGGAATCATATGTTCCTTGAAGCAACGAGAGCTCAGTGTCTTGAGTGTGTTCAGGTTCCACTAACTCACCTCTGGGGATAAACTAGATGCTAACCATGTGTCCTTTTGATTTACAAACAGAGGCAGTTTGTTGACATCGCTAGCACTCGATGACAACGCTATAAATAGTGCAAAGAGCACAATGGAAACGTCCTCCATTTCATCTCTTCTCCATAGACACAATAGAACGACTTCCAACTGCCCTGCTTTAAAACGACTTCGGAAACATGATCCAAAGAGAACATCAAGGCAGGGAGTGAGAGAAAGGGAGAAACAGTAGAGAATTAGATAAAAGGAGAGATAAAGAAATGTGGACAAAAAAGGGACAGCCATGCATGGAGGCTGTAGAGAGACAAATAAAGACTGACAAATAATGACTGACAGAGAGCTAAAGTGAGAGAAAGATGAGATGAAGATGAAATGAAGATGAAAGATGAGATGAAGATCAGACCAAAACAGACAGAAAGAAGGGAAACAGGAATATAAAAATGAACGTGGGGTGGAGGCAATGGAAAGACAAAGAGAGGACAGATAGAGAGAGTGAAAGAGAACAAGAGAATGAGTGTGTGAGTGTAATTTCAAGAGAGGCAGACAGAGTGCAACAAAGAGAGAGAGAGTGAGTGTGCAAAATAGATTAAAAAGAAAAAGAGAAAGGGGTAAGGAGAGAGAGAGTGAGAAAGAGAGAGAGAGAAATGGTAAACGATAGAGTAAGAAATAGTGTCTCGTTTCAGGATTAAATGACAGCTACATGGCTAAACTGCTAATTTAGACATAAATAAAAACATGCTGTGCGAATGAAATGGCGAGAACAGGGACGAGTTGCTTCAGGAGATCATTCAATCCCCTCGTCCTGCAGTCACGCACGGAAAAAGAATCTGCAGCCCACATTCCGGAGGACACAGCAGGAGTGTCAAGATGTAACTGAGCCTAAAGTCACTTTAATGAAATAATCTGTAGAATCTGTATACGTGCTTATGCCTATTTATGCCATATGCGTACAAATATACAACATATCTTTATTTACAGAGCATGTTACCCATTCAAGCACAGACCCAACTAGTCGTATTAACAATTGAATTATTCAGATCAGAGGTTTTGATCAGTTTGGTTATTATTTACTTTAATTATAACAGGAAACAATACAGGCTAAGAAGGATTTTCACTTTTAAAAGAGATTTTTGCAAGGTTTTACATCTCTTAGCCTAAAACAAATCTAATTTTATATATTGTATTATGCTGTGCATGTTATATTAAGATTAAGAAAGGCATCAAAAAGACTGTTACATTACATTCACCACATACATTTGTTATATGGCCTCAAGTGTAAGCAGAAGTCTTTTACATGCAGTCATAAAAAGCAGCCAAACACTATAAAGTGAGGCCTTATTGATTTCCTTCAAGCCCATATTCAAGTCAAACTGACGGAGCCTTAATGGTGACATGATTAATGTGTGTTTTTTCATGAGGTGGGGGAATAAGATGGTGGAAAGAGAATGGAGATCCTTCGCCTCAAAGCTTACCAGGACTGTAGGGAGGTCGAACTAGTCTGTCGTTTCTTCTACTGCTGCTATAGTCCATCTTTACCTTTCACACATATACACACACACACACTCCTCTTTCATCCACCGAACTAACGCTCACGAAAGCGACACAGGGGAAATTTTGTTCTGGACACAGCTCCTCCCACTGCACTCATTCTACCAGCTATAGTGACAGGTCAGAGTAATGAGCGACAAGTCAGAATGAAAAACACACATACTCAGAGAAGAAGGGCATGTAATTATGGAAGAGAGAGAGAGGGAGGGGGGGAGGGGGTGGGGGGGTAAGAGCATGAGAGAAATGAGGGGGGCATTTCAAAATTCTCCCTGCCGCAGCTCTTGTGGGTGGGAGGGAGGCTTCGGCCCACAGACAGTGAAGACATGAAGGCTATGTGAGATATACAGTTACAGTTAGGCAGGTCAATGACTGCTGGACATCTTAAGAGTTCCCAGCGGGGGAACCAGAAGACCTACAGGCCAGCTACGTAGAGTCATCAAAGTTCAAAGACTGATTTAAGCTGTGTTGAACTGATGCATATATAATTTTTGTTGTAGTTGCTACAGTTTTTTAATGTTTAAAGTGATAGTTCAGCAAAAAAATAAATAAAAAAATAAAAATGCATGTAGTTTCCCTCAACTTTAATGTAGTCATTTGGACAAGATGGAAACGGTGGAGAGAAAAAGTCTAGTATGTACACTTGTATCAAAAAGCTGGATCTCAATTTGGAAGGACCATTTTTTGCAGAATAATTCACTTTGTTGCGTTAGGGAATACATATGTAAATATTTAAAGTTTTACATTTCAGTTTAGCTCATTAAGAGCAATTCATGTTATTTTTAATGCAACTGTGGCTAACAGACAACATTAAACATGTGTTTGTGAGCTAAAGCAAATTTGCCAAAAAAAGAAAATTGGAGCTGAACACATGATCTGAGCATCTCTAGTGTACGTGTACACATCACCCAGCACCAAACCGTCAAGCTAAAATACACTCCTGCTTCAAACTCAAGCCATACTGTGTTCTTAACCTCATGGACTGTCTATACTACTTTAGTCAAACTACTTTAATGTACTTCTGCTACCACTTTAAAAAGGAAAAAAACTTGAGAATTCATTATCTAAAATAATTGTATTAATAATTGTTGTATGCAAAGTAAGTTATGTATATAAATGAAACAAACAAATAAATAAGTCATGATGGGAGGAGTGATAAAAAAAAAAGAAAAAAAAAGAAAAGAAAATCTGATTAAACAGAACACCAAGTGTGTTTGGTGATATGGAGCAGGTCGTGTGTTTCCTGAGAGTTCAGTCTCACCTTGAGTTTGGATGAGATGAAGGATTTTGCCTGTGATTTGCCGGACAGCGTCAGTGTCAGTGACCACAGCCTCTCCATTCAACCTCTCCAGCTGCCCCAGCAACATCAGCACCCGAGAACTACTGGGAATACTGCACACAAACCCGCCAAAACACATTACTCATGTATTTTTTAGACTTTTCTTCATTTATTCTCAAGCACTGACTTAAAACTGCAAGTTTGATTATGAATGTTTATTAAAGTGTTTTTCTTATATTTATGGCATTTAGCAGAGACTCTTCTCCAGAGTGAATTTAGTTCTTGATTACAGCGGCAATCTCAATGGAGCACCTTAAAGTTAAGGGTCTTGCTCAGGAACCCAATGATGGTTCCTGAGCAAGACCCATAACTTTAAGGTGCTCCATTGAGATTGCTGGAGCACCTTACCTGCTGGAGGTGGGATTCAAACCTGTGACCTCTTGGGCCACAGGCAAATATCCTACCACTAGACCACCACCACCCAAAAATACAATAATTATGATACTTAAAGCATTTCCCTCTTTAAAAAAACATGTTTATCAATATTCAATGTGTGGAAATGTGTCCTGGCCTGTTTTGAACACATTTTCGTCTTTTTTGATCACAGTAGTGGTGGTCTAGTGGTAGGGTACTTGCCTACAGACCTCTGGATCAAGACCCCGGTTCGAATCCCACCTCCAGCACTACCACCACTGGGTCCCTGAGCAAGACAGTCAGTCCCTGACTGTCACTGTAATTAGGACATGGAAGTCACTCTGGATAAGACATTAGGAGCGTCAGCTAAATGCCGTAAATGTAAATGTAAATGCGGTGGCCTAGTGGTTGGGCAGCTGACCCCATGATCAAATGTACAAATCCACTCCAGGATTTTTCTTCAACTGCATGATTTCTCTGATGAGCTAAGACAAGTAGTAACGGGTGTCCACACTGTTACAACCAAATCCTGGAGTGGATTTGTACTTTCTGAATCTGGATCTTCCACTCCTGGCCTCTGAGCAGAGTGTTTTCTGTTGGGTGGGCTTGACCATAACTGGATCTTGGCTTTTTTTCTGTCATGTGCTAAATGATAAGACCTGTGTGTGTGTGTGTGTGTGTGTGTGTGTGTGGGGCCACCAACCCTTTCTCTGTAGCCATTTTGGGTTTATTCATTTCTTGTCTGCCACAGAGAGGTTATTCACGCTGCAAAAGAAAAGGCTCACATGTCACACCTGACTTTAAGAACTGCCATTAGGATCCTAAAGAAAATAGATCAATGAATCATCTTATGCAGTGAATGAGGCAGGATCTAATGCAGAAAGGTTGTGATCCTGTAATATTTTTCCTGCTGGTTGTAAACCCACATGAATAATCTGCTCCACTGAAGGCAGCAGTGTGGTGCAGCTAGCTAGATTAGCACGGTCTGTCCTTATTGTGAGGACAGACAGTGGAGGACAGAAAATTGCGAATTCTGTGCAGTAACTGAAGAGAAATAACAATTCCCTGAACGTCTTTGTTCATTTTTAATTCATCCCGAAACCTGTCATGATCATACGGGCTGGTTGCTACGAAGGGCTGGGAGGGAACCCAACCGGTTAGCAACCCCCGACCAACTGTCACTCCCTGACTAAAAAACTAGAATAAAAGGGCATTTACCGACCTTTACGACGTTGATAAGTTGCTCCATCTGACCCCAAATTCTCCTTTTCTCTCCCTTTCCCTCTCTCTCTTCCTCACTCTGTTATCTTGAGCAGCTGTCGTTGTTATTATTTACTAGCCATCCATCGGACGGCTGTTTACAGGCACTCGCGCGATCTACAACTCAGAACTACGTCGAGTGCGCATGCGCACTGACATGTAGATCCGCGACGATCGGCAGCCACATTCTTCTAAAAGGTTTTCTGGGAAATGTAGGCTTTTGAAGCAACTGGCTTGAGTGTGATAATATGTCCCAAAAACCTCACCCAAAAGACACCGTAATCAGCAACCAAAATAGTTCTTTAGAAAGAAAACAAAGACACTTTTGTGCTCTACTTGGAACAGGTACATGGCGTGAATGTTGTAAACGGCAGACGCCTACAAATCCCATATTGCAGTTCGAGTGTGACGATGTCAGTGACCAGTAGAAGTGGTGGATGAGCTGTTGGTGCGAACTGGGGAGAGAATTTGAAGGGATTTAATTTGTTTATTTGGTTTGATTTTGTTAAAGGTAAGTGGTGAGTAAACGAGTAATGCATGTGTTTGTGTCTTGAAGGAAGAAAATGTGGTTATAAGTCGTGGCGTTAAGTTTTAGGCAGGAATAGGGGGTTGCGAGCTAACTAGCTAGCTAATGAATGTCAGGCGCAGTGTATACATAAACGCACACACTGCCGGTAACAAACTCTCCGCATTCGACGGGTTTATTACCTTTTCGTACCCTGCTGCATCACTACATCCCGAAATGTTATTACCTTGGCCACAAAATGTTCTTCTGCTTCCCAGAGGAGCTGTTATTTAGCCTCCTGTCTCAGTGCTCCAGCTGTGGGGACTCCAGCACTGGCTGGGCCACTCAGGATGGAGTTTTTCCTTTTATTTCCTTTCCCCTTCCCAGCTAATCTTATTCAACCAGTCCAAAAGACATACAAAGTTCCATGACCTGGAACAGCATGTGGTGCTTACTGAGGCATCACTGAGGCATCACTGAGGCTTGCCATCCTTAAAACCAGGACATTTATGTCTGGGACCCTCTGACCACATATTGAGTTCCCACTGCTTTGAGTCCAAACCAAATTTGGCTTTTTTTCAGCTCAAACTCAAGCTATTTAAAGACACTTTGGCTTAATGCCACTATGCACATGACAGCCTAGCCCTCTATACCCAGATCACTGCGATACTTCCTTCAAATCTTTTTCCTTCCTTTTCATGAGTGGATTCTTTGTGCTGTTGATTTTGTTGTAAAAAGAAGTCCAAAAAATAGTTGAAATGTTTTCTCATACTTAGTTTGTCTTTCTGTAGATGAGCTAGGTGTATTCAAGCACTGTAGATAACAAAAGCACCTGAACCTTTTACGTGTGTGAGCATACATAATCCTCAGCATTCAACATTTTCTAACCATGATAACGAAAAGCATGTTTGCATTTTAATTACAACCCTAATGATCACCAGGAATCGCGTGTTGCTGTATGCATCATATAGACCCGGTTAGCATGAAGCTGTGCTGACTTGTGTTTGCAGCTGTCTCCATGGTGATGAAGTCATCCGTCGAGGAGGACGAAGGTGGATGGGGTCTCGGCATCCCAGAAAAAATGAAAAACAACGCCAACTGGGTGGACATCACCCAAGACTTCAAAGGGGCCTGTAAAGGTGTGTATGTGCTTGGCAGCTTTCTCAGTATTACTGACACATGAACAGCAAAGGAGCAAAAGGATGTTTTGCCCCTTCTTTGTTTTGGGTGCATGGAGCAGAATGGAGAAACTGAGGAACCACTTTAACTGAAACCCAGAACTCCTAGCTGAGGTCCAACATTATGTTGTTGTTGGACCCAATCGTGGCAGTGGGGATCTCACAGACTCTCCCAGAATTTAAGATCTCTCCCAGAATAGCCCATTTTCCACTGAGCTCTGAGAAACATCACGAGAGCCTTTTATTTTACTCATGTTTATTGTAATAATCAGATGTTGCAGCTTGGTCCAGACATTGTAGGAGACTTTATATAACTTTGTTAATCTTTAAGGAGTAATAATAGTGTAGGGATACAAGTCTTAGGAGTGTATGCCCCAGAAAAATCATTTTGTTGTCATTACTTGGTATAAGAACACAAAAACAATCTCCTTTGGGATCAATAAAGTTTTTTTGGATTCTGAAACCTTTTGACTTTTGACTAAACAAAAGTTAATAGAAGCTGATAGGCTGATATGGCTCGCTAGGTTAAACAAGCACAGTTTGGTAGTTCCACACCTCAAACACACTCACTAAATGTGTCTGTTAACCAGCAGAACCAGGTGTGTTTGAGCTTGGGGAAAAAAACTAAACCAGGCACTGGCTCTCCAGGACTGGAGTTGGGGACTCCAGATTGTACATTTAATCACTTTGTCTCATAACTAAAAGAGAGAAAAGCACAATGACAGCATGTAGGGCTTAATGTTTACAGGAGCAAAAACAAATGAATTAACAAATAAAAAAACTAAATGAATGTGAATATCTGAAACCATAATACCATACACATAGGCCTGTGCGTGGGCCAGTTATTGTCTTATCAACAAAATAAGGTCATTAAAAAAAATAATTTGATAGTAAATTACTAATGTAATTACATAATTACTAATAATGTCTTTGGAGGCTTTTGCCATGGTAACGAAGTTAACTGTCAGCAGGCCTGTTCACATGTTTATGTTCCTTAAATCTGCATGTTTGCACAGAGAGCAAAGGTTAAAGACTTAAGTTATGCTATTCTGTGTAGTTTTACATGAGAAACCAGCTAGAATTTATACTTTTATGTGCAGAAGAATAGTAGTCCTGAAACAATACACATTTTAATTCACAATTACAGTATATTTGCTGGAACTGACTTTGGAGAAAATCCATAAAGCGTTTCCAGTGCAAAAGTAGTGGAATGTTTTTTTTTGTTTGTTTGTTTGGTCTTTTTATTATTTATGTTTCAATGTGTCCAGTATCTTTAACTCAGCAGTTCAGTATTTATCTTCATAAAATCAGCAGGAATACAACAGTTTGCTTTCTGTAGAGGATTTTTTTTTACTTGTATATTGATCGTGGGTTTTCAAACATTGGCATATGACTGCAAATTCTACTTCTCTGCAGACTTGGAATTGCTTGGCCTTATTGTCAATGTTGATTTTGCAAAAGCTAACTTGAGTAGGATTTGAATCTAAAAATATTTCCTGTTATGTTCAAGCCAGCCTAGTGTGACAAAAGCACTTAAATGGTGCTTGAGAGAATTCCTCTGTTATGCATGTATAAAGTTCAGACTAATGTCCAACATAAGCAGGTTGAACAGTGTTGGCAACTCGCCAACTACAGGATTGCAGAGACCCAGTTCAGGACAGCAGTTCCCCACACAATTGGAGCGTTTTATCAACCGGAGGGCCTGTATTTTCTTGCAATTATTTTGACATTTATGCCTTCACAATTCATTTCTACACGACAACTTCCCAGCCTTTCTTTATCACTTAGAATTCGACAGGCTGCGTATGTCACAGAGCGTTTAAGACTGAATTATCTTTGTTGTGATTGGCTGCCTTGTATTGTTCCAAAGTGAACTGAAAAACCCCTTTAACTCCATCCAAAATGGGCCGTGCTAAACCGCTGTGGGTTCATTAAAAACAGATATGTGTCAAATGCTGTATTTCATTACATCCTGAAAATTAATTGAAATCTGTAACTACTATCAAATTCAAAACTACCATCAAACCATTAGAACTGTTTATACAGAATGTTTGGTCTGGTGGTGCATTTAAAAAAACAAAACAACTCAGTAGTATTAATGTACCTCTTTAAGCTTGTCTCTAAAATATCAAGGAAAATGTCTTCTTTTTATATATCGGGAATATTTCATTTCTTTTCTTTCTCCACTTGTGCAGAGCTCAAACTTGGAGAGCTGCTACATGACAAACTGTGAGTATCCGCACTCCCTCGTGTGAGAGATTTCAAGGTCTGAAGGCCAAGGCCCTTCTAGCATGGGGTTATTAGCACTATTAGCTGCAGGAGTACGTGTCCGTGGCATTGAATGCTGGCTGTGATTGCAGGTTTGGTCTGTTCGAGGCCATGTCAGCAATTGAAATGATGGACCCTAAAATGGACGCCGGGATGATCGGGAACCAAGTGAACCGGAAAGTTCTTAACTTCGAACAGGCTGTGAAGGTCCAATTTCAGAAGTTCCTCAACACAGAAATGATCCACATGCTCTTGTTCTGTTGTTTAGTTCGTTACATTTCTGGAAATGCCTGTTGCTGTCTCTGTAGGACGAGGCGATTCGAGTAAAGGACTTGTCTCTGCCTGAGCTCATTGGAATCGTGGACACTTGTTTCTGCTGCTTGGTTGGTAACATTTTATAATATTGTACCTTATCTTGGATTTTTGTTGCAATTCATTTTACAGGAAGTTACCAAACTGAAGTGGAAACATTTCAAAGCAAAAAAGGGCCATTGTGTTTTGTTATTTTTTATATTATTAAAATTTTTTTTTTTTTTTATCGATGACTTTGTAATTTAAAACAGCTTCAGCAGCAAACTTTTAAAGGAACTAGCCCATTTTCCCAGAAAATCTTTTGATGCTTTCACTAGATTTACAAACAAACAGTAATGGCAGTCTTTTCAGGAAAATTTAAATAGTGCTTCTTCTTCCTCCTCTTCTTCTCTCGGCTGCTCCCGTTAGGGGCCGCCACAGCAGACCAACCGTCTCCGTTTCTCCTGTTCCTCTGCATCTTCCTGCTTCAGACCAGCTTTCTGCGAATTTTAATTTAATGATTTAAATAAGGCAATTTTTCAAATGTTTAGAAATGTCTCTTTTAAATTTCCCAGGTGTATTTTTTTAGGCGCACAGATACATGTTCTGTCCTTATTTCACTTCAAACCAAAGTTTTGTTATTTATTTTTTTTTTATATGAAACCTGTAAGAGATTTTCTTTTTCTCCTTCTGTAGATAACATGGCTGGAGGGTCATTCTCTAGCACAGACAGTTTTTACATGTTTGTACGTTCATAACCCTGAGCTGATCCAGGACCCTGCCCTCAAAGCCTTTGCTCTAGGCATCCTTAAAGTGTGCGACATTGCCCGCGAGAAAGTCAACAAGGCCGCCGTCTTTGAGGAGGTAACCTTTTTATTCAGTACCCTTCTGTGGGGCAGTGGATTTACTTGCTTTTTCTGATAGTCCTCACCAGTTTAGCAATCTCCACCATGAGGTTAGTCAGAAATCCATTTTTTATCAAAACGATTTTTTTTATTTGAATGGCAGGAAGATTTCCAGGCCATGACCTATGGCTTTAAAATGGCAAACAATGTGACAGATCTGAGAGTGACAGGTAGGCGTCATCTAAATGTAGATTCTGTATGAAACATTTCTGGACACTGATTTCAAAGGCTTTTATGTTTGTTTATTAAAGGAATGCTAAAGGATGTTGAAGATGAGCTGCAGAGGAAAGTGAAGGTAAAGGATCAAACGATACAGGCTAAACAGAAACAATAGAACATCTCTTGAATTAATGATGATAAACTGACATGTTTCTCACATTACGTTCCTTTTCTCTTTCCCAGAGCACTCGTAGTCGACAGGGTGAGCAGCGGGACCCTGAAGTGGAGCTGGATGTAAGCCTGTTTGAAGCTCATTTTCACATACTACAGTGCTCTGCCGTTCCATGCAAAGAAATAACACACACACTCGCACGTCTCCCTGTGTCTCCTTTCAGCATCAGCAGTGTCTGGCTTTGTTCAGCAGAATAAAATTTACCCGCTTGCTACTGACAGCTCTCATCTCATTCACCAAGAAAGAGGTATGAAATGTGCCATATGCTGAACTGTGTGAGTCACAGAGCAGTATTTGTTTTAATTTCCAGCATCCATTCCAGCAAAAATACCTGCTTTCTGTATGTTTTGTATCTGAAAAGCAGTTTAATAGACCAAACTAACAAACCTGTCACCTTAACTAGCTGGATCCAGTTTAAGAGCAGTTTAGGTGATCTAACAGGGAGCAGAGACCCAGTGAAGATTATGAAGAACAGGAGCGATGTGTGCTGATCGTTTCGTGTGGCAGAACTCTAGCAGCTGAATTTTGGACTTACTGGAGACGAGTTATACTTTTAGAGGGAGACAGATGAATAAAGCGTTGCAATAATAGAGCCTTGAAGAAATAAATGCATGGATAGGCATTTCTGCATCCTTTTCACTGAGGGCAGGGCGGAAACGTGCAATATTACGCGGGTGGAAACAACGCGGAGTTAATGTAGTCTTCAAAGGTCAGAGCGGAATCAGAAGTAACGCCAGGGTTGCGTACAGTGGGTGATGGTTTAATAACAGTGCCGTTGATAAGCAGGTTAAAGTTTCTATACGCTGAGGCTATTGATTTTGATCCAGTTACTATGAGATTAGTTTTATCTGTATTAAGCATCAGGAAGTTGCCGTTCATCCAAAACGTAAGGTCTTGAATGCGAGTAAAGAGGGAAGTCGGAGGAATGGTAGAAGGGGGTTTGCAGCCATAAACTACAGAACAAATAATAAAAACAGAGTCCATATTATGATGCTTATTATATCTTTGTTTCTTTAAAGTGTCCGTAGGTGACAAGTGTTTTTAAAAGGAACAGAATAAACTCCCCGGAGGGAATAAGTTGTACTTAAAAACAAAACAAAAAAAAAAAAGGTGCTCTGTTTTTTATAGATGATAAATAATAACACTGGAGCTGATCGCAGATCTATGATGATCCTTTGGTTGCCTTTGGTTTTTAGACCAGTGCAGTGAGTGAAGCACAGAAGCTGATGAGCCAGGCAGCTGACCTCCTGCCTGCAATACACTCCACCATCCAGTATGGCATCCAGTCACAGAATGACACCACTAAAGGAGGTAACGCACACGTGTACACATGACTGAAGAGTAGAAAGTGACATTTTGCAGACGCGCCCTCGTAATCTCTCTCCGGCTACCGTGTAATACACTCAGCACATGACTTTCCTTTACAGAACAGCATGAAAGATCAGTGTGTAGCACAAACGACACATCCGGACTACCTACGAATGAAATAATTTCTCTTTATGTCCATCTTCCCTAGATCACCCAATAATGATGGGGTTTGAGCCACTGGTCAATCAGCGGCTGCTCCCGCCCACTTTCCCCCGCTATGCCAAGATAATCAAGCGTGAGGAGATGGTCAACTATTTCAGCAAACTCATTGACCGTATTAAGACAGTGTGTGAGGTCATCAACACCACCAACTTGCACAGCATTCTGGTAAAGGACGAGAAACTCAAAAGCTCTCAAATTTTTTGCAGCTGCCATTCAGATCCAGCCGTTTAATTGTGTGCGTGTCCTTCTTTTGCAGGACTTCTTCTGTGAGTTTAGTGAGCAGTCACCTTGTGTACTGTCCAGATCTTTATTACAGGTACATTACAGAAATCCCTGCTCTGTGTTCCTACACCCAAGTGGTCTAAACTAGTCTATTCGTGTAAACTGTTATTGGTATTTGCAAACCGTCTTTTTGTAAACCATCCAAATTGCACATCACTTCATCAGCAGAGGTCTTGGCATAGAATGCATAGCGTTTTTATTTGGAAAGAGCTAAAATAGAAGCTGGCTTAACTAAATTCGTCCTAAATTTGAACCAAACATCCCCTCACTTTGGAGAACAACAAACCGCATCACACTCCCGTTTGCCTTGGTGCACCTACAGCCGTGGCCAAAAGTTTTGAGAGTTATGCAGGTATTGGATTTCAAGCTTGCTGCTTTAGTGTTTTTAGATCCTTTTGTCAGACGTTTCTATGGTAACTTAAGTATAATCATCTCATAAGCATCTCAAATTTCAAAAGCTTTTTTTGACCATTACATTCATTCTATGCAGTCGATATTTGCAGTATTGCTTCCTGGGCTGCTGGTGTTAAACTACCTGGTGATACTAGGTTAATATATTGTTGCCTCCTCCTGGATGGTTTTGGAAGTGCAGATAAGAAAAAGCTTCGTTATAGTTATGAAACATACATATTATAAGAGCTAATATTTGTGTATTCTATAAGAAATACCAATGACAAGCCTGTAAAACGCCAGCTCTAGACATTATCAGCCTGTACTGTCCCAGATTTAAACTCATAATACTGATTTTGTTGGGTGTTTTTTAGACCACTTTTCTGATCGACAACAAAAAAGTGTTTGGGACCCACCTGATGCAGGACATGATCAAAGATGCTCTCCGTTATTTCGTCAGCCCTCCTGTACTGTCCCCAAAGTGAGTCAGCGTGTGTGACAAGGATGATTTGTTAAGAGAGTGGTGTAAGGAGAATTTTCCTCATTTCTCTTGATAACTGGTGTCGTGTCTGCAGGTGCAGCCTGTATAACAATCACCAGGCCAAAGATTACATCGACTCCTTCGTGACTCACTGCTCTCGGGTATGCGGCACACTTCGTGAACCGTCTGCATTAACAGACCTTTGTTAACCGGAGCAGATTACAGATGTTACAAATGAAATGCTAATTTGCTTCACAGCCGTTCTGCAGCCTGATCCAGATTCACGGCCACAACCGAGCGCGACAGAGAGACAAGCTGGGACACATATTGGAAGAGTTTGCTACCCTGCAAGATGAGGTGTGTCTGCTTACTGAGTAGTATAAGATTTAATATGTTTAAGCGTGCTCAAATTACTGTTAGGTGAAAAGCAGAGTCATGTATTGTTCTCATTTTATCAGGCTACTCTGCCACGCAGACGAATGCACTGTGTTTTGTGTTTAAAGGCTGAGAAGGTAGATGCAGCTCTTCATGGCCTGCTGATGAAGCTGGAGCCTCAGAGGCAGCACCTGGCCTGTCTGGGCACCTGGGTGCTGTACCACAACTTGCGCATCATGATCCAGTACCTGCTCAGTGGCTTCGAGCTGGAGCTCTACAGCATGCATGAATACTACTACATCTACTGGTCAGTCCCGTATACCAGCATTGCACCAATACTTCTTCGTGGATTCAAGAAGATATATTGTCATGTGTACAATGGACAGGGATGAGTGCAATTCTTACTGAAAGCCTTCTCATATTCCAAAACATCCAGTGCACCAGTGCAGTAGAAACAGATATACCACAGTAAATACAAGGCAACACAACATATACAAAACAGTAGGCTTCCAATAAAAGTTCAATGAGAAATTGAATGTTACCATGTCCATGCGTCATTGGTAACGTGTCCTAGTGTGAGATCAGTTAACTGGTCAGTTACATTTTGTCGCTATCTTTGGAAATCTGTCACCAAATGAAGTTTTTTTTTTTTTTTTCTTTCTTGTTTTATGATGGCCGAAATTATTAAAATAACCGTCTACTCCCTGAACACCACATCTGTTTACGTGAACTTATAAATCATGTGCAGGTACTTGTCGGAGTTCCTGTACGCGTGGCTGATGTCGACGCTGAGCAGGGCTGACAGCTCTCAGATGGCTGAGGAGCGCATTCTGGAGGAGCAGCAGCAGAAAGGACGCAGCAGCAAGAAGAGCAAGAAGAAGAAGAAAGGTACCACTGCGTGGCTTTATTCTTCAGGTTCATCAGAGGCGTCCTCATATAACATACGATTGTGCTTGTTTAGCGTGTCTAACCCGCTGTCTCCTCTCAAGCTCGTCCTCTGGGGAAAGAGATCACCATGAGCCAGGCCTACCAGAACATGTGTGCTGGCATGTACAAGGTAAACTCCTTTGACTCAGTTCACACACACTCTGACCTGAAGGTGAAACGATTTCTCCTAGCAGTGTAGAAAGTAAAAAAAAAAACATGCGAGTATGAGAGAAATCAAGTCGTTTTTAGTCTGGTGAGAAGACTTCCTGACTTCTTTTTCATCAGGACGGATTAGTTTATTCCATCAGCAGCTTGTGAAGGCTTGATCAGACGAACAGGTAACCTAGTTGTAAATACAGGGCTTCTTAGAATGTGGTTTGGGAATGATCAGGCATGATGCACCATTTATTCCATTTTTGAATTATGAATGCTAAAATATTAAAGTTTATCACCCTCTCCTGGCGTTTCACAGTACGGTGGGCTTATTTCAGACAAAATGTTCAAGTTATTTTAAAATGTCCACATACAATGTAGATACTTTTTCATCTTCATGACTGCGTGCTTATCGATCTCCGTTTAGACGATGATAGCATTGGATATGGATGGCAAAGTGCGGAAGCCTCAGTTTGAGCTAGACAGCGAGCAGGTTCGCTACGAGCATCGCTTCGCCCCGTTCAACAGCGTGGTCACCCCTCCTCCGGTGCACTACATTCAGTTCAAGGTACGAAGTTCCCAGTCCGACTGCTGAAAACCCTCCCGCCGGCTTGTATTACATCTACGTCTTCACAGTGTAAAGGCTGAGTCTGTTTGCTGTGTATGTGCAGGAAATGTCAGATCTGAAGAAGTACAGTCCTCCGCCACGATCAGCCGACCTGTACATGGCAGCCAGCAAACACTTCCAGCAGGCCAAACTCATACTGGAAAACGTCGCTAGTCCTGATGCAGAGGCAAGTTCAACAGCTGCTTTAAAGGAGTCCTACAGAGGAATCTGTTATCCTCTGCCCTTTTTTTTCACTTTCACTTCCCAGTTCATAAGGTACGCTTTGTGGAAACTGTGCTGCAAAAAAGGCCCATTTTCAGTTGGAATACATTTAATTATACCATCGTGTTCAACTCAGGAGCGCTTTTGGAAATGAGGCAGCCAGTCACAACAGAGCACATTTACAAATCTGCCAGCATACTGTCAGTCATAGGACAGCCATGTATCACCTTTTATTATTTTGCTACATCATAGCAGTTGCTTTTTGCACTGCAGGAACATTTAATGATCGTGAGCCATAGAAATGGGGCAGAATCATTTAGGACTAACTCCCACTTAGGGCAATAACTCGGGTGAAAAGTTATCAATATCCCATAATATTAGTATTTTGGAGGTGCGAGGTTTTAGTCTGACTTAAACATAAGCACATCAGTATCTGCTTTCTTCTTGTAGGTAAACCGTATCCTCAAAGTGGCCAAACCAAACATTGTTGTGATGAAGCTGCTGGCGGGAGGACACAAAAAAGAGACCAAGGTAGAACACCACCTTATGAAACGACAATATACGTATAAAAGGAAAAAAAATGCTTATGTCTCTCTCTCTTCTCTTTTTTTCAGGCTCTTCCTGAGTTCGACTTCTCTGCACACAAGTATTTTCCTATAGTCAAAATTATTTAACCCCTTCAGAGAGCATCCCCGTCCTTACAGTCTGAAGTCTCAGTGTTCCTCTCTGGCCCCTGTCCCGGTCCCGGTCCCCCTCATGAGCCTGAGCAGTGTTCGTGTGCGCGCCAGAGGAATACATACACTACCCGGCGACGAGTGGCATGAGTAAACTGGACCGTTTTCATTACAGTTAAACTTCAGAGATGACTTCAAGTTGAACTGAACGTCTGCTCGATTGGTTTGCTTCGGATGATCGAGACCTGAAGGCTGTGTGGTTTAAGAATTGGATCGTGGTTCCAGATGGATTAAGGCTCCTGTTATTCAACCATTTTTATGGGGAAATGCCAGTTTTATACTCGTGTGTCGTAGTTCGTCCAGCCGAAAAGAGATGTTTGTTTAAATGTGGCTTGGTTTGTTACTTTTGACTAAACCCCATCATCTCAGAATTCACAACTTTTTGGATAATATACCTTACAAAACTAGCACACTATGGTCGGCTGGTGATTTTTCCATTTTATATCAAAGTGAACGAAGTGTTGCAGAGGTATTTGCAAACGGAAGAAACTAAACATTGATACTGGAGGATCTGATCTGGAACGAATTAGTCTTTTAACACAGACTCGTTATCTTAAAACCAAGGTCCAGCTACAAAGTAGCATTTCAGATTTCACACAAGAGTGTAGCCTGCTAGTAATAAAACCTGCCTTCAGACTAAAAGTGAATAATAACATAATAGAGTTTGTTTTTCAGAAAAAGAAAAAAAAAAAAAAAATCTAATTTACCAGCAACGCATCTCACTTCAAAAATGAACCAAGCAGTGAAAGCAAACTCATCATCCCATCTGACCCAAACTACATTTTTGTGGTACTTCCTGTTCAGCCTTTCACTATTACATTTAAAAATGGGTTTAAACATTTACAATATATACATAATATATACTTTAACACAAACGTAATCCTTTACATTTTTTTTTTGTGATGAATGCTGATAAATGATGAAATCTGCTCCAATTTTTGGACTGGTTAGATTTTATTGACATGTAGCAATCCGTTTAAAAACCACCTTTCCACGACTAAACTGCCTGAAAGTACACTAATGCGACACTGGCACAGGGAACAAAAAAATGCGAACAATATTTAAATAAAATTCATTAGAAAAATCACAAACTAAGACATCTTGGAAAACGATCCATTTGAGTCTGAATCAAAGCAGAGATTTAAAAAAAAGTCTTTCGCTAATATTCTTTAACCCCAAACCCCTTTTACAGCGAATGATTTTCATTCTGATTTACAGTAACGTTCTACTTAAATTTTAGTCATAACTGAACGGTCCTTCAGCATGATTGATTTACTAAACTATGTGAAATGCACGGAAGATTTAGGAAAAGGAAGTGTCCCTAAAGAAGAAATCCGACTACAGACTTGCTTACAAATCTTGTCACCCAACTTTAAAACGCAAGTCATGAATTGAAATGTTGCACGCATGTATTACTAACGCTTAACAAAACGCAGCACATTGGATCAATATTTCAAGTAAGCGAATTAAAGGCATAAATATAGAGCTTGTACATACATTCAGTTCACTCTGCTCTCTGGAATGATCGAAAGGCTGCAATTACAAAGCCTGCAGACCGTGGAAAATCTAAAATTGGAAAACGAAACCTCTTGTGATGTTGCTTTGAAGATCCTTCTTCTCTTCACGTGCAGCTGGGCGTTAGTTACTGAACGTCCGGAGAAATTTGAACAACGTTCAGCCTACGGTGCCCTCTGCCCTACAGATTAACCTTTGTGTTAAATGGAGCTGCCACTCACTGAACGATCCGGCAGGAGGTCTGCAGACGTTTCTTCTCAGGCACATGCGTGAGTCTGTTTCTAAGCTGTCTTTACACCTCGGCGAGCTCTGCTTGCTTGTCGGCTTCAGACTCCGGCTCGTTCTCGTCGTCGCCGTTGTAGTCTGCCAGCTCCTCCTCAAACTCCTGTGCGGCCGTCTTACTATCTGCACACACAAAGGCCAACAGGACTGTCCATCAAATCACAACCAAACACACTCAGCCTGGACTTCCTGTCTGAAAAAGTCTTCACTGTTTGGTTTTCGGCTTCTTTATTTCTGAATATGAGCCGTGAGGCTAGCGTAGGTAGCGATTAATGGAAGCTTACAGACACCGATTAGCAGCATTAAATGATAGGACAGAATTTAAGCTTCAAGTATTTGATGTATGTCCTATGACCAAACAACAGACTGTCCTAGACCATAAAAGTCTTTATCATTTCATAATTATGGTATAAATGTCTATTTAAGAGTCAATGCAAGACTAAAAGGATCAACCTATCTCTGGACCAATCCCACTCACCTAAATATTCATTATTTAATCAATGGATAATTAATGAATTATCAACTTACTTTATTAAAACAATCTTGCTAAAATCTCACTGAAATGAGACTGAACCCTGTCCTCCAAACTAGTGATTTTAAGTAACGACTTAAAACCATTTTGTGGGTTTTTTTTTTTTTTTTTTTTGGTTAAAAGATTTGCACCTTTGAGCTTCGACAGTCGTTTCTCAATCTCTCCTTCGTTGTCATATTCTATGGCATCTTCTTCCTTCTCTCTTTTCACTGCGGCATCCAACAGAGCGTCTGCACAGAGGAAGAGTGTGAGCATTGCATGTGCGTCACCGTTTCGGTTAAAAAGGGAGCGGTTTACAGTTGCAGACCTGCAGCCTTCAAATCTCCTCCTTTAATATCCATGACTCCCTCCATGTGCTCCTCGTTGGCTGGGCTTTTCAGGGTCGTGTTCTTATTGGAGGGTTTCGAGGTGGATGGCAAATCGACCTTGTCTGTTTCTTTCGCAGTCACGTCACCTTTAAGGAAGAAACGGGAAAGGATTCAAACATAAACCGAATCTTGGACACAACTTTAATCTCACCACTGACTAGCAGGCGAAGACTTAAACCAAAACAATTATTCTTTACATTACATCCTAAAGAAAGTCAATTTCACTTTCACCAAACCTCCATTTTGAACCAATGTCTCACTGTTTTTTTGATATTCACCACTCTTGAACTTTGGTTCTGGACCTAGTTCTGTCTGCAGCTGTTTGACTTCATTTTTATCAGAGATGTTCTCAGCTAGAACCTCAGATGAAGGTCTGGAGACAGAGGCTTTCTGAGTGGCAGCAATGGCACCCTGCAGGTAAGAGCGAAGGAGAGACAGAGTTGGACAAGTATGAAAGCTGAGGACTGTAATGTTCGGCGATGATGGGGGGAATAAACAGGAGAAAGCTGAACAGGTAACTGATGCTGGTACCTGCATAGTTGCAGGTGAGCTATTCTTCTCATATTTCTTCTGTATCTCTTGTTTGGCCGCTGCTATCTTTTCACTGCATTCCTCCTTTTGGGCCAAAATCTGTGTGTTACACTGAGTCCTACACACACACACACACACACACACACACACACACACACACAAAAGGTCACACAGTTTTTGTATGTAATAAAACAGGTGTTTATAAAACATGCTCATGCTGATAGGTAGTTAGAATGTTCATACCAATCAGACAGATAATCGCCATGTTGTTAAAAACTATTATCGTATCAGTTTTAACGTAATTACGTATCAGTTATTATTGTATCAGCACAGCCCTGAACCACAACCAGTTGCAGCCTCTGCATTTAACCCGCACACACACATGCAGCAGGGGGCAGTGACGGGGGCGGTTCCTTGCTCAAGGGTACCACAGGGCAACCTACTGGTCTGGGATTCGAACCCATCACCTTCTGATCCTGGGGCAACTCCCTAACCACTAGGACCGCTGCCCCCTATCTATCTTTATAATACTGCATAAATGTTCCCAACTTTAAATAGACGCGATAAAACGGTTCAAAACATTAAAGCATTTTATGTTCAGTTTGTAATTCTTTTAGCAAGAAGTATCAGCACTCCAAAAACAAACCAAGGTGTTATTTTATTAGACTTACATGTCGTAGGTGAGCTTCTTATTAAGACTGTTCATGTTGCTCTGGCATGACTGCAAATTCTTCTGCACTTTACTGAGGTCCTCCAGCAGAGTCTTCATCTGGTCTAAGGGAAGAAAATTGATGAGTCAGAAAAAAAATTCAACAAAACAATGTTAAGGCTCAATCCAAGTATTTTCCATAATTTAATACCCTTTTAAGCTTCTTTGAAGCTACTTCAGATATAATTTAAGACGAAAATTGCAGCAATGAATACAAAATATAAAAAGGGTTCCTTCCGCCAGTATGAACACATCTGCATACGGCTTGCTCAGCTGCATTAGTTTTATACACCTCGTTAATAAATGTAAATTACTGCGCAGCCTTAAGCCGCCCTGCAATTTTTCAGATTTTGCTTCTAAAGAGCCAGACTTTCTGGCATCTTTAAAGTATTCCTGAAGGACAAAGTTCCAAGTTTTAGGCTCTCGATTTCAGTCCAGGCCCCGTACCTGACCAGTTTCAGAGGACCGGCTCAAGACTTCTTCTCAGTACTGCATGTGGAACCTTAGAAAGGCCTTGAATTTAATGTTTACTATTTAAGGCTTATAATCTGGATCATGTAATAAAATTAAGCCTGTTGACATGAAGCCACATGAAGAATCATTCATATTTACTTTTCATCTCTTGAACAGTTTTGGCACTTGAGGAGATGTTTAGCAGTAGATTCCCCTACAACAAAGAAATGAAATAACAGCCTCAGTATTCATTATAAACAACTTTTCTGAAATGCATTCCCTGATTATGTTGTTACATAAGGTGCCTCCAAGTTACAGCAGGTGCACTGATGTACTTGCTCACCTTTTCTTGTTTCCATAATGTCTGGGCGCTCTGCTGCTGTCTCTGGTGGTTGCTCTCCAAGAGGCTGAGTTGCTCTGTTTGCTCACGCAGTTGCGTCTCCATCTTGTTCCTCCCCACCTGCTCACGCTCCCTCTCAGCAGACGCCTGCCGCACCCGCTCCTCCAGCTCCAGCAACTTTGCCTAAGTACACATACGTGCGCGATCATATAAACATAAATTAAAGAACTTACAAAATTTGAATCTTTATATTGAGAGTTGATTGAGATCTAGTTAATAGCACTGTGAAGGACGACACTGCCATTAGGGCATATTGTTGCCATGAAGGGATGTACTTGGTCTTCAATGTTTATGTGGGTGGAAGGCATCCCCATGGCAGTGGTGGCCTAGTCGTTTGGGACTAGGCCCCAGGATCGAAAGATTGTGGGTTTGAATCCCAGAGCTGGACATAGCTGCACATGTGGTTATGGGAAAAATGCTGAGGACATGTTTTGTTGTGCTGTCTTTCACAATGACATACAGTCACTTTCACTTGATGTCAGAACCCAAAGTTTCCCAGCAAAACATAGCCCCGAGTATGCCACTGCCTCCTACAGCGTTCCTTGTCCCCAGAGTGCATCCAGGTGTGATATCTTTCTCCTTTTATACACCCATCTGTTCATATGGTGTAGAGGAAAATGTGATTCACCAGATCAGCCCACCTTCTTCACCATCTGGCTTTTCTGAATGTTGCTCAGGTTCTTTAAGAACTGACCGTTCGCTTACTGCCTAATGTATCCCATAATCAACATTATTCACTTAACCTCTAGTTTTAGTAGTGTGACAGATCAGCGTGATAATGCAAAGTATTGCCGTGTCGGTTACATCGATCATACATTTGCCAAAGCAGTCAAAGAGCTTATATTTAGAGTCATATTTAAAGCTGTTGAAAAAAATTCCAACGGTCCCCTTCCACCACAGGTCGAAACCCACTATTGATGGCATCTGCAATATACTCAGAAAACATGCTGTGGTATAATTGATCACAATAAATATCACTATACTGCAGAGAACAGTCAGCTGAGTCCACCAACATCCCCTATAAGAAAATGATCCACAAAGTAAGACAGTTTTAACTGAACACTAATGCACCTGATGTAGGCGACTTAAACTTTTGAAGATGTGCCTCTGTTGCCTAATGAAGGAACAACTGTTTCACAAATGGTGACACTAAGCGATATAAACATGAATTATGCCTTTCATAAAGTACGTAGAAAACAGTCAGTTTTTCACCAAAATATTTTTTCCATTCTTGAAGCTTGATTGCTAAATTTAATGGCCAGCCTTCTAAAACTCTGCATTACAAGATTTCATAATTATAAATGAATAAACTGCAGCCCTTACCACTAAAACATTCCATGCTTTCAAACTGCAGTTTCAAAATAAAAACAATGATTTTTTTTTCAGCCCCACTCTCCACTGAAATGCAAAAGGCACTGCATTTAAAAATGTAAGTCTCTCTCCCCACAGCTTCAATAAACAGGGATTAAATGATAATGAGGAACAATGCATGCTAGCAGACTGGTGTGTCTACGGTTTGGGAACAAGACCATAGATTGGGAGACAAACCTGTAGCTCCACATTTCTAGAGTTGGAGACCCAGTAGTTGAAGCCGAGCAGGAGGACGCAGGCGATGAGAGCAGCCATGATTAACGATGGAGAGCGGCCTCCTCGGCGGCCATTTACCAGTGTCCCCATCATCCTACGAATCCAGTGAACACCCAGTCAGAGATGATCCTAAAAGCAGATAAAGACATTTCCTTTAGGTCAAAAGGGGAAACATCTGACTGTTGCACTTGTTTTATGTTTTATTGTTGTGTGAAAGCAGCTGAAGCCGCCTTTGTTGCCGTTTTGACGCTCCTGTGCCAAGTTTTATGCAAAAAGGGCAAAAAGTGGAGTTGCAGCAATTTGCATGACAGTAAAATGGACCTGCAGCCATATGGAAAGCCCAATCAGTGAAGACCTTTTTTTTTTTTTTTTTTGGGGGGAAAAAGTGAAAAAGAGAACGCTACTATGTGCCCCAGTAAGCTCTAGATTTAAGCACAAATCTGAAAGGAGAGATTTACAAACACCTGGAACCACTGACACTGGAGTTGCTTGTTTATAAAGCCATTGACTTCTCAACTGAGGTCTACAGCTTTTGATGATGGTGCTTCAGGGTGAATCAAATGCAGACAGCGTTGAACATTTTAACTGTACTTTTTTGGTCAAATCTGACAAAGAAACCCGAAGCAAACAATATACAGTATAATTTCAGGGAAAGAAAGTAAAAGGTCCACACTATAGTTATTACTGGCTATAATTCCAGTTCAAATACACTTAAACTCACACACAGAAGCTCCATTCAGAACCTGAACACCCAGCACAACGAGTCTGACATGTCGTTTTAAGTGGTTTGATATGCAAGGGGAAATCCCAAAACCACAACTTATCCCACCGCAGGCGTCACGCAAGAGTTCTCACAGACTAACGAGAAGGAAGATCAGAGAGAAGCCATCAATCACTCAAAGACCTGAGAGAGCAGCAACAGTTACACAGAGGACCATCACTGAGATCCACACCGTCAATATGGCCCTCACGGAACTCATAAAGCGCTCACTCAAAGCCAAAGTGAAGAATTAGTGACAAAATGTGTTTTGATAAGCTCAAGAGCAAAAACACTTTTCTGCAGTTTTCCCTGCACAAAATAACCAATGAGGAAGTATGGTGGTGGCAGCATCATGACAGGTTGCTTTTTTCCCCTCTCCCTTTTCTCTCTTCCCTCCCAACCAATCCCCCGTTCCTCCCTCGCTCGTCGCCGTTCTCTCCTTCCTGCCCCCTGCTGCTCCCTCTTACCCTCTAGTGGTTAGGGAGCCGGCCACAGGATCGGAAGATTGTGGGTTCAAACCCCAGGTTGCCCTCAGGTACCCTTGAGCAAGGTACCGTCCCCGTCACTGCTCCCCGGGCACTTTCATAGTTGCCCCCTGCTGAATGGTGTTTGCATAGGTTAAATGCAGAGGTCCAATTTCGTTGTGGTTCACTTTGTGCTGTGACCTCGCAATGACAAGAATAGTCACTTTCACTTTAGCCTTCTCTCGCTACGCCTTCCCTCCCTTCTTCCTTCCCTCTCTCCTTCTTCCTCCAACCACTTCTCTCTCTCTACTCCTTCCCTGTCCCCATTACTCCCTTCCTCCATTACTGCATCCTCCCGTTTTCTCTTCTCTCCTCCCTCCGTCGCCCAGTTGCTCCCTTTCTCCAACCATTTCTCCTCCTCCCTCCATCTGTTTGTCACTCCCACAACCCTTTATTTCCTCTTTCTATCTCTCTCTCTCTCTCTACTTCACTCCAGTTCTCTCCTCCTTCTCCGCCCCGCTCCGCAGAGCGCCTGAGCAGTTCTTTTGAGTGTAAACAGAGCGAGGCTCCAGCGCAGGAGTCGCTTTACCAGCGAAAACTTCCAACCAATCATAAACCCGCTCTTTACCACCTTCCACCCGCTTCTTCTGTGGTGCTGTGAGCGGCAGCGCTTTAGCGTTAGCAGCAGTACTAACGTGTCCCCTCGTGCGGAGTCCTGTAGTGTTTTCAGTTGTGTAAGAAGTGAGGACAGTGTGGGTGGCGTTCTGTGGAGGAGCTGCTTCGCGCTTCAGGAAGCAACACGTCAACAACTCGCCGCTAATGTGCTAATGTTACCCACAACGGGGAAAACCCCAAATGACACACTCTGAGCGTGAACAAAACACTCACTCACACCGCACAGCACAGCACAGCACACAGCAGCCAGCCCTCCCCCATAACTAGCCGTCCAGCTAACGATCCCCCGGTTCTTCTGCTCACAGGCTACCCGGCTCCTTCAGCCGCGAGGGACGATATTTTATCCCGAAACGGTTCTTACCGCTGTTTTTAACGGCACAATCCAATCAGCTGAAGGCCAGGAGCTCCAGCATTATCAATAATCCGACTTCCTGACCGCGGGATTGTCCGGCAGCATCGGCCGCCCTCAGACGAGCGCTGCGTGACTCGACCCGCATCAAAAGCGACTGGAGTATCGACTCTTTTGAACGAGTCACTCGATTCATTAGTTAATTGAACCTTTGGATGTTCTGCCTTCTAGTTAAACCAGATGAAAATGTGCGACGTAACCTCAGGAAATCCCAACAAACCTCACGTTATAATCAGGCATTGAAAATGGGACTATTTTCAATTTGATATGATAACAATAATAATAATAGTTATGAAATCCTATTCAATTCTATTATAATAGTGCATTATCACAACTACCAAAGAAAAGAAAAATGTAAAAACAAATAAAACCAATAACAATAACGACCAAAAATAAATGACAATTAAAAATAGGCAGATTAAAAAAAACATCACAGTACTCATGGGGCAGAGGTGACACAGTGAAGGGTCCGAGGGCTCGCATCCCAGACCAGTAGGTTGCCCTGAGTTACCCTTGTACCATCAATCACCACAAATCTCTTGAGCTTGCCCCGACTTCAATACCACATCAAATCAATGAAAGTGATGAGAAACGACCACGAGTCACTTTTCTTTCAATTTTATTTAAAAATACTTCCGAACTGGAGCAAAATCTCAATCCAATCCAAGACAAAGATCAGGAAAGACACATGTTTACTCTTGCAGGTCAACCGGTTTCTCAGAAGTGCTTTCGCGCTTTCTCCTCCTTGAGAAAACAAAGATATTCAAACAGTTCACAGGTTAAAAAACCAAACCAAAAAAAAAACCTCCTCTTAATCTCTTTATTCTACACGGTTAATCCCTTCATTTAAAAAGGAGCCTACTGGAAGTGTATGATGACAGAGGTGTGTGGGAGCGTGAGATCCTGAAGCCTTTACCTTTATGACCCTGCCCAGCTTAGCTAACACTTCTTCATAGTGGCTCTCCATGCTCCTGAGGCTCTCTGCTTTAACGGTCTGCTTCTGTATACCTGGACTGCCGGCGTTCAGCACCATTTGCAGAAAGTTTTTCTCCTATAAACAAACATCCTCTTCAGACTCACTTAAGACATCTTAATAGAAAAAAAAATTAACAAACGATTTTATTCAGTGCAGTTTTGGCAAATAAAGAGGGTCACCTGTACTGTCAAGAGAAAAGTGAAGGCCACTCCAGCGTTCCCAGCTCTTGCTGTTCGTCCCACCCTGAAACCAAAAAGATCTTACAACATACTGAACAAAAGACTGTAACCATCCATTTCTTCATGTCCTGTTGGGAAACCACCTTGTTGGTGCAGAAATACTCCTCACTTCTGTCAGACTGTCAGATCTCAGCAGACTGAGTGTATTACATTAACAAATTGGGAAGAAATGTTGAACTGGGCCCGGCTGCCTTAAGATACAAGTTGTCTAGATTCAAGTTTTCCGATCACCTGATCATCTGCGTGTGTTTCTTCACTCGTTGATGCTTCAAGTTAGACGCTTTGTTTGGATTTTTCGCTTTGTTCAGCTCACTGTGTGGCTTAACACACAAAAAACAATCCTCTGAAACGGGTCCGATTCAGGACAGGACTGACTGCCTTTCTGTCCTTCAGGGATTCTGGAGAAGCTTCTCTCAACAACACATTAAAAATGACAAGGAACGAGGGGCTCAAGAGCGGAGAAAGTTCAAAATCATTTTTCATTTCTCTCCCAGACAGTCATGTATGGAAGCTTCATTTGAAACCGTGTTTGAAAGGTAAAATAAGACAAGCGGACGTGCCTGTGGATGTACGTCCGGATGTACTGCGGGGCGTCATAATTAATGACACATTTAACTCCTTTTATGTCGATCCCTCGGGCAGCAGCATCGGTGCTGATCAACCTGGAGGAAAGGAGAGCGTTCAGATAGAATACAGTGGGACTGCAGACACATTAACATCACTGTCCTGCCACAACGCAGGGGATCTCATGAAGGGCTCAGTGATCAACAGAGGTCCTCAAAAAGAAAAGAAATGAAAGCACACGTACAGGGAAATCTTTCCTTGTTCAAACTTCCTCAAGGTCTTCTGTCTCTCACTAGGACTGAGTCTGGAGGAAAACTCCGCCACTTCCACTCCTCCGTAAAGCTTCACCAGCAAGAAAAGCCTGAGCGAAAGAGTGAGAGAGATAGAAAAGCACCATGTTGAGCAACCTAAACCTTTAGAGGTTTTCCTTGTTTGTAAAGGCAGAATAATTCTGAGAAAAGTTATTGCTGTAAATAAAAAGAGGCCAACAAAAATTTACACCGGGTCAGAGGTGGCCTAGCGGTTACTGACTAGGCCCCAGGATCGGAAGGTCTAAGGTTCGAATCCCAGATCATTAGGTTGCCTGAGGAACCCTTGAGCAAGGTACCGTCCTCCTCACTGCTCCCCGGGCGCTTTAATTAGCTGCCCCCTGCTGCACAGTGTTTATGGGTGAAAAGCAGGCACTGAATTTTGTTCCAGTTCACTGTGTGCCACAATCACAAAGTCACTTTCACTTTTTCACATCCCCAACCCCCGGTCCTCATAAAAAATTCTAAGTCCACCCACTTCACTCATCCCCCCAGGAAGAAGGAAAAAAAAACAAAAAAGAACAAATTGCCTAGTACCTGTACTGCAGAAAGACAAAAACGCCTTTTTGGCTGCCCGATTTTTACCTCAACTAAACAAACAGCGCACACCTGAACCTGTTTGCACAGAATGTGAGTAAATAATTGTCCGATAGCTGTTGCCGCAGTTACCTGTGTGCTGCTTCTCTTGAGTTTGTGAAACATAATGCGGGACTGAACTTCAGCCGGAGCAGAAAGTGGAGGATGAGGAGAGGCTTCTTGCTTAGAGTGCAGCAAACGTAGTACTCCTAAAAAGCAGAAGAATATCCGAGACAGGCCCAAGTGATGAAACAATTTCAATAAAACGTTTTAATCAGTAATACAATTTTCAGAATTAATAAAAACTGGATTCTGATGAGGTGATTTCCACCCATCAGCACACCATCTAGTATGTGTTTGCGTGGCTGTCTGAAAGATGAGAGGTGTTTCGCTGATGCCCACCGTGAGACCCTGGGGGAAGTTGAATCTGTCCTCCATGCTGGTGCCGTCATGTGTTGAGGCGTGTGTGGAGCTGAAGAGACGAGGTTGGTGGAGCCCCAGCTGCTGCAGCTTCTCCGGGTTCTGGGTCAGAGTGGCCGAGAAAAGCAGCTTCTGCAGGGGCTTCTGAGGAGGAGACAGGCTGAGGGAGACAAACGCACGTTAAAGTGACGGCTGGGCAAAGAACTCCGTTATTTCTTAGCTTAGTCACGTTGAGTAAACTAATGGAAGTTTGGATGCTTACATGGAGGTCTGTGTGAAAACTGGTATTTTGCAAACCTGCATCAAACAGGTTATACTGATGTGGCAGCAGTATGCAAATGAGCCTCTGACCAATCACAGCTCCAGGAAAGTGTTACTTGGGGTTTTGATGAATCATGGTATTCATGCGTTCCATATTATTTTGGCCAGTCTGTAACTATTAAGGACACTAATTATACTAAAGTATACTTCTTTATTCATTATATTTCATTTATACAGTTTGTGATAATATAGTTTATAAAAATTTGGAAATCTAATCATTTTGCTTTGGAAAAACACAGTAAAATGTATGATTGTTATTGCTATTAACCAGCCAGGGTTGCATTATCTCAGCGGTCACTGGACAAAAGCTTGCCCGTGCATCACAGAGGCGAATTATTATTATTGAATAAATCATCATCATTACTTTTTTATTTTAAAAAGCCTCATCTCAGAAGTCACTCTTATTTAAGAAAAAAATTAAGAATTAAAGCTTAAGCATTCCCGCAGACGTGGGCCCAACCTCGCCACTGTTATCGGGCCTGGCTGCAGCCTCTTGAAGACTGACGTATGTAAGCCACTCCCACTTTTGAAGACTGCTTTGGTGACCTGAGTGAGCCAGGCTTGGTGCATGCTGTCAATCATTCGGTCTGCCTCGTCTATGATCTACAACAAGCACATGGATATTGGGTGTGTTTAGTTCATTCACAGGTCAGACCTAATAGAGGTTTTTGATTTTGACTGATTTTGTCTCCAAACAGGATCTCACCAGGAAGCGGAGATGCTGCAGACTAAAGTTGTCATTTTTGTTAATATGGTCCACCAGGCGACCTGGCGTGGCCACAACAATATCTGCCAGGCTCTGACAGCGCCCTCCTCTGGATAAAGAAATGAGATATTTGAAGTAGGTCACAGAAGAGGAAGAAATGTGAAAATGTATCAGTCCAACTAAATATGCAATCCAGCCAATTACCTGGTTTCAGAAAGGGCTGCTTGTTCTGCAGCGAAAGATTTCTGCCCTGCCATCATGACAACTTTGAGACCAGTACCTTCAGCGTAGGAGCAGAAAACCTTGTATACCTGTACGGAGAACAGCACTTGCAATGAGAACAATGTACCGGGATGAGGCCTCAGCATTAAAGTCAGAAGGTTGTGAGGATGAAAAAGGGGAACCTGCTGGGCAAGCTCTTTGGTAGGCAACACGGCCAGGGCACGAACTGCACACACCACTCGTGTCAACAGCGCCTGTTGCAATAAGATGAAAATGATCGTTATGGACAATGGCAGGTAGTTTAACGTAAGCATGACCTGATTTACAGAGTGTTAAGCCTGCTGACAGATTTATCAACCTAGTAAAGACATCTGGCTGATCGGAAAAATCATCCAATCACTCATCCATCTAACCAGGAAATGCTAGAGCCTTTCCCAGCCCGCACTGAGCAAAACGCAGAAGCCAGTCCAGGCCATCAAAGCGCCCGGGTAGCAGTGATTGGGACGGTATCTTGCTCAAGAGCAACCTAGTGGTGAGGGGTTTGAACCCACAATCTTCCAATCCTGTGGCCGACTCTCTAACCACTAGGCCACCGCCGCCTACACGTCTAAACTAGATCCAAAATTTATACTGCACATAAGTAACACACCTGTATGACAGGTATAACAAATGCCAGTGTTTTTCCACTTCCTGTAGGAGCAGACACACAGATGTCTCGGGGCCTGTAGCCACCTGGACCAATCAGCAGCCCTGAATTCACGGTTTCCAGGATGGCAGGAATCACCTCAGCCTGAACTGAAGGAGATGAAATGTAGTGCAATAAAACATTAAAAGGAAACATTTGGACTCTGCCAAGCAAAGAACATGAACACACAAAGCAACAGGATGTCTCAAGAGATATAAGGGATATAACAGGATGTCTCAAGAGATACATAAATCTCAAGAGAAAACAGAACATTCAAATCAATCGATCAATTTCTCTCTCCTACCTGGGAAGAAGCTATCGATCCCATTGGCCTCCAGCTTCTTTGTTAGCATGGGACAGATGGCTTGCACTTCACTGAGAGGAACCAGATTACTCTTTATATCTCTCTCAATCACATCTGGCTCAGCCAGCCACTTCGGGAGCACCCTGTGGACCTAGAACGCAGTAAAACAGAGGCTTAAAAACCATTTCGAGATATCTTGTAGATATTAAAGCCATATTCCTCATGGTTAGGGCCGCATGAAATGGACAGAATATCAGTATCGGGGTCCTGCTTACACATATTGCAGTATAATACATTTCATTTATTAAACAGAACAATCACTTTTCTGGATTTTAAAAGGGTTTAGGTTTCACATCCCAACTAAACTTCAACAAAGAGCACATTTTCAAATCAGAAATTTGTGATGTCACAAAACCAACACATTTAAATCCTCATTGATCCAAACAGCAGTGACTTCCAATTCCTGATTACAGGGACAGTCCCTGTGGAGCAACTTGAGGTTAAGGGTTCTGCTCAGGAACCCGGTGGTGGTGGTGCTGGAAGTGGGATTGAACCTGCAACCTTGTCCATATCCTACCACTAGACCAACACCACCCCAGTAAACAGAGAATGAAAAATGGTCTGTAGAGAATTCTGAATTTTATAGAATAAATTCGATAGAAAACCTATAGACATCCTTTCAAAAACGGCACTTCTGTGATAATGGTCTTTTCAGACCTAACTCGGGATACCTTTTTAACTGTCTTGCTCTCAAATCCACCTAGGATGGGAAAGCTGGTGTCAGATGAAATCTTTTCTGACCCTGTGTTTGATGGGTCAGAGTGACCATTTGCAGCTTTTCGGGCTCCATTGGTTCCTCCTTCATCTTCTTTGGCCTCCTCCACTGACAGACCACACTCTTCAGATGGATGATCTAAAACATAATGAGAAAATTCACATCTGTGTGAAGTTACACATCAAATTTCTCTCTCCAACACACACACAGAGGCAGTATCATGAAATTACGTGTATCTTGCTCCTCCTCCTCGGCAACTGTGTTCTTTTTATCTTTTTTGCTTTTCTTCTTTTTCTTGGTTCTCGTATCATTCGTCTCTGGCGTCTGCTCAGGGAGTTGATCAATAACATCTGCATCATTTGCATCATCCAGATGCTCTACGCTTTCCTTCCTCTTCTTCTTGTGCTGTTTTTTCTCTTTTTCTACTTCTTGAAGTTTCCTTTTATTCTTCGCTAGATCGCGCTGGTCCTTGCTGTCATCTGTGATCTCCTCTTGGGCTGCAAGACTTTGCTCTTCCCTTGCCTTTGCCCGTTTCTGGAGCTTGGCCAGCAGGGCTTTGGATCGTGACTCGCTGGTGAGTTCAGATCCTTCCTCTTCTCCCAGATATCTGAAAATCGTAAAAGCAGTTGAGAGGTCAGTGGTTCTCAATCTCATATCAGTGCAGACCACATGGCTTATGAATTCTCTCTCACACACTGCACGCTTCGGTGCCTTTATGATGTGAGGCGTGCGGGATGCAGAGGTGTTCAATGCCAGTCCTGGAGAGCAATAACAGTCCAGGACAGGTTGCTGATTTACTTGCTTAAACATGTCATTTAACCTCATTGATGGTTTGCAGACTCAGTATGTGGGGAACAACTGGACTGTCATCCAGGACAAGGAGGGGGACAGTCCTAGTGCGTGTAGAGGGAACATAAAACAATGCAGAACTTGGGGAAACCCTGACTAAAGAAAGAATCCCCAACACTGTCAGTGATACAATTCTGATGACAGACAGATAGATAGATAGATAGATAGATAGATAGATAGATAGAGACAGACAGACAGATAGAAGAAAGAAATCCCAACACTGTCAGTGATACAATTCTGATGACAGACAGACAGATTGATAGACAGACAGACGGATAGACAGACGGATAGAAAGAAAGAATCCCCAACACTGTCAGTGACACAACTTAGTCTATGCAAAGTTTGTGCACAAACCTGTTTATAGTGAACAGAGCCATTGCAGAAAGCCAAGTCCACCTTAAACTAAATCCACCTTAAATGGAGAACGAAGAGTTATTCTCAGTGCCCCCTTCACAGCACATGGACGCGAACAAGAGCAAATAAAAAAAAAACCCAGAACCAGCTGCTGAATCCGAGCGGACTGGAGGGGAAAAAAGGATGGAAGTCTAATTATCGCACAAACAGAGCGCCGCCATGTGAGTCCCGTGTTGTTGACAGTCGCCTAGTGATGACGCAGGGTGATCAGCGATGACGTGCCGGGAAAACGGCCTATTTCAGCGGAGCTATGGAACCGCTGGGGGGCGCTGTTCACACGTCTTTCAATATTATCAGTCTATTTTTCTTTTTAAAAACTTTTATATTAGTCTGTAATAACAAGCTGTTTTTTGCTGATGAGTGAGTGAAAATATCAGTGGTGTTTCCCAGGTTTTGACGAAACTACAATTTGCATTAACAGTGTTAAAGGACTGTTTTATAGTAATTATTCAGGTTCATTATTTTTAATTACAGGAGTCTTTTTTATTTTTATTACAGAGCCATCCAATATTATAACATTACAATTACAGATCTGTTTTTTATTGTTTTATTCACAAAAAAGTGTGCAAATATCCAGTAAGTCTGAAACAATCCAGAAACAAACAAATAAACAAACAAATAAATAAAGTGGACCCAAGTGAACATTGAAAACAACAAAACAAGCACATCTGTCATTTTAAAATGTCACAGTAGAGAACAAGCCGATTTGAAAAGATGGGGAGAAAAGCACACCATACAGTATCACAGTTCTGTCGAAGTGTCGGCCAATCAACAGCCTTGAATTTTAGACGCATTTCAGAAAATAGGGCCCCAAACCTTTCCCAGGACAGACAGTCTTATTTTCTCCAATGTGAGGAAGTAAAATATCTCCCAAATCCAGCGAATAAAATCCTCTTCTCCTCTAACAATCTGACACACCCAACTTTCACTGCTCGCTTCACGACCTCTTCACTGCCTCTTCACTGCCTCTTCACTGCCTCTTCACGGCCTCTTCACTGCCTCTTCACGACCTCTTCACTGCCTCTTCACTGCCTCTTCACTGCTCACTTCACGACCTCTTCACTGCCTCTTCACTGCCTCTTCACTGCCTCTTCACGGCCTCTTCACTGCCTCTTCACGGCCTCTTCACGACCTCTTCACTGCCTCTTCACTGCCTCTTCACTGCCTCTTCACGGCCTCTTCACTGCCTCTTCACTGCCTCTTCACGGCCTCTTCACTGCCTCTTCACTGCCTCTTCACTGCCTCTTCACTGCCTCTTCACGGCCTCTTCACTGCCTCTTCACGGCCTCTTCACTGCCTCTTCACTGCCTCTTCACGACCTCTTCACGGCCTCTTCACGGCCTCTTCACTGCCTCTTCACGGCCTCTTCACTGCTCGCTTCACGGCCTCTTCACGGCCTCTTCACGGCCTCTTCACCTGCTCCGCTCATGCATTTGATTATTAATGTACAGCTATTACTGCCCGGTAGCTCGAATCCTGTTAAGTCACTAAAGAAGTCCGTGTAGATAAGACGGTGAGGCTGGAGAGCTCCAGTTGATCAGAATGAACCTCCGCAGCTGTGGAGGACGAGACGATTATATTTTCTGGTCCAGAAAGAGAGAAGGAGATGTTTTAACACCCCAGAAAGAAGAGTAAAGGGGTTTGGGATAGACAGATAGATAGATAGATAGATAGATAGACAGACAGACAGACAGACAGACAGACAGACAGACAGACAGACAGACAGATAGATAGATAGATAGATAGATAGATAGATAGATAGATAGATAGAGAATGGAGAGAGAGAGAATAGAGTAATCTTTTATTATGGGAAATTTGGGTGTTATAGGGCTCTTTATCAAGAAAGACAGAAAGAATATAGAAAGATATATGAAAAGAAAAATATAAAGAATGCGGAACATACCTATATAAGAGCTATACATGAGCTATATACACATATACATATTTACATGACAATAGAAACATGTAGAAATAAAGAAATAAAGAATATAAAGACAGGAAAGACAAGGAGAGGTGACCATATACACAGTAAATAGTAATAAATAAGTTATAAATAAATTATACATTATAAATAAACAAATTATAAATAAACAAATGTAAATGTAATTGTAATAATAATTATAATAATGATAATATATAATATAATATAAATATATATATAATATATAATAATAATAATAAATGGGAAATATTAAGCATGTTATGCTATGTTGAATTGTGGAGTCTTATTGCTGCAGGTAGGAATGACCTGCGGTAGCTCCTTCTTACACTGCGGGTGTAAGAGTCTGCTGCTGAACGAGCTGCTCAGTGCTCGTACAGTCTCGTGTAGGGGGTGAGAGGTGTTGTCCATGATGGATGTTAGCTTGGAGAACATCCTCTCCTCCCCTACCTGCTCGATGGATTTGAGTGGGCAGTCCAGGACAGAGCTGGCCCTCTTGACCAGTTTATTTAGTTTCCCTCTGTCCCTCTCCGCGACTCTTCCACACCAGCAGACCACAGCGTAAAAAACAGCCGACGCTACCACAGAGTCATAAAAGGACCTCATGAGATTTCTGTTCACCCCAAAGGACCTCAGACACCTTAGCAGGTGGAGACGACCGAGGCCCTTTCAGTACAGAGCATTGGAATTTGTGGACCAGTCCAGTTTATTGTTGATGTGGACACCCAGGTATCTGTACTCCTCCACTGTCTCAATGCACAAACCCTGGATGTCCACCGGTGTGATGGGGGGTCACCAGCTCCTTCGTCTTGCTGGCATTGATGCGCAGATGGTTTTGTTCGCACCATCTGATGAAGTCACTGATGACCCCCCTGTATTCCTGCTCGTTCCCCTCCGACACACGACCAACAATAGCAGTGTCATCTGAGAACTTCTGCAGGTGACAGGTGTCCGTGTTGAATTTGAAGTCCGCCGTGTACAGGGTGAAGAGGAAGGGGGCGAGGACTGTTCCTTGTGGAGCTCCCGTGCTGCAGACCACCACCTCGGACACACAGTCCTGGAGTCTCACATACTGGGGCCTATTGGAGAGGTAGTCAATAATCCACTCAGACATGTGATGGTCCACACCTACTCCCTCCAGCTTCCCCCTCAGAACTGAAGGCTGGATTGTGTTGAAAGCACTAGAAAAATCAAAGAACTTGACTCTCACAGTGTTCTTGTCACTCTCCAGGTGAGTAAGGGCCCGGTGCAGCAGGTAGATGACAGCGTCATCCACCCCAATGTGCGGCTGGTAAGCAAACTGCAGTGGGTCTAGGTCCCTCCTGACCAGTGGGCGAAGGTGATGGAGGATGATCCTCTCCATAGCCTTCATCAGGTTAGAGGTGAGGGCAACAGGTCTGTAATGGTTTGGCTCCTTGGGGTGCGACGTCTTGGGGACTGGAACTAGGCACGAGGTCTTCCACAGAATGGGGACACGCTCCAGGCTGAGGCTGAGGTTAAAGATGTAGGTGATAACCTCACAGAGTTGGTCTGCACAGTTCCTCAACAGGCTGGATCTGATGCCATCCGGACCTGTGGCTTTCCTGTGCTTCATCTTCCTCAGCTGACACCGTACCTGGTCAGCTGTGATGGAGAGGCTACTGTGTGGTGTGAGAGTGGGTGCCTCCTGATGAGTGGGAAAGCAGGAGGGGGCAGTAGAGTCCTCAGGGGAAAGGGGGGGAAGAGAAGGAGAAGATAAAAGGGGATACGCAGCTGATATCCATGGTGGGGGTTGCAGAGAGGTGTGAAGGGGAGGTGCCATTGGGGTTTGCAAAGAGGTGTGAAGGGGAGCACTGGCATGTATGGGGCTTTGGTGGATGGGTGAGGGGCAGATTCCTGAGTCAAACCTGTTAAAGAACAGCCCAGTCCTGATCTCCAGACTCTGGGCCTCCACTACTCACTGTGCTCCTTCCAGTAATGGTGTTCAGTCCTCTCCACACACCTCTGACATTGTTCTGTTTGAGCTGCTCCTCCAGCCTCCTCCTATATCTGTCCTTCCCCCTCCTTATCTCTCTTTTCAGATCCTTCTGGGCTGTCCTCATTGCCTCTTTTTCACCTGATCTGAAGGATCTCGACTTCTGCTTCAGCAGAGCTCACAGATCTGGGGTCAGCCATGGTTTGTTGTTGTAATAGCACCGTACTCTCCTGGTCGGTACAGTGTTCTCCACACAGAAGTTGATGTAGTCAGTTATGCAGACTGTTAGACTGTCGATGTCCTCTCCATGTGGGCTGCACAGCGCCTCCCAGTCTGTGGTTTCGAAGCAGTCCCTGAGTGCCATGCTTGTTTCATTAGACTATCCTCTCACATACGTTGTAGTAGGGGGTTGATTGCATACTAGAGGTGTGTATGAGGGAACCAGAGGACTAGGTTATGGTCTGAGCATCACAGTGGAGGGAGGGGTGATGCTCTGTATGCTATCCATAGATAGATAGATAAACAGGAAGCAGAAATAAAGAGGCTTTAAAAGAGGAGGGTGTAGTGCTCGGAATGTGCAAACTGGTGCAGGAGATGGAGAGAAGGAGATGTTTTTAACATCCCAAAAAGAAGAGTAAAGGTTTGGGATAGATAGATAGATAGATAGATAGACAGATAGATAGATAGATAGATAGATAGATAGATAGATAGATAGATAGACAGATAGATAGATAGATAGGCAGACAGGAAGCAGAAGTAAAGAGGTTTTAAAAGAGGAGGGTGTAGTGCTCGGGATGGCCGGTAGGGGGCGCAGACTGGTTCAGAAGTTTGACAGAAAGTTGTTCTTTCTGTTCGTCCTTGGGGCGCAGAGGGTCAGTGAGGGGTTCTGGTCCCGGGACGTCCCGGTGAAGTGTGGAGCTGCAGGACTGAAGTCATGCTGAGCGTCCTGGCGAGAGCGGCGGTGAGTCTACGTGAGAGAAAGCAGGGTGTCGGGCTGAGCCGAGCTTTCCTCGCTCCTGGACTCATGTTTTGATCTTTAAAGCCGTGTTTAGCGGAGGTCTGAGGGTGTGGACCGGTGATTTGTTCCGCGGAAACACCGCTGGCTTTGCTTTGACGGGTCTCTGCCGGACTGTGTGCGGGGTTTTACTGGGAAAGGGCTCAGAAATCAGACAGGCAGCTGCAGACTGACCTTCCTGCAGTGATCTAAACACCCCGAGGCGCTGACAGCAGCTCACGTTACCATCTGACAGACAGACTCAAAACACACACACACACACACACACACACACACACACACACACACACACCACTCAGCTCACTGTGCAGAGATCCCAAAACCAGGAGAACAGCAGCTCAGTCCACCACACACCAAACTCCTCCCTTTTTTTGGGGAGAGTAAAAAAAAGAGTGCAGACCAGAAAAGAGTGCAGTGTGTGGAGAAGAGTGGCACGATTGATCTGGGACAGACAGGTACCAGTTAAAGGGAAAAATTATAGGACGGAAGTGAGACCAGCTATGTTATACGGGTTGGAGACGTGGGCACTGATGAAGAGACAGGTGGCAGAGTTGGAGGTGTCAGAGTTAAAGATGCTGAGATCTGCTTTAGGAGTGACAGTGACAAGGATGGACAGGATTAGAACCTAGTATATTAGAGGGACAGCACAGGTTGGACGATTTGGAGACAAAGTCAGAGAAGCGAGATTGTGTTGGTGTGGACATGTCCAGATGAGAGATAGAAATACATGAACCTTTTGGCATTTGCACTTTTTCTTGTTTCAGACTTCCATCCTTTTTTGGATTAGTTGACACGCAATCCTCTATCTACTTACATCCTCTATCTACAGTCCATCTACTTAATTTTTCTTAATTAAATAAAAAATCACTAAACATTTAGCCTCAAAATTCTGTTTTTTCGTGTGTTATTTTACAGTGAACAGTAAGACACGAGCATGAGTTCTGAATATTCCCTTTTTCACAGTTTCTGTTTTTAATACCATGAAATCAATAACAGTTTATAACCTTGCACAGATATAAAGCTCTGTCCCCTTCTCAGTCCAGGGCAGCCGTGGGCTTGCCCTCTCGTCTGGTCAGGCCGGTTGGGCTCCAGCTGTGCAGTCGCTCCATTGGTCATCAGGAGGGTCTGCCCAAACTCCCTGTCCCGCCGCTCAAGCAGACATGCGAGCGCTACCTGGCCATGCTGGAGCCGCTGATCACCGAGGAAGAGATGGAACATACGTGTGCGATCGTGGCCGAGTTTCTCCGGTGCAGCGGAGTGGGAGAAAGGCTGCAGAGGGGGCTGGAGAGGAGAGCCCGCAAAACTGAGAACTGGGTGCGTATGGACTTACACACAGCTCCATGTGAGACACAGAGACGGGGCTGTATCGTTTGTGTGATTCTCATCAAATCCATTGTTGCCCCATGCAGCTCACTGAGTGGTGGATGCAGTCGGCCTATCTGGACTCCCGCATGCCAGTTGCTGTGTACACCAGCCCTGGGGTGGTCTTGCCCCAGATGCATTTCCAGGACCGCCAGGGGCAGATGAGGTACACACTTTCAGATAAATAAGTTCAAATCCTTTACGTAGATTAAAGTTAAGTGAAAGTGACTATTTGTCATTGTGACGACACAGCACATAGTGAACCGCATCACGATGCTTTCTCTGCACTTAACCCACACACACTGCAACAATAGGCAGCCATATCCGGTGAAAGGGACCCAGTGTTGGGAACAATACCTTGTTCAAGGTTACCTCGGGGCAATCCTGGATTCAAACCCATAAACTTTTGTCCCTGAGGCATAGTTCCAATCCACTTGGCCGCTGCTGCCCACAGCTCTTGTTTGTGACACAGTGACCTACATACGAATCCTTCAAGCAGAGGAAAGCCATCAAAATAATTCATGTGAGCAGGGAAGAAACAGATGACTGCAGAAGATCGGGTGATCGGTTTACTGGTGATGCTGAATTCTGAGTGGTTGGAACCCCTTTATCAAGACGCCTTATATCTTTAGGCAGCCTGTCACAGTAAAACATTTTTCCCACCCATAAATAGACTAAATTTAAATCCAGCCAAGCTCATTTTCTCTTTTACTTGCAGCATAACTTGCAGCATAACGTGACATTTTTCTCTTCATTCAATCGGATATAACAGAAGTGAACACATTTTATTTAATTCAAAACACAATTATGGAGGAAAACTGATTTTAAGCATTAATTATTGAGAACGGATATTCGGATATTCATTCAGAAATCATAATGAACGTTCAAAGCCTCAATAAAGTCAAATCAAATAAAGTAGACAGGTAGAGAGTTCAGTGACATACCGTATACAGGACAGCAAGAAAATCCTGGGTTTAATTCCCAGGTGGCTCCCAGATTCCTCCAGGAGCTCCAGTTTACTCCCACCGTCCACATGCATGCACGTCAGGTGGATTGGTGGTGCTAAATGGCCCATAGGCGTGAGTGTGTTTGTGTGTCTGCCCTGCGATGGACTGGAGACCTGTCCAGGGTGTTTCCACACCTTTCGCCCTGTGAGAGCTGGGATAGTCACCAGCACCCGACCCTACTTAGGACAAACAGCTTTGAGAGCGAGAGAGACAGAGAGAGAGACTGAACTGAACAGAGCAGATTAGAATACAGTAAAATCAGGCGGCACTGAACAGGAAATGATGAATACTGTAGTATTGAATGGAGCAGCTCAAGGTGGAGATCGTGATGTAGACTAACATCTCAAAACTCACAGGACAAAAAGACGTGAGGCTCTACTGTATTGTCTTTCTTAACATGTTCTGCTGTTCGCTGATGTTGAGATATTAGGGGTTACGTTGTCGGCTGACCTTTGCACAGCTTGGTCCTTCAGCTATTGCTATTTTAAGCTCAGTTTGTTGCCAAAAGCAGCTTCGCGCACTGATCCATGGTTCAGATATGTGCCAGACCTCTAGATAATGAAGTGCTATTACCTTTCATTTTATCCATGGCCCCTTTTTAGACCCCTAAAACTATGCATGTACCTTGTCCCTTGGGCTTGTGGTGTTTACACACAGGAAGTTGTGTGCACAGCCAAGATCAGCGGTTTTAGAAGGATTTGAACCCTGTGGGTTCTGGTGTTTGTTTCCGTTGTTTTCTTCACTTACTCTCAAGACTGAGTAATAGCTGGAATAAAAAAAAACAGTTTTTTAAATTGACATTAAACCGTGTGAAGGTTTTTGCTTGAAGCTGGTTTCACTTGTTTGACATGCATTAACGCTGCTGATGATGCTTAAACTGTCTGCTTATCAAACATTGCTGAGCACACCCGTCATATTAAAATGTGTCAGCGTTGCTATTTATCCATAAATATTGCTGTGATTACTGGCTGGTACACCTAATTCTTGCAAGAGAACAATGCAGTTGCTTTTATATTAGATTAGATTTTATTTTAGTTCTTTATACACATATTCAAATGACAATGTCTTACTGGATCTGGCAGGAACTCCCTTTAGGTTTAGTTCAGATTGTAAAGTAGGCTCCAAATACTCATGCAGTGTAAAGTAAAATGCCAAGAAAGATGCAAAAATCCTTCCCACTTACAAAAAACTGATGGAAACATTAGGGTTCGTCTGAAAAGCTCAATGCAATTTGCAAAAGAGGGTCCGTTTGGACAGGATGTTAAAGCATCTTACACATGACGAGTCTAACTCCACTATCTGAAGACATGACATGGTCACGTCATTAAAGTGAAAGTGACTATTCTTGTTATTGTGAAACACAGCACAGTAGAGACACTACGAAATTAGACTAGTGCATTTAACCCATACACACCGTGCAGCAGGGGGCAGCTATTGCAAGTGCCCTGGGAGCAGTGACGGGGACGGTACTTTGCTCAAAGATACCACAGGGCAACTTACTGGTATGGGATTCAAACCCACGACCTTCTGATTTGGGGCCTACTCCCTAACCACTAGGCCACCCCTCTCATTGTGTGTTCCATCTCTACAGGTTTGCTGCCAAACTGATTGCTGGGGTTTTGGACTTTAAAAGAATGATCAACAGGTAAGTCCTAAACATCTGCATGTCTCATTCCTTCATTACTGTCCTCTGATGTGCCTAATCCCTCTCTCAGTGAAACGCTGCCTGTTGAGTTCCTGGGAGGAAAGCCTTTGTGTATGGACCAGTATTACCAGGTACTATCATCATGTCGAATACCTGGGCCTAAAAAAGACACAGTGGTGAACTACGGTACTGGAAAAACGCCTTCAGCACACATCACAGTGGTTCACAATTTTCAGGTGAGCTAAAGAAAGGCAGATTGTAGTTATTCTTGATGAGAATCTGTGAAGCAAAAGGTTCCACAGCGCAAACCGAAGTGTTTTATTATTGTTCGTATTATACGACTCTACTCGACAAGCGGCTATGAAAATGAGTGAGAGTTTAAATGATTCCTTTTTCTCTAAACGTTAAATTAAAAAAAAGTTTGGTTTATTTCGAGATCAAAGGTTCACAAAGGTGCCAAAGTTTTAAATGATCATTGCAGATAATCTGAAGAACTACTTTACTTCTGAAGATTCCGCAGCAGCCCACCTTATTTTCTTTTAACGTGGCGTGTGCTGAAAGCCACTAAAGCCAATAACAGCTGATGTCAGGCGTGTGATTACGCAGCAATGTTGAAGAAAAGTATTTTTGTTGAAGAAAAGCAAGTCAAATGACCAAAAACAAAAAAAGATGCCTTAGTTTTTCACAAGACAGCGCAACTGGAAATATGGAGCTTTATGATCATGACGTAAAATCATGATCTGAGTTTTGAAAGGCTTCTCGATACCTGATGTGCTCAATGGAGTAACTAAAATGTCCACAGTGTGGTCTATATTTTGCAAAAAATGATTGAATAGTTTGATAAAAAGTCTTAAAATGAGAACATTTGAGTACTACAGCCTTCACTTCTGTTCTTATCTCTTGTTTGTCTGCCAAATTAGTCTCCTAACTCCTGTGCAAAACCCATCATTTTTCTCATTTGTTACCTCTTTCTTTGTCCTAAGTTTTTCGTTCTGGATGTGTACAACAGCGATGGCACCCCGCTGACGGTGGATCAGATCTATGTGCAGTTGGAGAAGATCTGGAACTCTTCTTTGCAGACCAATAAAGAGCCCATTGGCATTCTCACCTCCAACCATCGCAACACTTGGGGCAAGGCCTACAACAACCTAATCAAAGGTGCATCTTCTGCTTTTCACCCACACACAGTGCAGCATGGGGCAGCTATTAAAACAACCAGGGAGCAGTGAAGGGGACGGTACCTTGCGCAAGGTTCCAAACCTACTGGTCTGGAATTTGAACCCACAACTTTCTGATCGCGCAGCTTAATCTCTAACCACTAGGCCACCGCTGCCCCACCAGTTTCTTCTCAGCTTTAGTATTGATGCCGTTGGTGTTGATTATGCGTTGCTTGAAATGTGGAACTTGTAATTGATCCAAAATGCTTTTCTCTCTCTGTCTGTGTTCCAGATAAGATAAATAAGGAGTCAGTGCGGGTAATCCAGAAGAGTATCTTTTTGGTGTGTCTGGATGCACCAATGCCCAGAGTGTCAGAGGACATTTACTACAGTAAAGTAGCCGCCCAAATGCTGCATGGTGGAGGAAGCCGGTGGAACAGTGGAAACCGCTGGTTTGATAAAACACTGCAGGTCAGTGCTGGAGAACAACGTTCTCAAATATTCAGTCTGCTTTGAGGTGCCTAAGCAAATAGCTTAAAAATGTTATTATAAAATAATGAATGTAAATAAACATAGTGTATAACCACTACTTCCTGCTCAGAGACCCCAATAATCACATCAGCTGTTGTGGAACCCAAGTAGCTCCAGGGCAACTATCACTTCAGTCAATTGTATCAAATGCAAATGCAAAGTTCACTTAAAGAGGGGCATGAAAACGTACACTGCTTCATCGTTTTCACTAATTCTAATGACTGACACAGATTAACCTCCTATATAATTTTCTCAGCTGCTTTCAGACAGCACCTCTAGTTTAGCAAATAACAAGTGTGGTATGATACTTGGATATTTCCAAACAAGTCTGTACTGGCAAAATGCACCATTGAAGCAATAGTGCCACATTAAAACAGATCCAGGCAGCTTTTTATTAACAGTAGTATGTGATGGAGGAGGCCAACTAGCAGGTGGACTTGATTATGCTGGGCTGTACACTGATAAACACAATCAATTTCTAACTCAGCGTTTGCAAAAAAAATAAAAAATACATGACCTAAGCAGGAAAAATTGGGAAGGAAAATACAATTGTTAACCATACGGTTAAATAAAAATGAAGTCATTAACATCTTAAAGAAATGATTACACAGTGTTCTCCTTTGGTGTCAACATTTCAACGGCAGCTACAAGGTTAACTTAAGTTAAACTGGAGAAGGAAATGCCAGCCTTACACACACACACACACACACACACTCACACAGTGTTTGTGCCCTGGGATGCTTCAGTTCACAGGGTTGTTTAGGTTTCAGTATTCACCTCAAGCATTTTCCATCTACTGGCCTGAGACCTGCTTCTTATCTTCATGTTGTTTGCCGTGTCTGTTCTCTGCAGTTTATAGTTGGGGAAGATGGATCGTGTGGACTGACCTATGAGCACGCCCCAGCTGAGGGACCCCCAATTGTGTATCTTGTGGACCACGTGGTGGAATATATGTAAGAAACTGCTGTTTAAATACATTTGGGAAAATGTGGGTTTTTGTAGCGAGACCATGCAGTCAAGAGAGGTTTTAAGGGTCATACAGAGTGTGACTGTGAGTACGAAAGCATGTGCATAGAGGTGGTGTGGGATTATCTGGCATCACTGCTGGGAAATATTTAGTGGGCCAACAAAAACGAGTGCATGAACTGCCGTAACCCTGAGATGATGAGGTTGGAGACGATTTCCCAAACTAAAGGTTAACAATGGCTATTAGTTACAGCGACGACGTAGACCACTTATGTTAGTCCTTTTATCATTATAATGTCTCTAACAGGAATAAAACAGAGATGGTACGAGCTCCTATGATCCCACTGCCCATGCCAGCGAAACTGCGCTTCAACATAACGCCTGAGATTAAGAAGGACATCGAGAAAGCCAAACAAAACATGAACATGTAAGCACTTTTCACAGAACTTAAAAGACTAGGGGCAAACCTTACGCTGTAACCCTCAAAGTTTCATCCATCCATTACCTAAACTGCTCATCCTAACCAGGGGGCGTAGGAGCCTGTCTTCCTAGAAGGGAACTGAACAAATACCAGGACAGGTTGCCAATCCATTGCTGTGCATCCTGATATTGTATATGTATTTATATATATAAAATAGATGTTCAGCAGTTATGCTTGCTTGTTTAAGTGAGCATTGTTATGTATTCAACAGTGCCTACCTTTTGAGATGAACAACTTTTGATTAAGCAGAGCCCTGTTTGCCATTTTAAGTCAAAAGAACTGTGCATTATTTACACCCTTATGGTCTGAAAATAGATTTGTAATAAACGAAGTAGTGATTCCGCCAAGCCACACAGTAGCTGGAAACTACTTAGTAATACAGAGCCGCAGGAAAAATTTGGAAATGGTTAAAAGAACAAATACGGGGCAGTGGTGGCCTAGTGATTAGGGACTAGGCCCTGGATTGGAAGGTTGTGGGCTAGGGTCTCAGATTTAATAGCTGCACGGTGTGTACGGGTGAATAGTTTCACTTTGTGCTGTACTGTGTTTCACGATGACAGTCACATTCACTTTAAAAATAGATGTACATGAAATCTCTTCCTTTTGTTTCAGTTGTGCTTATTCTAATAGCAGTCTTTTGCTGAGCAAATAAACCCTTACTGCCAAGAGAAACAGCTCAGGTGTCTAAGACCAAGACTCAGTACTGTAAGAGTTTGACAACATTATTTTGGCACACAATGCCTGAAAACAAGAACAGGCAAGATGCACCAACAAAGCAGAGGCTCCACATTAAAAGTGCAGCGATTCACCAATCTGGGTAGTATCATGTAACATAATGCAGTGGTGAGTGGGCGGAGTCCAACTACCTGGTAGAGGGGAAACAGATAACTTTTCATTTATTAGATCATCCTACGTAGATGATAGATTTACCAGCACAAGCTCAATTAGTAGAATATCTTCATTTATCATCAAATAAAGGTCATTTGGGCTTAGATTTGGATGCATCTGACTGGTTTAGATTTTTTAACCATTTTGGTTAATTGTGTTAAACGGTCCTGACTGTATCACTGATACAAATGTAAATAGTTGGTTGTCCTGTGATCAGCTTGGCGTACAAGTTTGCAAAAAACTTGTGTAATTCCTTGAAAAGCATGATGCCAGAATTATATCAGTACCGGTAAATATTTGCTTGAAAATGATCAACATCAGACAGATGTTTTTTTTATCAATATTTCAAATCAATATTTAATACTGTGTTTATTAAGTGAAGTGAAAATGACTATTTGTCATTGTGAAACAGCACAACACACAGTCAATCACAACGAAATACAACCTCTGCTAAGAAAATGAACTGGTGACCTGTGAGCACTTGGATGGGCTCCAGGTCCACCTGTGACCCTAGTCAGAAAAAGCGGTTGAGATAACTGATGGATGGAAAACCATTAAGGCTTTAGGGTTTTTTTTTTAAATGTAATTGCAGTTGAACATAAAATAAAAACATTTGAACAGAAATGGACTTCTAAGAATTAATATACACAAAACAAGAATGTCAGTAAGCTAATGTAAGGAGGATTGAATGTCCAGCTCCCTCTTGTTCCATCTATTTCTTCATAAATGATTCATGTGTTACTGGAGTCCTCCTGTTTTGCAGAATGGTTCACGACCTGGATGTTCGAGTGCTCAGTTTCTCTCTCTATGGAAGAAGGTACCTGAAGTCCTGCAAAATGAGTCCAGATGCTTTCATCCAAATGGCTCTGCAGCTGGCCTACTACCGGTGTGTTGGGATCCATGGTGCTGATTGCTAAAACAATAACAGTAATTATCCGTTTGGAGAAGTGACTGGCTGCATGGACCATTAGAAGGGCCTGTTCTTGCATGCCTCAAATAGTTTTAACCTCCATGCCTTTTTGCCTTTGCATACTTTCACAAGATCATAGAGCTGGAGATATGAAGTAAATTATTGGGAATTATTTTGCATCTTTTCAGTGATACCTCACTACTTCTGGCCTTCATTCATGATTAACAAAGCCATTGTTAGTGCACCCTGGTTAATGCTATTGCCTCACAGTGTCAAGGTCCTGGGTTCGATTCCCAGTCGAGGTGCCCTGCGTTCTTTTTGTGAGGTGTTGGCCTTTTGTTCCAATATGTATGGGTTTCCTCCCATAGTCCATAGGTGGATTGGAGATCCTAAAATGTTAATCAGCCTTATGTCCTATGAGTGATGGGCTAGACTCTGAAAACCTTGATAAGGATAAGCAGCTTAGAAAATGACATCTGAATCACAAATTGCAGCAGTTCATTGACTGGGGGAGTGGAATGGGACATGACTGAATTAGAGACTGAATTTTGTTAGGAACAAAATTAGAAAAAATATAAAAGGTAGTTAATTAATTAGATTTAGAATTAGAATAAGTTTCTATTGCTTGTAAACTCTTTTTAGCTACCACCTTTTCATTTCTGAATGTTCTTTTTTGTTTTTACACTGATTAATACACATTGAGATTTGGATATACAATGATACAATGTAATGTAAATGTAGTTTATTGTGCAACTAATTATGTAAATAAGGAAGTATGTACCTACAGTAAGTTCAAATATTACAGCAAAGCAGTGATAGTAATTCTGGACTTGAAAGGACATTTTGATTTTTGGAGACACTTCTCATCCAGTCTTTTGAAAAGAATAATTTATTGGTTACAGTTGTGTTTGTCCCTTGCTATTCAATTTTTTTCTCATTTTAGGATGTACCAGACATGCTGTCCTACATATGAGAGCGCTTCCCTACGTATGTTTAAACTGGGCAGAACAGAAGCCATCCGCACAACTTCCACCGAGTCAGTCAACTTTACACGAGCCATGGATGACCCATCCAAAGAGGTCAGGCAAAGCTGTGGGCAAAAATTATTGTAAGGAAGCCTTTACTTGGGAAAATGCTTTCTTTACTAAGAGAAATCCAGCAGTTGAGCAGTTTTACAGTCATGGTCATGGTCTTGGTCATATGACATGTTTTGATTATTTTGTATTTTGTATAAATAAGTATACTTTATCTACAGAGAGCATAGTCTAATCATTTTAATGCTTAAGACTTTTGTGCCACATCTTGCGAGAAATTTAATGAAATACAAAGATCAGAAGGAGTTACATTGTGCCTTTGTGGACTTGGAGAAATCATATAACTGTGTCTAGAGAGGAGTTGAGTTTTGTATGAGGAAGTCAGGTGTGGCAGAGAAGTATGTTAGAGTAGTACAGGATACGTACAGTGTCACAGTGGTGAGATCTGCAGTAGGAGTGACGAATGCATTGAAGGTAGGGATTGGATTACAGATTAATGAAAATGAGTAGGACAAAGACAGAATATATGAGTGTGAACGAAAGGGAGGAAAGCAGAGTGGTTAGGATGTAAGGCCTATGTAAGTGACAAAGGTAAAGGAATTTAAATACATGGAATCAACAGTTTAGAGTAATGGTAAGTGTGAAAGAGAGGTGAAGAAGAGAGTGCAGGCAAGAATAAAAGGTTTTATGGGTTGGAGATGGTGGCGCTGACAAAAAGACAGGAGGCAGAGCTGGAGGTGTCAGAGTTAAAGATGCTGAGATTTTCATTTGGTGTGACAAAGATGGACAGGATTAGAAATGAGTATATTAGAGGGACAGATCAGGTAAGATGTTTTGGAGACAAAGTTAGAGATGCAGGGTTGCGTTGGTTTGGACATGTCCAGAGGAGAGACAAGGATATTGGGAGGAGGATGTTGAAGATGCAGTTGACAGTAAAGAGGAAAAGAGAAAGAGCAAAGAGGAGGTTTATGGATAATAATAATAATAAAATTTTTTATTTATATAGCGCCTTTCTCAAACCCAAGGTCACTTTATAGAGTAAGTTAAAAAAAAACAGTTAATACAAACACAAAGACAGAAAACAGCAGAATAAGGAAATTAAGAACTGGGAGAAGTGGAATAGCACAGACTGAATAGATATGTTTTTAACTGTGTTTTAAAGCGGGACAGAGAGGACATTAAGCGCAGGTTTTACCATACGATATGGTCAACCAGTGAAGTTTGTGGAGAACGGGGGTGATATGTTCAGATTTTTTGGAGAACTTGAGAACACGAGCTGCAGAGTTCTGTACGTACTGGATCCTGGCTAATGTGCTAGTTGGGAGACCAAAGAGTAGAGCATTGCAGTAATCAAGATGGGACGTTATAAAAGCATGAACAAGTATTTCTGCATCCTTCAATGAAAGAGATGAGCGGAGACGTGAGATGTTTCTGAGGTGAAAGAAAGCATTTTTCACAACTGTATTAATGTGAGATTCAAATGACAGAGCAGGATCGAATATAACACCTAAATTCCGGACAGTGGGTGAGGGCGTAACAAGAGCATTTTCAATGGATAAAATGAAATTTTGTAGTTTAGTGATGAGAAATTTGGAGCCAACTAATAAAAGTTCTGTTTTGTCAGTGTTGAGCTTGAGAAAGTTAGAGGTGAGCCATAGTTTTACGTCATGAATACAAGCTGTGAGGGAAGGGGGCGGAGCGGCTGAAATGGAGGTGGTCATGTAGATTTGGGTATCGTCAGCATAGCAGTGAAAACTGAGGCCATGGTTTCTAATAATATGAATGAGAGGGAGAATATAAATTATGAATAATGTGGATGTGGTGAGAGAGGGCTTGCAGGCGGTTGGTTTGAAGGAGGAAGATGCAGAGGACAAGAAGAAATGGAAACGGATGATACGCCGTGGCAAGCCTTAAACAGGAGCAGTAACAAGAAGAAGAAAAATGATAAGCTCAACACATTAGCAAAAATGCCTAATTGTGTTGACTCATTTTGACTCAAAGTCCATAAAACATGCTAGGGCTGTCCAAACTTTAATCACTGGCCACCTAAAGGCCATTTATATTAAGCCATGAAATTTTCATGGAATCTGCTCAGTGATTTCCTGACAGTGTGCCATCTATGTCTCATTTTGCAGAACACAGAGAAGCTGGCACTGTTGGAAATGGCCATCAAAGCCCACCGAACTTACACACACATGGTGGGAGTTTTATTATAACACTAATATCAAATCTGAACATGTGCATAACAAAGAGAATGGACTATGCACAGAAATAACCTTATCTTTCTGCTGGAACCCTCTTTATTTCCAGGCTATCCATGGGCAGGCTATAGACAGGCACTTGCTGGGTCTGAAGATGCAGGCGATTGAGGATCTTACTTCTCTGCCTGAAATCTTCATGGATACATCCTACGCTGTGGCCAATCATTTCAACCTCTTTACAAGCCAGGTTCATGCTTTCTCCTCTGTTTGTAGATTGTTTGATGATTTGAAACAGGGATTATAGAGTTGATCTGATAACAGAAGTTAAGCCGTTGTTGCTTAACTTTAAAGGGACTTTGGCAAAAAAAAATAATTTAAGGAATTTCCACCTTACTTTAAATGTTGCTGTTTCTACTGTGGTCCTCCTCCTGAGGGGTTTTTAACAACACAGGATTTCTTAAACTACTTAAAACCAGACCTCTGTCCAGTAGGGAAAGAGGTGAGGAACACAGCGACAGCTTTGGGCTTAAGTTATCTGAATAATTGGGAAATCCTTCTTGATCAATAACACCCTTTAGCTCTTTAGCTCTTAAACCACAATCGTGACTTCTACAGCAACATGTGGCACATGAGCAGCAAAGGTTTCAGCCTACTGTTGATGCATTGTTGCCATCTACTGTACATGTTTTGAACTTAAGCAATTAAATATGTAATTGGTTTATTTTAAAACCAGCAATTATTGGGCAATTTTGAGAGTGAATATTTACGTAATCATGCATGAAAAGCAAAACATATTCAAAGGCAGCCCTGCTTAATACAGTGACATGCTAGAGATGTCTCCACAGAAACTTAGTCTTGTCATTATGTCTTTGCTAGGTTGGATCGAAGACAGACTGCGCTATGTGTATTGGACCCATGGTACCAGATGGTTATGGAGTCTGTTACAACCCAATGGACGACCACATCAATTTTGCTGTGACGGCCTTCAACAGCTGTGAGGAAACCAACGCCACCAAACTAGCACACATCCTCCAGAACACATTGCTTGACATGAAGGCTCTTCTAGACACACAGATGCCCAAGCCTGCTGATTGAAGCTTGCTACTGATGAGAGGGACAACCCAGCAAAACCTGAGAAAAGCCTCTCAACTTGGGAACACACCCCAGGCTGCCTGACAGTGATAGTTGCTGTACCTGCATGGTGTCATCAGGCATAAAGTGGACGCACAAGCACTGTTTTCTCTCCCTTATTTCTATGAACATTTTTCCAGTATTGCAATGTTTGTCCCCACAACATTTCAGTAAGGATCACTTAGCAGTTGGTAGAAAAGCAGTTGGTAGAAAAATCCCCTGAACATTGCAAAGTCTATTGAGAAGATCCTTTAGTCATTTATTGTTCCTTAAAGTGGCTGTTTACTGATTTTTGTCTGAAAGGTTGCTGTAGGCCTGCGCTCTGTGTTTTGTGTTTTGAGGACAGCGGTGGCCTAGTGTTTAGGGATGAGGCCCCAGGATCAGAAGGTCGTGGGTTCAAATCCCATACCAGTAGGTTGCCCTGAGGTACCCTTGAGCAAGGTACCTTCCCCATCACTGCTCCCCAGGTGCTTTCAATAGCTTCACTTATGTGTATGGGTTAAAAGCAGAGGTTGAATTTTGTTGTGGTTCACTGTGTGCTGTGCTGTGTTTCACAATGACAAGAATGGTCACTTTCATTGATTCCATTACTGCCTTTTTCTGTTCAAGTTCTTAACTTTGTCTTCTTTTTAAAAAACTGCTGCATATCTCTGAACACATATTTAATGATAAATACACAACTGAACATAGTACACATAAGCTGCAAGGTCTTTTAACTGGTTTATACAAGATATGAAAGAAAAGACATTGAGGCTCTAGCCATGTGGTTGCAAAGTAAATGAAAATGTGTAAACATATCAGGGTTCTTGTGGTCTTTTCAGAACCGACAGTTCACATCGTAAAGGATTACATAACAGAGTGGGTCCATGGTTAAGTAAAAATTGTCCATCGTAGTCCTTAATTATGCTTAGCCATATTTGCATTAAACTAAGTCTTGGTTTGCCTTCACGCGAGAGGCTACATGAATGTAGCTTCCTCTGGGTAAACATAAGAATATTCTCCTCTAAATGTTCCCTTCATATACTGGTATTCTCCATGGAATTCCACTTCAGCCCTACTCCCTGTGGAACTCCAGTGGAAAAGCTGCTTCCCTTTGAAGACTGTGGTCTTTACAGCATCCACATCCCGGATCTGGCAAATCAAAAACAGACACAGTTTTTGGGCAGAAATTCAAGCTTGACTTCTGGCAATCATATACATCAGTAGCTTCCTGTTGTGTTATTTTAATGCCCTATTTACTCCATCCAGCCTCTCAGAAGGCAAAGTTTACAGTGAAATATTCACATATTACAGTGAAATAGTCCACATGTGCACAAGACTGAGTGCATTATGGATGTTTAGTTTGGTAAAGAGCTATAGAATCTCTCACCAGAATGAATGTGGAGTCTGAGAAGGTTGTATTGAACACAGACAGTGCTCTGATGTTTATCCTCAATGCTGGGGGTGCATCGATGAACACTCGGCAAGACTGCGTGTTGGATGGTGAGGAAACATTTCTAACTGGGTTCTCAATCACACCAGATGGGGAGAACAGTTGGACATCACAATCTGATGGATTGGAATAGGACTTAGAACCTCAGTTAAGCAAATCATGAGAATTATCTTTGAGAAAAGCCAAGCTGAGTCAATGTTCTACAGAAAGGCCACATTTTCGAGAACAAAAAAGTCAACTTTATGCTCTTATTCTCAGCATAAGTGTGATTGATCGGCCATGAGCATGATGTGTGTCTGAAGTTTGCTTCTGGACTAGAACCAGGCAAGTTTGAAGTTTTCACTAAATTTTATTTATTTGATTTGGTTGTTGGTAATTTGTATGGTTTGTGTTCTTGAGCTGTATCTGAATGCTGCTGCAACACAAATATTTAGCAGTTAGTAGCTTCTTTGATGTAATGCTTTTTAAGAATTAGATCTTAAGTATTTTGGGTGTAGTTTTAAAGTCATTACAGCACACTTTTGCATATTATTGTGCTACTAAATATCATAGACTAACCTCCATAGTGGCTCTTCTTTGTGTTCTTTTCACTCTTATAGGAAAGCACCACTCCATTGCCAGGAGAAATGCGGCTTTGACGCACCAGTAGAACGTTAGAACGAGATATCACAACCTTCCCTGCCATCTTTTCACAGAAACGCCTCAGAGACAGCCTCTCAAAAAGGGCAAGGTTCTCTTCTGAGCACACACACACACACACACACACACATACACAAACAGGTCCATAAAGGAATTTGCGAGCCCGTTATAAATATTCTAAAAACACAACTAGAAAGTCACTCACTCTGTCTGCAATTAAGAGAACTGGACTCAATTTTGATTTTGATGACTTCATCAAGAGGACGACCAATGGCAATGAAACACCTTCTCTCTGTGATGTTCCGTAGGTCAATGGTCTTTGAGTCCTGAAGGAAGAGTTGTCCACAGATGCCTGAAACAAAAATGACAATATTCATGCTTTCCTGATCAAATGTGACATCAAACTTTTCTAAAGTCAAACATATCATATGGAGTGCTCATGTCCTTCCACCTAACTGCTCAGCGTAGGCTGTGTTGGCTGTGCTGGCTGTGCTGTTGTGATTCCTGATACTGTTAGTAGAGAATCAGAGGTCCTGCTTATCTCAGCCCTTCCAGGCGGTATCTTTTCCAGGTCCAGCATCACTGCTTTCTCTTGGGTTTGGGATTTCGGTGCCTGGGTTGGAGCACTGCTCAGCCCAGTTGGGCTGAAGGGTGTGGAGCAGTCGGAACTGAAACATGCCTGTATGGTAATGGGTTTGGGCAGATGGACACAGAGGAGGGGGCTGATAGGCAGTGGGCTGGACGGGCTAAGGCATGAAACTGTTCGAGACTGGATGCCATAACCACAGGAGACGGAACACTATAAGAGTGAGAGCACATCAGTTAGTAGGGTAATAAATCCTGATTGTACAGGATTTAACAAATACAAACCCTCTAAACTGAACTGGGCCACAGGAATAGCATCAGTTAGCATCAGCATCAGTTAGCATCAGTTTAACTGACAACAGCATACGGTAACTCTGTACCTCACTCCACTCCTGGATGGCCCAGTGGAAGGAGCAGGCCTGGGTGAAGCAGGGGACTGTGAGAGGAGGCTTCTTGCCGGCCTCGCATCTCTCTTCCTCCACTTCTTTCTCCACTCCTCCATCAAACTGTGTGCACCAAATCCTCCTCAGTGCCACACCCAAGCCACACGACACTGAACACGGCCCCTGCTCTCCTACCTGCCACCTGCAGCAAAAAAAGTCTTCAGAAGTTTGTGCAGCACAGAAAACATCAAAACTGAACAGTTTTATCTATGAAGGCACTTTAGGCACTCCCTGGGCACTTTAAATAGCTGCCCCCTGCTACACAGTGTGTGTGGGTGAAAAGCAGAGGTTTTATTTCACTGTGTTTCGCTGTGTGCTGTTCTGTGATTCACAGTGACAAATAGTCACTTTCACTTTATTTATGCCGAAAGACATTGTGTGACTCATTGTCTACATGCTGAATCACCTTGCTGGACAGGCCTCAGTGTTGCATGCCACAACCTCTAGAGGTCTGGGGGCATCTAGGCAGGCAGAGTCTGGCAGCAGGACCTCCAAAGCCTCTTCTCCCTTTGCTCCCTTCTGAGAGCAGTACAGCACCCTTCTGGCCACCCCACCTCCACAAGACACACTGCACTCTCCCTGCATGTACCGCCACCTTGTGGACACAAATGATGGGATGACACAATAACTTCAGTACCTAACCAGAGGATCTTAGTGACCAGATTGTTGTGACAATAATAGGTTGTCTGTCTGCTGAATAACATAGAATCTCTCAACAAAAAGCTGTTGCATTGCTGCTTATGACAACTAAAACTATTCCTAGTATTTACGCTTAAGGTAAAACTATAACGTCAACATATAGGCTTAGGTACCTGGCAAGGCATGGTGACTGGGCACATGGCTGTGTGTATGGTTCAGGCTTGCTGAAGCGATCACAAAGGAACTCTGGGACATCCAGCCGGGACCAGTGATCCACACAGGAGAACCATATCTGCTGTGTACCTGAAACACACACGCACCAGAAAGGCATGAACAATATGCAAAAAATGCTTGTGTAGTGCCACATATAATGAAGTCTTGAAGGCTTCAATGAAACGTTTGCTTCCTGACATACAGGACATGCATATAGTTTGACCATTTTTTAAAAAGTTTCATGTATGTAGTGTATAAACACTGTTTCAGAATACATCATTCTCTTTCTGTCATCCATACATTTGGTTATAAAAATGTGTTTCACTTTGGGCTGCTTTTTGAGACAGATATTTTAAAAAAGTAACAATTCAGGACAGGGGTTCTGTAATAATGGCACAATAACTATGTAATAATGTAATACGGGGACAATAATTAATGTTTCTATAATCGTAACACCATAACCTGATAAATTCAGGCTTTCCTATTTGAACTACATGGACTGGGAGGTCAATATAATGCTTCAAAACATAATCCATATGGATGACATCGATTTCTTTTCCAAAAAACCAAGGATGATACAATTTTTACATTGTGATATAAGAAGTAGTAGTACTGAGCATATTTAAATACCGTTCCCACAAGTCTTAGTGCAGTGGCCAATCACAGGACTCCACACGTACACTGGAATAATTTTGGACCGAAGGACTAGAGGAAGTGACCCACTGCGGTTCTGCTGAAAAACAGTAGTTTTTATTTCTTATTACTGCAGAGAACACGCTTAATGAAAGAGTTCATCATCAAAGAAGGACTGAATGTCTTAGGTGATGACACTGTACCTCTCTGTGTGTCTCCCAACCAATAGGACAGACGTCCACCACACAAGGCACTTGTTCCGAGGGTTTGGGTTTTGGGCAGAGGCTGACGTCCACCTCTAAATCAGTTCCACGATGGGAGCGGAAACAAGATACAACTCTTTGAGCTTCACCAGGACCACATACGGCTGAACACTCACCAGGCTCTGAGATGTGCCATCTGCAACCCACATACAAGCAAATCCATGCGAGTAAATCTGACTATATTTATTTGTCATCAGTTTTAGCTTTAAATGTTGCTTCAGATGTCCAACAGTCCAAACTAATTCCTAAATCTGGTCAATATATTTAACATCCCTCAGAATGAGATTGTTGTAAAACTGATATAGGATTATTTAATGCATTTTTAGATATTTTTATGTTAAGCAGACAGAATAACTATTTTGGTCAGATTTAGCCTTTATCAGCTGCTTTCATACAAAGCCAAAATTATATACCATAATGTGGTACAGAGCACTTCTTGCCATGAATATTTCAAACTCAGGTTCTGGTTTAGACTCAGGTTTACTCAGCGGTCAGGCAGTTACCTGGCAGGGCAGAGATGAGTGTTGCAGGTTTCTGTTGCTGGAGGTTTGCTATGAAAGCATTCAGAATCTGGCATTGCCACATTTTCTCTCCCTTTCTTCTGCATGCAGGCCACAGAGCGCATTCGCTCGCCAAAACCACATGGAGAACTGCAAGGACCAAACTCGCCCAGCACCCAACTGCAAAGAAGCACGAGCGGTCATGTCCTGGTCTAAAAGTTCCTACATGTGGATTTGGTTCATTTAGCAAAAGACCAGAAGCGCTTGTTAAGGCTTCAGGTATGTTAATGTACACTGTAGCTTTGTGAGACAGTAATAATGTGGTAGAACATCATAAGCTCATTGGACTGAGACATATGGTGGGAAGAAGAGCAAATTCAGCTTGTTCTGCCATTCATTCCTTCAGGTGAGAAGTCTGTACCTGGGTGGGCAATCAGGTAGGAAGCAGGGCTGCAGCAGTGTGGGGCTTGGAGGACTTGAGCCACAGAGCTGCTCCTCCAGATGTTCCTGGGTGTTTATGTCAACACACTCCTGACTAACCCTCTGGATTCCTACAGAGAGGAGAGATAATACCAAATAAATTTTTAAATCTCCCTAGTGTTAACTGCTTCTCTCTCTCTCGCTCTTTATATATATTTATATATATATACACACACACATCATCTGGTCTAATCAGAACTTGATTGCAGAACCACAGATTCAGAACTTGTTTACATAGTTTAAACACTGTTAAAAAAATCAGTATTATTATTCCTAAATTAAGGTTGGAAAATGGCCGTGGGTTTAAAAAAAAAAAGTGGTTTTTGAATTATTTAATATTTGATCAAATTGTTAATTCATTCTTTATATAAAAACAAATTAATATATATTTACCTGTGCCACAAGTAACAGAACAGGCCGAAGTCACAGTAGACCATCGGCTCTTAACGACCTTCTCCATGGGAACAGTATCACGAACATAGTACTGGTAGGTGATATTTGGGCTTGTGACATCTCCATACTCCTTCCCATATTTTCTATACACCTAAGACAAACAACCTACAGCTGTACAAAATATTCTTACTTATATACAGAACATTCTTATTACATTTCTTAAGTGACTAAATTTAAACTAAAGAGATTGCAAATGCATGATCGAACACTAGAAATTAGCCTGCACCCAAAATAAACCAAATTTCACTGCTAAAGGCAGCCGTTTCCGACAGCAGAGGGCTGGGAATCACAAATCGATCGTTATGAGCACTGATCCTGGATCAGATTCCTCCAATTTTTTTTTTTTTTTAAGCAAGCGCTTAACTCTAACTCCTGAGATGATCTGAGAAATCTAGTTCAATTTGGTTCAGATTTCTAGTTATTCATACGCAATCCTCAACCACGACCACAAATCTGTGCCACGTTAATGAAGAGGCGGATGTGGTTTGAGTGGATTGAGAGAATATTTGTATGAAACAAAAATAACAGATACATTGCTCACAGGTTATTTTCAAATTTTTCTGAATTTAACAAGCAAGCCCCATATTTTCAGTTGAGCCACTCACCTGTATGTGAATCTTGTCTGTAACTGGTCCAGACAGTGTGAGCTCTTCTGTTTGAGGTAGCTGATCAGGGGTGAGGTAGAGGCGGTAGATTATGCGACTCTCCTCCAGAGGTGAGGGGTGGGTATTGTCTAATGCTATGTCCCCATTTCCAGCTACAATATATGCATCATTCACCAGCACCCCTAAAATGAACATGCACCACTTCTTTGTAGCCTTTGTATTGCTTTATGCAAAAATATTGTTTTGACAGTACACATTTATAGCATGACAACAAGCCAATGGACTTACCCAGATGTGTGAACACTGGCTTCCAGTTAATCACATGTACCCGTGAGGCATTTGCTGGCAGAATGAGGAACGTTACATACTCTGGACAGAAATGACAGTGAGAAACCACATCAGTTCTGGTATTATGAACCATACAAGAGGCGCTGTTTCAGAATATTACCTTGTGCTTCTCCGCCTGTGTAGGAGCCAGAGATAAGCTGGCAGGAGGAGCCGTTTCCTCCACAAACCCCACAAACATCTTCCACCTTCTGGGAGTCCAACACTCCATTGCAGCCAAAAACCTGAGAAAAAAACACGGAGTTTTATAACTTTTAGTAGCTTGCTGACAATTGCTTCTCCACCAGTCCGTCCATTCCGTAATTAGGAAATGTAAGTCGCTCTGGATAAGAGTGTCTGCTAAATGCCGTAAATGTAAATGTAACCAGGATTGTGGGGTGTGCTTCTATATCCCTCCCCAACGGTCTTCCATCACCCAGTGCACAGGCAATGGCTCATGCGTGGTTTATGGCCTCTCCAACACAATACACACAATACACACACAATACTGTGCAAAAGTCTTCTTCATTTCTTAAAATTTTTCCTGATTTTTTTTTTTTTTAGCAATATCAGCGTCAGCCATTAAGTTTCTCTGAATAAAAAATGTTACCCACAAACTCTGAGAAGCTATGTTTGATAAGCATAGCTGATGTTTTTGCATTTTTTGGTGCTTTTATAAGGTTACCTGGCACTTTCCTCCAAGGCAGGCAGTAACTGATCCAGTAGGTGCTGGATCATCGGGTTCACATCGTGTGCCATCAATGAACTGAGACCCACGACTCACCATGAAGTCCTCCTCACGAGAGCGACATGTGAGCTTACACTGGGCATCACCTGAGAAAGAGAGAGAGGTGAGAGGGGTGGAGAAAGGATTTATTACAGGAAAAAGACTACTTTTGTTTTCTTTTTTTTTGTTTTCATTTCTTCATACTTTGCTTCCAAAGAGCCAGGCTTCCTTGTATGTTTATTGTTTTGTTGAGGAACAGTTATCTAGGCTTCCTGAAGGACTTTTCAGTTCTTTTTTTCAGTCTAATCCTTGTACCTGATTGGATGTCAACATTTGGGAAGGCGGGTTTGATCATCTCATTAGAGTTATGGAACAAAAGGCAGCCAATGTCCAAAGAAGAGCTTTGGAATGTCCTTCAAGAAGCCTGGGAGAATTTCTCCTGAAGAGGACTTCAAAGAAATGAAGGAAAGTTCACCTAAGAGATTTTAGGCTGTGTTGAAGTGGTCATATCAAATATTAGCTTTAAAGCTTGTTAGAATTTTACACTCTTTTTGAGTTATCTACTGTGTTCACCTGTGTCAGCTGTTATAAACATGGCATGCCTGTTGTGTTATTGTTCTAGCAAAATAGGAAGAACTGAGAGGCGGCTCCAGACACAGTACTGTATCCTATTTATTTGTATTCTACGTTTAGGCTGACCTGAGCTGAAACCAACTGCAGGAATCCAGGAGTAGACTGTGTCTGAGTGTGGAGACAGTGAGAGCGGCTGTTGGTCTGTATCTGAGCACTGCTGCGCCATGAACTCAAACTGGGTTCTGTCACAGGGCTAAAAATAACATACAACATACAAGAAGTGCTGAATCACATACTGTCGCAGAGTTTCAGAGTTTCAGCTATGGCATACAGACAGAAGCTTTAAATAAACAGTAAAGTTTTGGACTTTATTCGCTAATGAACATGCCCTTCTCCAGGAATGATATTGGTATTAAAGGGCCCATATTCTATATCTTCTGTGACATTTTATAAGGCCACTTATGACGTTTGTGTGGTTTAATTTCTCCGTCATAATTCCTTGTTTGTCTGACATCCTCCAATCCTTCTTTAATCATAACGGGTTTAGTTACTGTGCCCTATACCCATGTCTGTAAATGATCTCTGACCCTGATTGGCTGTCCTGTAGAATGCATAGTTCAGCCTGGGGTGACTTATGGTTTTATGGATGGGACACTAGACTGTAAATTATAATATTGCTTGGTTTTTGTATAATCACTTTTTACACACCACACGAGCCCCCCCCCAACAAAACTGAAAATAAGGGAAGACAGTTTGATTAGCTGAACTACAGAGTCCTACTGTAAACATGACCGGTGGAATTTTACCTGTCGGTGACAAAGTTCAGCTTGTATGCCCTCTCCCTCACAATCTGCCCCTCCAAATGCTGGCCTGCACACATACAGCAAAGAACTGACAGCAGTACTGGTGAAGGGTGTATAACTTAAACAAACCTCTTTAGAGCTAAGAAATGTCAAACCTTCATAGAAATTACCAATTAGTCCATTTTTATATGGGCAGACCTTGAGAGAAAACCACAAATATACACAACAAGCAACACACACACACACAGACACACACACACACACCTGGGGTTGTTACACTCTCTCTTGCGGTATGTGACTCCCCCGCCACAGGTGCGTGAACATGGGGAAAATTCAGTCCAGGAAGACCATGATCCATGAACAACCACAGAAGAGCTCAGCTTGGATGGGGACACACAACGGCCTTTCAAACACCACTGTGAAAAAAAAAACACGTTTATATATTTAGAGTTTAGGAAAACAATGAAAGACAGATTCAGCTGTAAAGATTTAAGCAGTAATTGAAACTGGCTTGATCGTTGCTGTCAGTGATAGAGATAAGAATCATTGATTAATGATTAGGTTTTGGCTTAAAGCACGTTTGAAACACATTTCTAAAATAATCTTCAAGGCAAAGCAGCCAGGTTATTGTGTTGTTCTGGATAGTTAATAATATTGCTACATTTGGTGAAGTTGACATGCCCTCTTGTTTCCATCACTACCGCTGTAAAGAAATCTGGGTTGGTACGCTTCACTAAAATGGATTTCATCAGATAACTAAGGCAAGATTTCACAAAAGCCACAAGACCTTGGGTGTCTGAAGCTTCCTTCCTTCTTTTCCTTTTCCTTCTCTGATTTGACTTTAATTAAGACTAAATACAGTTAAACACTGCTGAGAAAGATCCGAGACTTCAGTGCCAAATTTTGTGCAGAGACGCGAATGCAGATAAAAATCGCTGAACAGTTCCATTATCCACCGCTATTACTGTCTACTGGCTAGTAACGCCTGGTTTCTAACAAAGTGCCTTGTCTGGTTAATGTTTACTTGTAGCAGCACAGCAATACTCTTGCTCTTTTGCAGCTGCTGAAGTTTTGTTAATTCAGATTTTACATTTATCAATTTTCACAGGATTTCTTCAATTTAAATCATTATATTACTGGCAATGCATTACTGGATAAGTCAGTAAGTCTTTGTTTCACAACAACAGAAAGCAGACCTGACCTGAAAACTGCCTAATCTGATTCATGCACTCAGATTTTTCCCCAAACTGTTGCTTTATCTGCCTCTGTTCCTCTTTTAAACTGGAGTTTGCCAAAAAAAACATAAAAAATTGGTCATCATTACTGAAGGATGATACTTGTGACTAGTAACCTGGTTTGGGCCACATTCAGTTCCATCCAGCAGTGGCACAAGGAGTCGGGTACAAGAGCTGCGGTCACCAGGGATGATGTGGCAGGACAGAACTCGACATGTGGCCTAGACACAAAGTCAATCAAAACTGGACACAACTATTTACTGCCAAACTGAGGAGTGTAAACGTGATTTGTATGAATGTTTTCAGCTTTTGAATTTTTCTCACCATGTCACTGCTTGTGAAAGAGCAGGCAGTGGCCGTGCTCCCAAACGCAATGCGGCACTGATCGTCAACCCCATAATACAGCCCGGGCCGCCACTCCTGACGTAAACCTCCCAGCACTGGAAGATCCTTCACGCACTCTGCTTTTCCTGCACTACACAGCAGGATAGATATTTTATATTCAACAGCATCTGATGCACATCCATATTTTATGTCTAATTGTAATATTTTTTTCACATTCAGTCCACATGTACCTTGACGCAAGTTAAAAGTGAAGTGTACGTCCAATAACTATGTTGTGTGAGGAGCTTTCAGTAAACTAAACTGACCATATCTAGGTTGTATCACTCATGTGACATCACTGCCAATGCCAGTGCATTTACCTGTAAAAATTAAGGAGCTGGTCTCTGCTGCATTGGGACCAGGTGAGATCCACACTGTTGTAACCCCCGTCCGACGCCATTATAAAGCCACCACTGCTGCATGTGTTACCAATACCATCATGATTTATGCCAAAACTGGAATAAATAACACATGATTTTTAAAGTTTTAAAGAATATTTCAATAATAATATGCTTAAAGGCACAGTAATAAAAACACCCTGAGGTTGGAAAATGGTCAAAATATCTGATATATAAATAATTCATATAAGGATTAATTATTATTGAAATATTATTGTTTTTAGTATAGAAAAAACCTATTTGTCATAAGTGGACCTCAAGAAAGAAATAAAATCCAAGAGAAATGTATGATATGGCCTTTGTATTTTAATCTGATCTATTTAGCCCAGTGAACCTCATTCAGCTTCACGCAGGTTCACAACCTCACAGTTTAACTGAGTTCTGGCAGAGTCGGTGTGTTCACAAAAATGAGGCAGCAGTAGTCTAGTGTTTAGGGACGAGGCCCCAGGATCGGAAGGTTGTGGGATCGAATCCCAGGCCAGTAGTTTTCCCTGAGGTACCCTTGAGCAAGGTACCGTCCACATCACCGCTCCCTGGGTGCTTTAAATAGCTGCCCCCTGCTGCATGGTGTGAATGGGTGAAAAGCAGAGGCTGCATTTTGTTGTGGTTCGCTGTGTGCTGTGCTGTGCTTCACAATGACAAATAGTCACTTTCACTTCACTTCAAAACACACTCCACATTCTCTTACCTGTGGCCAATCTCATGTGCAATGGTGATGCCCAGGTCAAAGCCTGTATCTTCTGTAATGACACAATTCCACTGGCTAGAACAGACTCCACCCAACTGGGTCACACCCCTCACCAGTTTATTCCCACTGGGCAGCACCAGATCAAACCTTGAGTGGAGTAATGATAAAAAGCACAATTTATTTGGATTATTTCTCAGCTAGTTTCCTCTTCCTGTTACATGAAGTACCACCTCATGTTATCAAGCTTAGCACTATCCACCAGTTCTGTTATGACAGATGCGCTCATTGGTGACCATAAGGCAGTGTTCATACCTGGTGATGTACAGAAGCAAGTCTGCATGCAGAGGGTCAGTATCAGTGGCGGGGTTGATTTTACGACCCCACTCACACACACTCCTTAGAGAGGAGGTGATGTTCTCAGAAATCCGAATCTCTGGCTGCAAACAAAATCACTCTTATGGTTATCAGGGGCTCTGCGCAATATCAGAAATATATATGACGTATATATAATATAACGCAATTCACTGGTGTGTAATGACAGTAAAAGTACCAGGTACCTCCAGCTCAGTGAGAATGATCATACGGACCAGGTGTACTCTCATGTTTGCTCCCAGAGTGACGTCTCTTAACAACTCTGAGGCCTGCAGGGGCAAAAAGGAAGCAAAATCAGTGGCATATTTACCCCTGCGTGTCAAACGCTCACACTCTATACACCTGTGAACAAAAAATAAAACATAACCAGTAAAATGACATCTATTGTAGAATATAATATAATGTAATGTAACGTAATGTAATGTAATGCAATATAATAACGCGTGATGCTGGGTACTAAATTTAATGACTAGTTCTGGATCCAGCCCCTCTGAATGGTATAGTAAAGTTGCTCCGAAGCTAGTGTTGCTTTTCTACTATTCCATGCTCCAGTGCTGATTATTTGATGTTTGACACCGCAGTCTCAGATTTGTCCTCCAGAGAGCAACTGCCAGGGTTTTTCTATTGAAATGACAAGATTTTGTGCATCCAGCTGATATTTTCACGCTGACCCACTCATGAGAAAGGGAATCTGAGTACTGCTGAACATACAGTAGCTATACTTACAATATTCAGGTTGGTGAGGATGTATCTCTCTGTGTCCTGCTTGTGAACTTCTTGGACATCGGGACCCACCACCACCAACAATTCTAAATGACTGACCTCTGCTCCAGGAAATGACCTCCGTAGCCTTTGCTGAGCTAAGACAGAAAAGGCTGAATCATAACATACTATGCACTTACATTAAACATTAAGTTCCATTTGAAATGACATTGTGGGTGGGCTGTGTTTACCCAGCACACAGAAAAGGACATTGCATAAGGACACATAAGGACATTACTAAATCTGAAATGGCCACTCACTCTGTGTCTGTGTCTGTCTGAGCTGGGTCTTTACAGGAATTACCAGATGTGGCACGCCTGAGAGTGGCTCAGTAGGGCTTGTAAGGTGGGTTAAATGTCTGTGTAGCAGTGGACGAATGTATAACGTTCTCTTTTCTGGATGGAAATGGACTCTGCCTTGCTGGAAGGAAGGAGAGGAACGATAACCAAAGTTTTTGCAAAACCAAATTGCAAAAATCTATATACTTCACAAAACACAAGGTTTTAAAATCCGAGACCACTAGTACTACTAAAGAGTATTATTTTCTAAAATACACATATCATTATATGTGCTTACAGAAGTACTGAGGCCCTTGTTTGCGTGTAAAGCAATCCTGAGTGAGAAACCTTTTGCAGAATGCTCAAGATCTTTGCTGGGGCAAAGTTTTACATTTCAGCAAGACAACAGGACTGAGTCAGCCAGAGTCCAGACCTGAACCCAACAGAGCAGTTCTGGAAAGACCTGATAATCCCTGTGCACTGATACTCCCCAGCCAACCGGGAGGGGCTTGACCAGTTCTGCCGAGAAAAAATTGAAGAAACTTCCAAAACAGGGAGTCTAACTTATTTGACAGTTCCCAGTAAGATTCACTGTTGCCATGGTTACCAAAGGATCTTTAACCAAGCACTGAGTGAACATTAAGCATCTGTTTGATTTGTACGTTTGTGTTTTTCAAAACATTTACAAAACACAATTACATTATAAATCACCAGCATTTTTAGTGAAAAAGTAGAATCACTGAAACATTTGCATGAATTACAGAATATCCTCATATCTGATAGGTCACTTTTTGCTTTTGGCTCTGGTTTGTCCTCTGATGAGAACATCATTTCCAGTATTAAGTGAAAATACCGTACATTTTTAAAATCTCTGAATTTAAATGTGATTTTTAGACCTACATGAATGTGTAGCCATCAAATTTCACAAAAAGTGAAATGAGTGATTTTTTTTATTCTTTACCCAACTTATACCGACTTCACTTCAAAGGATTTCCAAGCAACTGCATCAGCTACGTTTTAACAAAAGTGATCACGTAATGGAAGTGAAAGGAAAAAGGTGAAGTCTTACAAGCTTTCCTTGGCACATGGATAGAAGAGTGGTGGTGTTTTCTGCATTTAGCAGGTGAAGATGCTCACAACAGCTGCTCTCCCTCCTTTTTATTATGCTGAGTGTGGAATTGAGGGTGATCTCCAGACTGGGGGGACAGGATAGGGGCTGCTCCTCCTTGTGCTGGCCCAGCTGGAACAGCCTTCCCTGTGCTTCAAATGAGCACTGCCACGGCCTTTTGCTGGAGCAGTTTACCCACACGAGCTCAGACTCAGGCGCTAAGGAGGAGAGAACTTCAAATGCAGGCATGAAATACATATTTGGTTTGAGCCTATTGATTCGCTCTTTAAAACTTTCCAGGATGAATAGTCAGCCTTACCTGATGCCCTTGAAATGGTGCCAAAATAACTGAGTGTGTCCGGAGGTGTCAGTGACTGTAGAAACTCCTTCAATGTAAGAGAGAGACAAATTTTGACAAAGTTTAAAAAACTGGGTGAAAAGATATTCCAGCATCTGCCCATTGACTTCAGTTGGACTTTTGTTTTGGGTGAGTTGGTTTCCTGTCTATGTCTCCTGTCCGGCTTGGAGCACGTTTTTATGCATCTGATACATTGACTGTTTTGCACAAGTGCAACAGATATAGATTTAAAAAACATTGTCCGATTATTTTAAACTTTACACAATGCATATATAATATACTATGAAAATGTTTATAAAAACAATAACACCAAATCTATTCTTTTTTGGAAGCGAAGGCCCATTCTCCATGGCAAATACACAACACAAAGGTCAAGGTACCATCGATGTACCTCGTCTTATTTAAAGCCCCTTCTCATCAAATAAACTTTCCAGTCCAATCACTTACCTTTCCCAGGGAAACCTGGGATGTCAGAACTGTTTCCATCAGGACTGAGGCCAGCATAAGCCACTTAGGCACAGCCATGTCTGACCACAATGAAGGACCAACAGTGCCTGGGGTGAAAAGATGAAAAGTTTGAAATGGCCTTAGTGCCGCATGAATCCAGAGGCAAGCTCAGACTAATAACTGACAGACACTTTTGTTGACACAGTGGTTTGAGTAGAAGGGAGGAATAACAGGTTGGGATGATGTGACTGGCTCTCAGCTGATAAGCGATAGCCAGCTGATTGATTGCTTTTGGCTGGATAACTGGAAGAGGCAGATTTTTTTTTTTTTTTTTACAACAAACCTCTAACATACACACACACACACACACACACACACACACACACACACACGTATGCGTGCTGAATAGGAACTCATTTGTAAATGCATTATCTTTCATGATACAACAAATAGAATTGATTTAAAAAAGGCTTCTCCCATCATTTCTACATTTTGATTGTCTGGACAGAGAAACTAATGTTGAAAATGTTCACACACAGCTTTGATCATTTTTTAAAGTTAGACAAATCTGGGTTTCCAAATTGTTATATGTTGCCACTTTAAACAATGGTATTCATTGGTTGTTCATATTTCAGTTTGGTCATATTTGCCCATATTTATCTAAACACTAAAGTCAGTACATCACACCCTAAAAACGTTCTTCAGGTGAAGTAGTGTAACACTGAGACAGGGACGCGCTAATGCTTTTTAGGGGCGATTTGTTTTTGTTTTTAATTTAATTTAAGCATGAATATCAAATTCATGTGAAGTTATCTGGAAGAGCTTTGACTCACTTTTCAATAATACACTATACAATGTAATAATAATCACAGTATAACTGTAATAAGGTGTGAAATTAACCCGTTCCTGACGGCAACGTGCTTTTTGGGTTGTTGTTTTTTTCAAAATAAAAGTCTAAGAATATATATATTTTAAAATAATATCTAAAGTATTAACAAATAATATTCTTTAATAATATGTAATAATATTATTACCAATATTCTATATTTAAACAAAATGTTAATCGTTTTTTCGGAAAAAAAAACGCTAACGACAGCCCCGGTATCTTTCAAAAAAAGTATTTTCTAATAAACGAATTAATTTTTGACGTATTAAATAAACCACTGCTTGTATTTGTATTCTTAAAGTCTATTTAATCAGAAGAATATTTACATTCAAACAAAAATTTAAGCCAGTTGTACTTGACACTTGATAGTAAAATTATCACAGATTTATTAAACGGAAGTACTTTGTTGTCAAAATAAGAGTCTTTACTACTACTACTACTACTACTACTACTACTACTACTAATAATAATAATAATTTCGTAAATATCATTTCGTTACGTTAAATATATTGCGGCTTGTATTTGTGTGAATTTTATTTCAATATTGTTTATACGGATAAACATGACCAGTTTAACTAACTGTAATTGAATTAGTTTTCAAGTAATATTTTTGTGGGCAGTAACAAGACGTCAACATTTTTGTTCTTAACATTCCAGCTTCACTGTTTGTGTGCGTTTGACTGTGCGTGCGCGTGCGCGTGAGTGAGCGAGTGGGTGAGGGAGGGAGTGAGAGAGAGTGAGTGCTGCAGTGTGCAGGCAGGTAAACACACTCACGCTGAGGGAGCGGAGAGGGTACGTTGCGTTTATGGGCTGAAAAAAAAATTTCTCACACGCGGCTGAGGAGTTTTATTTTTCCCGGCCTGGTCGAGGAGACTCGAGCATCCGACTGAACGCCAGCCCGTCCGGAGCCCCGGTTCGGTCCCGCGGCGTTCGGGCTGTTGTTCTCGGCCGGTCGGTTCCGCGTGGTTTCGGTTCGGCCGCCCCGCCGTGAGCGGTTACCAAATTTATCTGCAGTTACATCGCGTTTTGGGGCCGTTTTCCACATCATCGACGAGGTTTTTCTGAAATTTCCTTCGATTTTTTAAACAAATTTGGCCGTCGGAGAAACTTCTGTAGTAAAGTTTACGAACCGGCTAGCGTTAGCATAGCATAGCGTTAGCCTAGCCTCGCCTAGCCTCGTCGCCTGGCCAACGGTTGTGTTGCTAAACTAGCCACCTAGCACGGGTAAAGTGTTCCCGTCACGCTTTAAACTCTCTCGTGCGTTTCCTTTACCTCAGCAAATGTATTTCAACGATAAATCCAGGCGGAAAGTTCAAGTTTTAATGCCAGTTGTGCCAGGCGTTGGCGGGTTGGTCTTTGTTGTGGCGTTTAGCTAGTTTTGAAAGTCTGTTAAATCTCTTTGCCTTTGTTTCTATCGTGACAGCTCGAACTGGCCAAAAATAAACCCTCTCCGTCATACCTGCTGATAAAAATGTTGGAAGTGGCCTATTGCCGTGATTAAAGAGGCCCGGGCCTTTAAGAGCGATCAGTGGATGAGCCGAGGAGCAGCGAATCAGTCTGGTGCTGCTCACACTGCTGGCCTTTTGGTCTCAGCAGTGTTGAATGTGTTTTTCGCTTCTGGACGGTGTTCTGTTTTGGACAGAGCTTTGGGGTCTTTATAGGGAGGGGTGTAAGGGAACACCAGCCCTCGCTCGTGTTTGGGCAGCTATATTTAAGCTGCAGCCCCTGGCTTGGATGACAGTCTTACAGCAGGCCCTCGGTGTTACAGCAGGCCACCTGTCGTCTATTTCTATTTACAAAACCTGTTCCACACATTTTTCACATTGTTTAACAAGCTGACGGTGGACTGATGTGTTTCATTCTCTCCGTATCTGTCTCTTTCTTCCCCCTGCCAGACTTTTCTACTTTGTACATACATTATTTTGTATATACGGTTTATGATGACTTCAGTGGTTGCTGATGCTGCCCGAGGCAATCGGGACCGAGTGCAGCCACAGACCACACACACCTCACAGCCACAGAAACAGATCCAGGTAGGTGTTGCACATCTGGACAAGTCACACACACTCAGGGTGGACATCGTCGCCAGTTAGGGGGAGAACCTATTTCTTTAACAGTTTTCCCACCTGTGTTGATTGCTTGTAGGCCACAGCAGAACAGATCCGTCTTGCGCAGATGATTTACGACAAAAATGATGCAGATTTTGAAGGGAAGGTCAAACAGGTGAGACCAGCCACATTGGTCCTCATACAACCTCTGAATGCTTCATGCATCCATTTCCTAACTTTCCTGACCCCCCCCCCCCAGCTCATTGAGGTCACAGGCCGAAATCAAGATGAGTGCATGGTGGCCCTTCACGACTGCAATGGGGACATCAACAGGGCCATCAACTTCCTGTTGGAGGAGGTCACTGTCAAGGTAGTCATCCATGTCTGGAGATTATTGTGTGTGGCGTTATGTTTTCTTCCTGATTTAATTGTGAAAGTTGTAGAATCTATGCTGAGTAAACTTTCTTCAGGTGAAGGTAAGATTCCTGAAGCGCTTCTTTTTGTTCGGGGAGCTGGCACGATGCCATTCACCAGCTTTAACAGCGACCTGTTAGACGTGTAGTCATACTCAGGGTGCAGTAAAACTGCAGCCATATAATGATGAATTATAAGGCGCTTATTTATCATTTTCACTGTGTCTCACTGCTGTGTTTTAACAGGACTCATGGGAGACGGTGGGAAAGAAGAAGAGTGTGGGGAAAGAAGGCGTGACTGCAGAGAATCGAGAGAGAAGGACCGACAGGGAGGGGAGAGGCCGTGGGGGGCCGAACAGACGTGGCCGTGGATCTGCTCGCATTCAAGAAGGTGAGCATTTGTGTTGGAGGTGAATATATTCACCACTTTTTTCTTTTTTATTATTCATTGTTTGAACAATGGATAAGCAGAACATTTAACGCTGGTTTGTGAGCGTCCTGCCTTAGAGGTCATCAGTATCTCATTGGTTTAGTCATTTTAATATGTGCAGAGTGTTTTCACTTTATTACATCTTACCAGGACAATGCAGCTTCGCTTATACAAGTAATTGTTTTGTTTGAAATATTTAATACTTTTTTTTTTGTGCTCATGACCCAAAATGGTTCTGCATTTAAAAAAAATAAATGTTTAAAATGATAGCATAGCCATTTCATAGTCTACGCTACATTGTTTAGCACTACCCAGTGTTTATTGTACATGATTTGAATTTTTTTTGATGGGAAATTGCTAATGAACCGTTCTTATTTGTTAATGCAAGGAGTCTCGCACACTGGGAAACTGCATTTTTATGTGGTGTTTTATACTAAGAATGAAGCTTCTGCATGTTTTTTTGAAGACAAGGCACCCAGCATTGAGCATATTGTGTAAAATGCTTGGCCTTGCTAGGTAATGATTGGATTGGCCACATCTTGTACCACAACATGCCTGCTTTATGGTGCTTTAAGATTAACTCTGTACTCGTTATAGGTCGTTCAGAGGAGAACGGGTTTGATTCTGCTCCTGGGGAAAGAGGAGGGGAGCGTGGACGTCGAGGAAGAGGCCGAGGTAGGCATACTCTTATTTATTGTTGCTCTCTCTTATAGAATTTATCTAAAGCAGTTACACATGAAACAAAGTTACAGGAAAACAGCATTTTCTGCTGGAAAAGTGATAAAGTGCAGACAGTATCACTGTGCTTAACTACAAAATCTAGGGAGATAAGTCTGGACAACAGGAAGGCTCTTGGCTACAATCTGGCAGTTGGTTCCCCAAGTTGTGGGACAGGACTTGTTGCTATGTTACTGTTTGTGTTGCTCTGTAACTGTCATTAGTAGGCCACTCCATGGGATAAATATATTGGGTTCTCAGCTGCAGTCAGACAACACCACCAGGGGAGAGAATAAAGAAAACCACACTCAAAACATTAAGTTGTGACTACCAAGTGCTTTAATGTCTAATCTGTGTCCTACAGCCATACACTTATAAATAAATATATACATTTTCCAGTAAATCATCTGTAAAGAGACACATGGGGCTAATAATCATGTTTTTCAGTCTTTGCCAGTGTTTTGAAAGGCTAGTCCAGTGGAAGACATCCATGTTTGATTTGATTGTTACTTACCCTAATATGTACCTCTGTAGGTACAGGAGGCAGAGGGAGAGGCAGGGGAACTGGTGTGAATAGGTTCTCTCAGGGAATGGGGTGAGTATAGTGTGATTTCCTTTCTGGCCCTTAAATCTGGCAACTATCAGTGTTCTTCAGCAGACTTCAGATTGCCTTTGCAGAGGCAATGTCAGTCTGACATTTCTCAGAATTGACTTGGGTACTGACGTCTTAGGGATTTAAATTTTTGTTTCTCGGTTATGTTAGAGTGACTTTTTTTTTTTAATGTATTATTTTTTTTGAATTCCTTGTCTGTGATGATCTCATTTCTTTCCTATTGATGTGCAGGACTTTTAACCCTTCTGAATACACTGGCTCTGGTGAGCCTGGGGAGGGAGTTAATGACGCTACTGACGCTGCAGGTACGCTATTCCTTTTTATTATTTTTTTCAATTAGGCTTGGTGCCAAAAGACAAAGTTCTTATTTGGGAGTCATTTTAAGTAGTAGTGCTGTAAAATGTGGTGTTATGTTAAGTGTTTTTGATATTGCTTTCTGCATGTAAGGAACCTGGAGAAACAATCTGGAAGAATGGGCAGAAGACTGGAATGAAGATGTGAGAGATGTTTTATTTTGGAGAATTTTTTCCTCATTAAAAGACGTTTATTGTGTGTATATGACTTTCATTTACTTCATTGTCTCTGACAGCTTTCTGAGACCAAAGTGTTTACTGCCTCCTTTGCACTTGCACCAGAGAACCACATAACATCTGGACAAGGGTATGAGGTTTGCTTTATAGTGTCACTACATCTTAAATGTTTTTGATCTTTTTTTTTTTTTTTTTGTTGAGAAAACAAGTTACAAAACAGTCTGTGTCCTTTAAATATTATAACATAATGTGTGTGTTGTTTTGCAGGGTGGATCTAAGTACTCTCTTGCCTAAAGCAGAAAAGGTGGACTCTGATTTGGCTGGGTTTGAGGCCTCTTCTCCAGAGCCGCTCACACAGAGCCTGGTGTTCACCAACTCTCAGCAGCAAACAGGCCGAGCACACACACACAGCTATGCCTCAGCTGCTGCCAACAGCTATGCTTCTGCTGCTGCCGGCACTTACGCTCATGCTGCCTCGGTGAGAAAACATTCCCGTGTTCAAGTTTTTTTTGTAAGGTCTATTAGAAGTAGCACATCGTAACTATGGACAAAATTGTGTTCCCTGTTGAGGCAATTTGGGATTAGCCAAATTAGGTATTTAATCCAAGTCTACTTTTTCCATCCTTTACCTTAGTCCCTGGGATCAAGAGTGCCCCAGCTTGATGTACAGAAAGGCGAGCCAGTCAGCAGCCCTCGAATAACCGCTCTGTCCAATCAAACACCTGTTGCCGTGAGCACTGACAGCTCTGTTGGAGAAACCAGCGCTCCAACTCTACCTGTACCATCACCTTTGGCTTCAAGTGAAACCAAAACCGAGATCCCCGTTACTCTGACTCCTCGTAAGTTTCAGCTGAAACATTTTGACACCCACAGGAATCTGAACACTGTCATAGTCTCGTTCTGTGAATCACTTTCACATTCGTTCTGTAGACTATCACACACACCCATTCCAAAGATGGTCTGTTTCAAACAAATAGAAGTGTATCGTTGTATTACAGTTCTGCAGTTACAGTCACACATGTATGAACATGGTTAACTTCAGTTTGCAATATTTCTGAATATCTGTCTTCTAATTATGAAATCTGACTTTTTAAGCATAATCAAATTAGTTTGAAAGGAATGTCCAGACATTGTACATTTGTTAAAGATTTTAATGCCATGTTAGTTGCTCAGAGCACATTAAAAGTACTGACAAACTTCTAGCATTAAATTTTTTTTTGTATAGTAGAGGAGGGTTGTCTTCATCTGTTTTTAGCTTGACTTCCACATGACACAACAAAGAAAACAATGTTTTTGGAGCTCTGCCATTTATTACTATTTTAGACCACTTGGTTGATTTATGGTGGGAGTATCTAGTCACTTTTAATCAGCTGGTTGTCTTTGCTAGAATGTAGACAAGAAAGCGGCTGTTTATACTTTGATACTTGCAGCGCCAGTATTCAGGAGATTCTGCCATTCTGAATACCTCTCAACCAAGAATAAGTTGTTAGTACTAGCTGTTGTGAAATAAACTACTATATAATGAGTTTTGAATCTGTTTTAAACACACTTTCTCTGTGCACTCTAGTGGATTTGAAGGCCCAGCCTGAACCCTCCCCTATTCTCAGTCAGCTTACCCAGCACCAGAACCTCCCATCGGACCTGCCGGCTCAGGGCCGAGACCCCTCCCCTCCACTACCCCCTCACAGAATCCCTTCTCCTGCACTGAAAACCTTGGGGGAGACCAGCATCCCCGCAGTGGCAGAGCCCCCTCAGCCCAAACAAGTCAGACCACAGAGACGAAGACTGCCACCTCCATCCAAGGTAAGGACCTTAAGTAGCTCATACTAGAAATTTGTTGGAATCAGCACTGTCTTCAGAGCTGATGATGGGACTTAAGAGGCTAAGATTTGTGTTAGGAGTGATGAACTTGGACAGGATTGGAAACGAGTATGTTTGAAGAGAGACGGATTCAGAGAAGTGAGATCGTGTTGGTTTGGACATGTGCAGAGCAGGGTCAAGGATTATGTTAGGAGAAGGATGTTAAGGATGGAGCTGCCAGGTAAAAGGAGAAAAGGAGTTTTGTTGATGTGGTGAGAGAGGACACGCAGGGAGTCAGTGTGAAAGCAAAAGATGCAGAGGACAGGAAGAAAGGCTGAAAAATGCATGGTTTGCAAGCTATAGCAAAATGCAAGTAAGTAAACATATTTGTCAGATAATTGTTGCCTTACAAGAGCCTTCAGCTTCACACTGGCAAAAAGTGTGGGTAACTGCAGGTGATGGAGTGGTGGTGGTCTAGTGGTAGGGTACTTGCCTCTGGATCAAGAGGTCCCTGGTTCAAATCCCACCTCTAGCACTACCACCACTGGGTCCCTGAGCAAGACCCTTAACCCTGAGTTGCTCCAGGGGGACTGTCCCTGTAATTAGGACATGGAAGTCGCTCTGGATAAGAGCATCTGCTAAATCCCATAAATGTAAATGAAAGCAGTGCTGAGCCATCCAGCTAACAGGGCAAGATGCTAAGCAATACAGAAAACCACAAATAGAAACAATGAGTAATAGTTTCTGGTCTTTGGTTTGTTTTATTTTTATTTTATAACCACTGTAGAAGGAATACTGTTTTTGCACACAGCTAGAACTTATTTATTAAAATTTTTGACAATGATGGAGTGAAACTTAGTACTGCATGGAAAGCATGCTGTGCAGTCAACTTGCAATAGGTGTGCATTTTGCATTACCCCCAAAGGTTGAGGGCACTTGTGGTGTTTTGCACACGGTTTGTCAAGTTTTAGGTGGTGAAAAATGCCAAATGATGATCCTATTTAGTAATGCTGTGTCTGGTTTGGTAGATCCCTTCTTTGGCAGTGGAGATGCCAGGGTCTGCTGATTTGTCTGGGCTGAATGTGCAGTTTGGCGCCCTGGATTTTGCCTCAGAGTCCGCTGTGGAGAGCCCCAGTCCGTCTGAGGCAGACAGCAAGGATAATGCTTCTACAGCTCAACAAACTCCGAGTAGTTTGTACTCCAAACCCAGCGCTCGCAGGTAAGTCCTGTGAAAAATGGACCGTTTTGTTGTACTTGTTGGTTACCAGTAGAAACGGAGACATGTTGACTCTTCTGCTGATCCTTACCCAGTTAAGATTATATCTTAATTCTGTTTGTTTTCTTTTCTCTTCAGTGAGCCAATGGGTGGCCTTCCACCTGCTTTGCACACTGCAGCAATGGAGCCTAGATACCCATCTCCATCTCTGGGCTTACCCACTGCAACGGTTCCTGCTGCCCCCACAACATCTAGAACAGAGCCCTCCAGTCTGCACAAGGACTCCACAACCACCTCTAGCACACCTCTCACAGTAGGGCTTGTAGCAGGGTTATTTCTCATCACTAGCATCTGACAATGTTATTGGCCTTGTTTTTTTAAGTCACTTTACTTTTCAGTTTTCAGTACGTCAAATGGGTAATTATTAATTTAGCAAAAATTGTCATTCAGCTAAGAAGGTGTAAGTCAATCAGAGTAGTTTATGAAATGGCTGTTGTTTAAGGTTGCTTTACCATTGAGCTAGCTGTGACCTAGAGGTTACAGACTTGGACCCATGGTTGGAAGGTCCTTCCAGTTCCAGGGTTCCAGACCAGTAGGTTGCCCTGAGGTAATCTCGAGCAAGTAAAAAAGAATTTTTTTCCTTTTGCCCTCAGAATGGATTCAACGAGGTACGACCCTCCAGTAAACAAGATGGCATGCCATTAGGTTTGTAGCACTAATTGCTAATTGTATCTATACTAAACCCTTTTTAAAAAAAATTTTTTTTTTAGTCACATTGAATTTATTCTTATGATTCTCACACATTCTTATTCCTCTAGCTGTGTCTTCAAGCACTCCTCAGACTGTGTCCACAACTCTGCCATCTGATAATGGCGTGGCCTCTTCAACATTACCATCATCCTCAGTGTCTGCACCTGCTGCTGCTGCTCCTGCTCCCACTCCCAGCACTGTTCTCCCCTCCCTCAGCAGGTATGTTCACACCTCAAACACATAAATTAGGATGTAATAAGCGGGCATCCACCATATTTCCTGTTCTTTATATTTTTCCTTTTTTCTCACCAGTCACGTGAGCAGTGGATCTTCATTAGGCTCTGCTGTCTCCACCAGCTCGCCTCTGAATGTGAGTATTTCTCTCTCCAAATGTTCTGCTTTTATGACTCTTCTTTTGACTTAGATGACTGGAATACTAGATTAGTAATGGCATTGTTTGCATCTTTTCCCCATTTAGACTCAAATGGCTAGTGATGTCAGGGGAAGTCCTTCAGTTTTCTCCTCAGGATCAGTGGTCAGCTCAACAGGTTCAGTTGTCAGCTCCAACGGACTAACCACTGGTGCGCCTGGCCTCATTGCCAATGGTCCTGTAGCTTCTAACACTGGACGTTCTGTACCACCACAGACCAGCGCAGCCACCTCTGGTGCGGCACTTAAACGCTAAACTTTTAAACCGATGTTTCTAAAATACCTTCCAAACTGACTGTCATTTGCAAACCCTCTACTAGCATCAAATCAACCTCCAGCAATTTTTCAAATGCTAAATTTTAAGCATGTCATCCAACTTGACTTTCCTTGCTCAGGTAAAGCACCACCTAACCTGCCTCAAGGAGTACCTCCTCTATTGGCTAATCAGTACATCATGGGACCTGGGGGACTGCTGCCTGCATACCCTGTAAGTCTGCAGTATTAGTGTAGTTAAGTTGATAGTCAGATTTAAGCACCGCGTATAACTATTTCTACTTTTTGTTTGAAATATACCTTCAGGTTTTATTTAGTCAAATTATAATTTGAAGCATTGACAGAAGGGAGGTTTCGCTCACACTTGTAATTTCCCATCTTAAAGCAGATCTATGGCTACGAAGACCTACAGATCATGCAGTCGCGTCTGCCAATGGTGAGTATTTAGTTTCAGACCCTGCTATGTATTTTGTGTATCTGTGATTCCCTTTCTGAGAGAGAGCAAGGTATATTGCCCTGGAGAAACAGATTAAATAAACAATGCTTGGCTAGAAAGAAATGCACAGTATTTCATGCCTAGATGTCATCAACACTTACTTAATTATTTTCACTAGTGTACTAGGCTCTTTGTTTTAGTACATCATTGGCCCTCGCTGTGCAGTATCACCATTAGGCATGTTTTCCTTTTTCCAAAACACCCCACTCAACTTGTTGATCATCAGTTCTTTTAGGTTTTTTGGAAGCAGTGCAAAATCATCCATTTGTCTTTCATGGAATTATGAACCACTGGACTAATATGTTACTAAATTACACTGTGCGTGCAATTATTAGACAAGTCGTGTAATGAGCGGGTGTGGCCTAAGGAGATCAGAATTATTAGGCAGCTTTTCCTCCTCAGGCAAATGGGCCACAGTCTACATTTGTCTTGTACTTAAATCAGAAACACCAATGTGAGACTCCCAACAGTGCCTAGAGTTGCCATTGCTAATTGCTCTGGATAAATGCTTATGCCTGCAATTACCTCAGTTTGTCTTCAGCATGTGTCTGCTACAATCTTCTCTGCAGGATTATTATGGAATGACCACCTTCCCAGGCAGCACCCCCCTCGCTACCAGAGACGGAGGGTTAGCAAATAACCCTTACTCAGGTAACTGCCTTGTTCATCTGAGCATTTTCCAGGCAGAAAAGGATTTTGTTACTACATCCAGGTGCTGCATTCTGTATATTTAAAAGCCGTTTTCTGTCCTCTGTGATCAGCGGATAATTCTGAATCTGTCCCGTCCCCCCCCCCCCACCTCTGTTCTATCTTCAATGCTCCCTCAAGGTGAGGCCACTAAATTTGCCCGCGGTGAAGCAGCCTCTCCAGCGCCAAACACCAGCCTCTCCTCGGTTGCCCCTTCTCAGTCAGAGCCAGGAACGGTCCCTCCTCAGACGCAGGCTCCACAAAACCCAGGCCAGGCCTTTCTGAACCCCCCTCTACCCCCAGGCTACGGCTACACAAGCCTGCCCTACTATGCCGGCATGCCAGGCGTGCCTAGTGCCTTCCAGTATGGTCCAGCTGTCTTCATGCCTCCAGCCTCAGCAAAGCAGCATGCCCTGGGGCCATCTGGCCAGTACCAGCACCAGGCTGGCTATGGCCAACACGCTTATGCCTCAGGTCAGCTGGGTTAATACAGCAAATCAAGATGTCTGATAAACTGGGGTTTCAAACAATAACCACGTTGACTACGTGCTGGATCTGAAAGCTCCTCTTCCTCTATTGTTTGTTTAGGCTTTGATGACCTGTCTCAGGCGCACGCAGGAGCAGATTATGGGAAAGGAGGATATGTTGGCAACTCTCAGTCACAGGCCAAGCCAAGCAACAGCGCAGGAAAAGGTCACAAACATTTCCCCTTTATAGGAGCAACTGTAAGATTAACCTATCCTGTTCCTTTTGATCACACGTTATTTGTTCATGTTGGTGGAGTTGGAATGTGAGTGCAAGAAATACGAGCTCATTTAAACCTGTCTCTCCACAGCACCTGGATTAGCTGGTACTGCAGGTTCTGATCTTAATGCATCCGTGTACAGCAAGACCCAGGTAAGTACCGGAGAAGTATTTATTAAAATATTAGAATAAATATATAAACAGTGTTAAAGTGTTCATTAAAAATGATTGTCCATTGTGAAGGCTTAAGAGATCAAGGCTGCAGACTTTTCTAATCCTTTTGGCTTTGCGTGCTCCCCTTTTTGTCTCAGACATTTGATAAGCAGGGTTTCCCTGCAGCGGCCCCGGCAACGTTCAGCCTGCCGTCTGCTCTGGGAGGCACAGGCCCCCTGAACCCTGCTGGAGCCCCCGGCTATGCACCCGCCCCCTTCCTTCACATCCTGCCCCCCCATCAGCAGCCGCCCTCGCAGCTTCTCCACCACCATATGGCCCAGGACACTCAGGTGCACAGAAATAAAGTGAGGTGTATGCTTTTACAGTGTCTTAAACTTGAGAAGACCATACTAACCTTGCAAATTTGTTTGTTTTTGTTTAGAAGACTGCTCTTATAAAGTTTGTGTGGGTTCATGTACCGTTTCCAGCTTATTTGTACTCTGAGTTAATCAGGCTGTTGAAACTAGACTTTACTAATTATAGGCTGCACTGTGCTTCTTTCATAAAGCAGCCTGGACTGAGTCGCTCCTTATTTAAGCCCCTGTGATTGGGGAGAATTAAACTGCTGCAGGCTCAATAGGTAGACATACATGCTATGTTTTTGCGATCTGGTACCTTGTATGACCTGGGCAATGTTTACTACTTACTGTAATTAGTTCAAAAACACAGAAAATTGTATTTACATTTTTATGGGCTGATTAATTCTGAATTCCATTCAGCAGGAAGATCATTAAGATAGATTTTGTGATAAAACATGTTCACAGTGAAGTGTTTTCTTCCAAAGGAAACTTGGTCATGACCAATTTTAACAATCTTAAAAGGAGCTTTGGATAAAAATGAAATGGCTTCATCAGGTCTTATAAATGCTGAAAGTGAAACCTTTAATTTTCAGTCACTGAAGAATTTAAAATGGGAGCTAATTGTAATTTTTCAGGGGCCAGCACTTGGATCGCTAGGCTGCACAAAGCACACCTCTAAGATGTTTCTCTTGATGTTTTCTCTCCGCAGGGCCAGCGCAGCCAGTCCAGCAGCATGCAGAAAAGCCAGGGCAAGTCCAGTTACAGCAGCTCTCCCTACTGGGCCAACTAATAAACTGGGAATAACGTGAACAGTATCATTTTCAATTTCAGTCCTGGCCTGGGACCGGCCTGAAACATACAAACATACAACCCCCCCCCCCCTCCAAAGTTTTCCTGCTTTTTGCTTATTTCTTTTGTTTTCCCTCCTCTAAATTCAGTTTTCCATGTAAAATATTAATGTAAGTATTTATATATACTGTAAATGTTAAAGCCAAAAATTGTGGTTGCGCCTTTTTTTTTTTGTTTGTTTGTTTTTTTTTTTTTTTTTTGGAAGGAAGTTTTGCTTTTGTTTACTTTTTAAAAACTGCAAAGATGTAGCGAATAGGAAAACTTTAGAGGGAGACAGGGGATAGAAAAGACATTGCCATGCAAGCGTGAAGAGGAGGAGGGTGAAAGATGGGGGGGGGATGTGAGAGAGGTTGATTTTAAAGAAATGAAAGCATTAAATGCTTGAATTGTTACACAGTGGGGCTTTGCCACGGTAAAAGGGAAACGTTGTTCGTCTCCTTTATGCTGGCTTCAAAGTTCTTGTTCTTGCCATCACACAAAAAAAAAAGTAACCCACAAGTTTTATATTGCCCTCTGAATAAAGGTTCTGAGCTATTCACTCCTCTGGTGCACTCCTTTATTTCTCAATCATTTATTTGTGGTTGACAAGTATGCAGGCAAACTCCGTTTTCCTGGAGCTACTAAGTAGTTACCATTTTAACTTTGGGAGGAAATAAACAGACTTGGAAATTGTCCAAGTGGCTTTGAAGAAGTCTGCAGATGGGACGCATTATGTGCCTTTAGTTAAGGAAAGTCATTTCACCTAATTTTATTGCTTGCATTTTAAAGTTGGGATGTGTGCACCCTATCCGGGCTGCAGGCTTTCAGTTTTACTGTTCTGCTTTAAAGCACCTTGTTTTGAAAAGTTTTAAAAATACTTTTCATGGCTGCGTGAGGTACATCAGTACTACAGCAGTTCTGTTTGTGACCACTAGACGGGGTCAATACTTCAATATAACATTCAATTAGTACATCAAGGGCCACTGTTTATGGTGGTGTTTCATTTGAAGCATTTTTAAAGTCGTGCTTCTAAATGAAATGAGAAACTTCACTTTTTAAAGGAAATAATCCCATACTGCAGTCGTTCCGTTGAGACTGCTCGTTTGATTAAAGGCTCAGCGGAGGGAACGCTACTGTTTACCGTGGTGGTGAATTGAGCCAGCGACACAGTTACTTAATGGGACACCAAAGGAATAATTCTTCATGATCAATACATTCTTGGGTTTTTTTTGCTGTGGATGTATATCTCTGTCAATGATAGAAGGTTATAACTAAATTAACTGGAACCATTTCATATTTTGATGTCTGGTTCCATTCACCTCCATAGTGAACGATGCTTTGTTTCTCCTAACCAAAGCATTTGGGTTCAAACCTCTTGGACATTAATTGCTTATTTTGAAGAATCATTTGAATTCTCCTTACCAGGTTGTGGTGGAACACATTGTGTCCCTCTACAGGATTATTTTCCTCCAGCAGAAAGCAGGGCCAGGTTTCAGACAGCACAGTAACAGCAAACTAACCTTCAGGCTGCAAACAAAGTCGCTTGCAACAGAGCGCATTGATGTGTTTGGGTTGTGTGACCTTTTGCACAGTCACTTGCTGTTTGCTTGCACTAAACACACCATCGCTTCAAGTCTTCAGAGCAGCTCTTTTCCTCTCAAAGACCCTAAAGTTTCTTCAGAGATGGTTTAATCTGCTCTTGTGCATCTCTGAGACCAGCTGACCTCAGTGCTAATCAGGCTTTGGGTGATGTCTGGGTTTGGGTTCTCTACATGAGTCCGGCTCCCGCCGGGGTCACCGTGGGCTGGAGGTAAGGGTGCTGGGAGTCTGGGAGTTGGATACTCCGCTATGGACCAAGAGAGTGTGGGTTCAAGCTTTGCTCTATGCTCCACTTGAGCCCCAGGGCAAGGTCCCAGCTAGCTCCAGAGATTCTCCTGCTCATTTGGCAACGTTCATCACTGAGAGTATCTGAAAAATGCTAATCTAAAACGCAAATCCACCTTCACTCACGCAAAGCTTTTGTACCACTTTGCAATGTCAGTTATATCTTGGCTCCTCTTACCCACCATAGGCTGCTCATCCCATTCAATGACCAACCTGGGGGTTTAATTCACAAAGCAGGATTCTCATTATCCAGATTACTTAAGCTCCGACTCAAGCCTGTTCAATAGGAAAAGAGCTGAGGGATACTCCTATTGGACGGTCCTGAACTTCAGGGTTATCTGCTTGAGAATCCTGCTTTGTGAAATAACCCCCCAGAAGCAGGACGGCTGATTTCCTGAAAGCCCATTTGAGAACAGCTCAAGCTTAAGATCCCAACCCATTCATAGTCCTGTAACAGCACAGCCAAGGGCACTGGGCTACCTCTTGACTGTAAGCCAGTTCTCAGATTCTGGGCTAGCTACATGAAGCCTCATGTTCTATGCAAAGCCTTACAAGCTACAGTCCCTTCCAAAAGAATTGGATCAGCAAGGCTAATGCATTTGTTATTGCTATGCGCTGATGCCATTTGGGGTTGAGATCAAAAGACGAAGACGAGCGATCCGATTTGATCATATTTTCAGCTTTTATTTCCTGGTATTTAAATCGAGGAATGTTAAATGATATGCGTATCTGTGTATCTGTCCAGCCAGTTTTTCAAGTAAGAAAAAGAACCGTTACGCAGGTCTGTCCTGTCAGATGAATCGTTTCATTTATAATTAGCCAGCTCTCTAGATATCGACCTCTGGTGAAGGTTTGGAATTCATTAACACGACATTTTTTTTTAAATATGGAAAACCAACAACAAGACCAGCGCGCTGTCTATGGTGGGAAAGCATGCCATTTTGAAAGGAGAAAAAAACAATTAACCAATTAAAAGCATTTCACAAACATTGGGCAAAGCCAGTGCAACTGTTTGTCCTGAAAAAGAAGGAAACCACCGGTGTCCTGCGTAACAGATGCTGCACCTGTCAGACAAGGAAAACAGCAGCTTGATGAAGTCGGTGTGGGTTACAGGCATGATGCAGTTATTGCAATGAAGAGATACGCAACCAAGAATTAGTTTCATTTACTTTCATTCAGTTTCTGTTCCAGTACTTTTGCTTACTTTGAAATAAAACTGTGGTCTAATACAGAAGGTGCAATGTTCTACGTGATCTAACAGATCAACAACAGGAGAAAAAAAGCTGGAAATCTTTTGGTTCAAACCCAAATGTCTTTATGGCATAGCAAAAACAAAACAATTAGTCTGTTTCTTATGGAGGGGATTGTGTTTAGGCCTAAAAAAGTGTATTTTCTTACTTATTTAGCTGAGACAACTGCTGCTCTGAAAATAGCTCTTGTGTGTCATTGAAAGGGAGGATAATGACAATAATCCATCAGCATTACCCACAGCAGAACCAGTCTAGGGGCCATCTCCCCTTTCCTTCTATCTATCCATCCATCCATGGGCCAGTGGTAACCTAATGGTTAGGGCGTCCCAGGATAGGAAGGTCGTGGGTTTGAATCCCAGACCAGCAGGTTGCTCTTGAGCAAGGTACTTTCCCCATCACTGCTCCACGGGTGCTCTCAATAGCTGCTCACTGCTGCACGTGTATATGGGTGAAATGCGGAGGTTGAATTTTCATTTCACAAAGACAAAAATCCATCAATCTATCCAGCCACTCTAACCAGGATAGTGCCGGTGTGCTGCAGCTTATTCCAGCGCATAAGGCAAAAGCAGAGACACACAGGTTGGACAGGTTGCCAGTTTATCAGACAAAGACACACCTCTGGAGTAATTAAGTATCATTAATCCATCTGACACGCGTGTCTTCGGACTATATGTGAAAATGGGGAGAACATACAGACTCCACACCGAGGCTGACTGGGAATCGAACCCAGAACTTGCTTGCTGTAAGGGGGACAGTCCTCAGTGAAGGGCATGGAACTAAAAGGAGAAACCTAAACATACCTGCATATTTCATTTCATTTCCTGACTTTTGACTGGTTGGCTAATCGAGTAAAGCGCTTTTTGCTCACTGGCGCCATCAAGATACAGAAAAGGAGGATGTTTGTTTGCAATCAATAAAATGAATGATTTACAAATGATCATTTTACCAGAATGCTTAGGCTCCTACATTTTGGAATTTCTGGTGCGCCCTAGCATCTGCTAAGCCCAGAAGACAATAGAAATTCTGTCCACATCAGCAGGATCTTATGAATAGTTGTCTAAACCTTCTCCAGGTTCGAGGTACATCAGCGCTTTGCAGTCCACATTTTCCAGGTTGGAAGACAGTTATTTAAAGGAAGGAAGCTCAGATGTAGATGTAAGCGCTTCATCTGTAGAATACGTTACAAGGGAGGGTTTTTACCTTTAGCTCATCTTACAGTGGACAGTGTGGCGTTTTCAAATGAATATGGCTGAACAGTGATCATTAATAAGTGCTCAAACAACAGTGATCAGTAATGTCCATGATGACCACAGGACATGGTGGTAACCCCATCAAAGGACTTTCAGACCCACTCCTTCAGCTGTTAACAAAATAAAACGAGGTTGAACTGGGAGGAATAACTAGAACAAGGCCTAAGGCCTCTGAAACACTGTTGCTGAACGTCTCTGTGGCCCCCCTTTTAGTTCTGGTTTGTTGGCAATTCCAGTCATCACCTGCCAGTATGGCCAGCCGGTGCAGTACAGTGAGGGCCACAGAGCCACCATTGTGTCAGAGGCTGGGGTGTTTTCCTACTGCCCGTCTCTCTCACACATACAGGTCAAAGGGAACGGCCTGCGTGATGTCTAAATAAAGCTACCGTCCATTTGACGAGAAGGGGGCCTCCCACAGGAAGGATCTTCTCCAGCACTCGGGGTGTTAGATGCCCAAAAACCTGGTTGAGAAGGACATATCAAGTCATCAGAACTTTTCTGAAACTGAATCTCGCAGGATGCCAGCTCTGTCCCATTGTTATCATTAATCTTGTTTGGTGTGGCCAGCGCATGAATGGGTGCAGTTGGAGGCACTGGGCACAGTCTCGTCTCGTTCGGTGGTCCGGGCCACGTTCAGTGGAGGGTTCTGACGATCGTTCCGTTATATGTGTCGGTGAAGAATGAGCTCCCACTTTTCCACCACCACACCACCACCACCCCAAAGATGTTTGACGTTGGGTTGAGCTGCTGGAGGAATGCATGCTGGAATGCAAGTTTGGGGCGGGTTGTCACTGCTAACCATTCTCAGATACTTTGACAAAGACAGACACTTTGGGGGATGGGGGTTGAATGAGCAGTTTGGAGGAAAGGCTGATGGCTGTCATGTGAATTTCCATTTCAGGAGGAACGGTGTGCTGAATGGGACGAGCTCGTTTCTCTCCGTGAGTTGGATAGTTGATTTCACTCACAACTGGCATGTTTTTTTTCCTCTCCCCTAGCCTCAGTGATTTAAACTTACACCCCTAACCCCCTCTCTCAGTGAATAGCAGCACTTCACGGCTGTTGTCCCTTTTCTATCTCGTTATATGACTGGTGAGATATTCCTGTCCCTCGTCTGTTGTTGGATTTGACAGCGGCTCCATTCATGGAGAAAGTGGCCGTAATTGGTGCAATTATGCTGATTCGCACTCACGCTGGAAACGGAACAGAGGGCAGTACTGGGGTGGGGGTGGGAGGGAAGCAAGGGGCAAACAACCGTTCAAAGATCAATCAGCCAATGTGCGCACTTAAAGTCTGGGGGACACTTTTTTATTCTAATGGGCTTTGATTCATTAAAAGTTAATTAAAGAATGAAAAAGAAAGGTGTACAAAATCTGAGTATAATAATTGCATTGCTCCTTTCATTTTTGCTGTTTTACTGCAGAGAAAACAACAATTATGGCTCTGTTTTCAAACGAAGCACCAAAATCTAAGCTTTTAAATTGCAGAATGAAATGATTTTAGCACAAATAATACAAAATTAATGAAATAACATCATCAATGCATAACATAGATGGCGTATCAGGAGCTACTTCATATAGATAATAGGTAAGCAGGAGTAACTACAGTATTAGAGTATTAATACTGAGAGCTTATTCATTTTCTGTTGTTTATTCAGCTTACAGATTTAAGTAAGGAGTAAGTAATAAGTAGTAAATATAAAAAAAACTCCACAATAAATGGATATGTACAGCATTGATTAATTCAGTGTTTCTGTTCCTTTACACTGAGGTTATTTCCTTTCCTTTAAAGTGCGTAAATAGATAGGAAGGATAGCATAACATAAAACGTCAATGATGTTTCTCAAGTACTTTGGGTTTGAAGACTGAGGCTGAATTAAAGGCTGTAACTGAAGACCAGATGCGCCGCAGAGACGCGACTACTTCGAACGCGCCTGAGAAATACAGCCCTCTGCTGAAGGCCGCACATGTAGACTGTATCTTTTCAAAGAATGCTGCCCTTAACTGAGACACAGCTGATCTAATATGAGAATGCTAGTCACGTGACTAGCAGACTGTCCTGGATGAAAATAAAAACCTAAAGAACTGCAACATGGGTAAGAACATTTTACTTGTTTTCCAAACTAACGATTAGAGCATCTATCAATAAAAGTGGCAACACAATTTTAGTCACTTAAACGATTTGCCAGAGCTCCATTTGGCAATGTCGTAAGCTATCTTGATCTCTAACTGCACCAGAGCAATGCTGTTAAGTTACAACTAAAAATAAAATCATTAAAACACAAAAATTCTTAAGCTCATCTTTTATGAAATGTCCACTGCAAAGACATGTAAACTATTGGTTGCCGTTCTCCTCCCTAGAGACGCAGTCTAAAATCCTAAATCTACCGCCTCCTGATCTTTGTTTCTTCCTCTGTTGGGATTCTGAAGACACACTGCCATCATCAGTGCATCCACTTCAACAACATCCCGCAAACAACCCAGAAAAATGACAAATAAAGCCTCTGCCCTCCAGACTACCGTCATCCGCTTCCATATCTTCCTGTCCTCTTACATGTTCTTTCACTGATCGCCTGCATGTCCTATCTCTAACCGACATCCAGAAGCTCTTTGCCCTCCTCTACTCCTTTTGCCTGGCAGCTCCATCCTCAACATACTTCTCTCAATATACTTGAAGTGTCGAAAACTCCTCCATCTCCATCTGCATCCTCACCATTCTGCTGTCCTGCCTTTCATCAAAACACATGCATTCTGTCTTTGTCATTCCTGATTTTCCTTTCTCTGGTGTGGATGGAAGGAAATAAATAAAGGATGAATGTGATGATCTGTGATGATCTCTAGAGCTACACTTCCATCTGCTTCAGGCTCTCAAGCTGCTCCCTACTCGCCATAATCGTCATCTAACAAATAAAAACGGTCTGTCAACCTCCTCCATACCCACTGCAAACCAGAAAGATACTCAGTATCAGATCCCAGTATTGTAATCCCACATCTACCTTAAACACATCCACCACTCCTACTGCAGACCTCATCATTGTCATACTGCCCTCATACATATCCTGCACCATTCAAACAAAACCACAACACCTCTAGGTACCCTCTCATACCCCTTTCTACGTTTTCAAAGGCACAACGGACCATCTGACCTTCTCCATACCTCAAACATGGCATAAGTAGTGCTTTTTCTTGGCATGAAACTATACTGCAGCCTTTCTTTTCCTCATAGCTGCCCTTTGCTTATGTTTACTTTTGCAGCATTTAGCAGACACTCTTCTCCAGAGCCACTTCCATTTTCCACTCGAGGGGACAGTCCCTCTGAAGCAACTTGGGGTTAAGGGTCAGAGGTGGGATTCGAACCTTGGACCTCTTGATCCATAGGTCTGTAGGCAAGTACCCTACCACTAGACCACCACCACCATTCCATTTTTATCCTTTGCCCATTTCCAATTCATCCGACCTCCTTGACACCATACCTACCCATCACCTCCTCACCACTTCTGTTCCCCTCACCAACATGTCTGCACCAGTCACCACTCTCTCTCACCTGGGTACCCTCTCTATCACGCCATCTAACTCACTCCAGAATTCTTCTTCCTCCTCCATCCCATCAATCTTGGTGCACAACAACATTCATTATCACACCAACTTCCAGCTTCAAACTCATCACCCTCCCCGACACCCTCTTCACCTCCAAAAGACTCTCCACATACTCTTCCTTCAGGATAACACTTACCCCATTCCTCCTTCCATCCAACGCGGTAGAAATAGCGAACCCTCCTCCAATACACCTGGCCTTACTACCCTTCCATCTAGTCTCTCGCACACAGAATATCAACCTTCCTTCTTTCCATCATATCAGCTAATTCTCTACCTTTACCAGTCATGCTGCCAACATTCAAAGTCCCTACCTTCACTTCCACTCTCCCTCCACTTCCTTCTCTCCTCCTGCCTCCGAACTTCTTTTTCTTTCTTCTGCTTTGGTCAATAGTAGCCCAATTTCCACCAGCACCCTGTAGGCCAACAGCACTGGTGGTGCTTGTAATCCGGGCCTCGACCAGTCTGGTATGGAAAGTGATCATGCCCGCATATTGATCTGACTAAAGTTTTTCACCAGATGTCCTTCCTGACGTAACCCTCCCCATTTATCCAGACTCGGGACCGGCACAGAGAAATACACTGGCTTGTGTTTCCTTTGTGCCATTATGATTACAGTGCCATAATCTTAAAAGCACATGATAAAAAAACTCAACAAGGTGTGTGTAAGACACCACTTCATCTAAACTGAAGGACTAAAGCAGCCCACAGCGACCAGTCAGCTGCAAGTGCAGTCAAAGCTTATAAAGTTTAATAACAATGTTTTTCCTGCTGAATGATCGCTAAAATAAAAGACACATATCTTTTTCATGTATTTTGTTACTTATTTTGTCATGCTGTTTTCCACAGATCACCACATCCATCCTTTATTGCTTTCTGACACACACACACACACACACACACGAACACACACACACACACACACACACATACATATACATATAGAGTGAGTATATATGATATATATATATATATATATATATATATATATATATATATATATAACATAAATATATATTTTTTATTTTGGCAGAAAATAAACAAGAGATCTGAAAGAAAAAAACATTAATTAAACAACATTAATGTTAAAGATAATACTTTGCCCAGAAATTAAAAGAAGATCCAAGATCCCAAAAAGAAAAAGAAAACTAAAGAAAGAAAGAAAAGGAAACAAAAAGGAGAAAAAAGAAGAACCCCCTTCCCTCCAACCGCATGAGAAGTGAACACATTCCTGCTCTCTATCTGTCTGTCTGCTCTCTTCTGCCAAATTCGTCTGCCTACTTCATTCGTCTGTCTCTCTCTCTATCTGTCTTCTCTCTGTCTGCCCGCCTACTTCATCTGTCTGCCTACTCTCTATCTGTCTCTCTGTCTGCCTACTCTATCTGTCTGTCTGCCTACTCTATCTGTCTGTCTCTCTCTGTCTGTCTGCCTACTCTATCTGTGTCTTCTGTCTGCCTCGCCTACTCTATCTGTCTGTCTCTTCTCTGTCTGCCTACTCTCATCGTCATCTGTCTGTCTCTCTCTCTACTGTCTGTCTGTCTCTTCTGCCTATTCGTTCGCCTACTCTCTATCTGTCTTGCCCTCTCTATCTGTCTGTCTGCCCTCTCTTGCCCATTCGTCTGCCTACTTTCTATCTGGCCTTTTTGTCTTCTGTCTGTCTGTCTGTCTCTCTCTCTGCCTGTCTGTCTGCCATCCTCTCGGCTCCGTTCGTCTCTTTCTGCTAAAGGCCCGTTCTGCCTACTCTATCTGTCTGTCTCTCTCTATCTGTCTCTCTCTTGTCTGCCTACTTCTATCTATCTGTCTGCCCTCTCTATCTGCTGTCTGTCTGTCTCTCTCTGCCTATCTGTCTGCCTACTCTATCTATCTGTCCCCTCTCTATCTGTCTGTCTGTCTCTCTCTGCCTATCTGTCTGCCTACTCTCTATCTGTCTTTTGTCTCTCTCTGTCTGCCTGTCTGCCCTCTCTCTGCCTGTCTGTCTGCCTATCATCTGTCTGTCTTCTTTCTGCCAGTCTGTCTGCCTACTTCTATCTGTCTGTCTCTCTCTATCTGTCTCTCTCTGTCTGTCTGCCTACTTATCTGTCTCTCATCTGCCTACTCATCTGTCTGTCTGCCTACTCTCTATCTGTTGTCTGTCTGCCCACTTCATCGCCCTGTCTCTCTCTCTCTCTGTCTGTCTGCCTACTCTCTGTCTCTCTTCTGTCTGCCTACTCTATCTGTCTGTCTCTCTCTATCTGTCTGTCTGTCTCTCTCTGCCTGTCTGTCTGCCTACTCTCTATCTGTGTTTTTGTCTCTCTCTCTCTCTCTCTCTCTCTCTCTCTCTCTCTCTCTCTGTAGGAAACGGGTGTGAAATCTCTGCGGAGTCTCTTTGAGTGTGGAATGGCTGTGTGTGTGTAGGTGTGTGTAGCAAGGCAAGGAGTGAGTGGGAGTGAGGTTAAAAGCTGAACCACAGAAACACACACAATAACCCACACACACACACACACACACACACACACACACACACTCCGGCTCCGACAGCCGCCTGCAGCGCTGCCCCGCGCTCTCACTGTCAACTCGGAGCTGAAAAACACACACACACACACACACACACACACACACACACACGAGCGCGCGCGCACACGCACGGAGGGCAGCTCGACTTGTTCCTCTCCACTCCTTCCTCCTCCTCTCCTCTGCTCTCCTCCTCTCTCCCCTCCGAGTATATGCAGTCAGCGAGCAGTCCGGGCAGAGAGAGCGAGCTCCATGCACAGGCGAACTTCTTTCCTGTTTTTCCTGGACTGAGCAGCGGAGCGGAGGAGAGGAGAGAGGAGGGGAGGAGGAGAGGAGAGGAGAGAGGAGAGGAGAGGGGAGGAGGAGGAGGAAGAGGAGGAAGAGGAGGAAGAGCTTTGAAAAGCAAAAGAGTGAGATGGTGCTGACGGGCCAGAGAGCCGCCTGGCCTCTGCGTGCTGGGCTTCGGGCCTGTTCGCCTGGGCAGAGCCTGGATTTACACCAACCACTGGGCAGTGCGGATCAGAAGTATGAGCCGAGCTGGCCGAGTTGGGATATGAGCAGATACGACAGGAACCTGGGGGCCAGGCGCCTGCCATAGCATTCTTCCTCAAGCCTGCTTGGTGTGCGACGCTTCCAGCTCAAGGCTTTTCTGTGCGGCCTTCTACTCCTGCACCTGTCCGTCCCGGCAGCCGCGTCCAGCCCGTTTTCCCCAACTTCACCTCTCCCCGAAAAGCACTTGGGACACTTTCAGACCTGCTGACCCCTGGCACGAGCAGGGCCAAACCTGCCCCCATATTCCCACACCTCCTCCTCCCCGTGTTGTTTTCTCCCCACCAGCGAACAGACGCTCTGGACCAACAGGTGTTTCCACCAGCAGGCTGCTCGGTCTCACTGCTGACCACCACTTCACACATCCTCCATTAGTTTCCCCTCATCTGGACCAAGTACCCCCTACCAGCCCAGCCAGCGGTCCCGGTCAGTGCCCCATACACCCAGCGGTCCCGGGTCAGTGCCCTATTAATGCCCAGTTGGTCCCGGCTGCGCCCCATATTAATGCCCAGCGGTCCCGGTCAGTGCCCCATATTAATACCCAGCGGTCCCGGTCAGCGCCCCATATTAATACCCAGCGGTCCCGGTCAGTGCCCCATATTAATGCCCAGCGGTCCCGGTCAGTGCCCCATATTAATGCCCATCGGTCCGGTCAGTGCCCCATATTAATACCCAGCGGTCCCGGTCAGTGCCCCATATTAATACCCAGCGGTCCCGGTCAGTGCCCCATATTAATGCCCAGCGGTCCCGGTCATGCCCCACGCCCAGCGGTCCCGGTCAGTGCCCCATATTAATACCCAGCGTCCCGGCCGCGTTCCCATATTAATACCCAGCGGTCCCCGGTCATGCCCGGCATAATGCCCAGCGGTCCCGGTCAGTGCCCCATATTAATACCCAATAGTCCTGTTGAGTGCCCATATTAATGCCCAGCGGTCCCAGTGAGCACCTGCTTACTAATGCCCAGCGGTCCCAGTGAGCGCCCTATTAATGCCCAGCGGTCCTGTCAGTGCCCCATACACGCCTTCCAGCGGTCCGGTCAGTACCCCATATTACCCAGCGGTCCCGGCCAGTGCCCCATATTAATACCCAATAGTCCTGCTGAGTGCCCATTAATCCTCAGCGTCCAGTGAGCACCTGCTTGATTAATGCCCCAGCGTCCCAGTGAGCGCCCTTATTAATGCCCAGCGAAACCAGTGAGCGCCCCTGTGAGCGCCCTTTACTAATGCCCAGCGTCCTGCCAGTGCCCCATATTAACACCCCAGCGTCAGCTTCATGTTAATACCCAGCGTCCCGGCCAGTTCTATATACGCCCAGCGTCCCTGGGCCAGTGCCCCATATTAACGCCAAGCGGTCCTGGTCAGTGCCTGCCATTAACGCCCCAGCGGTCCCGGTCGTGCCCCATATTAACGCCCAGCGGTCCCGGCCAGCCCCAGGCTAATACCCACAGCCCTGTTGAGTGCTCCATAATGCCCCAGCGTCCAGTGAGCACCTGCTATTAATGCCCAGCGGTCCAGGTGGGCGCCTTTATTAATGCCTGCAGCGTCCGTGAGCGCTCCCTTACTAATGCCCAGCGGTCCCAGTCGGTGACCTTCTATTATTGCCCACAAATCCCAGTCAGTGCCGCCTTATTAATTCCCATCCATCCCAGTCAGTGATGTCCCAGTCATTAGCTCCTTATTTATACCCACTAGTCCCAGTCAGTGACCAGCAGCCCCAGTCAGTGCCCTCTTATTTATGCTCACCAGTCCCAGCCAGTGTCTCCTTTTCATTTTCATCTTCCCATTCATTTTCCCTAAGAATACCCACAAGTCCCAGTCAGTGCCACTTCATTAATGCCCATCCGTCCCAGTCAGTGACCACTTATTATTTACCACCAGTCCCAGTCAGTGCCACCTTATTAATGCCCATCCGTCCCAGTCAGTGACATCCTATTAATACCCACTTGTTCCAGTCTGTACCCACCTATTAATACCCACTGGTCCCAGCCCGTAGCTCCTTTTCATTTTCCCTAAGAACACCCACAAATCTCAGTCATTACCCCCATTAATGCCCACTAGTACCAGTCAGTGCCCTCACTCCCCCTCCCTCCCATCACCGTCTTTTTCCCATCAGTTCCCCCAGTATACCAGTATAGGGTAGGAGCTTCCTAAATCATGGAAGCCAAATCTGCCACATGGGCCCGATTCCTGATCCCAGTTATCACACTTCATCGAAATGCCCTGTGGAGAATTTTTCTGCCACTCTGTTCAGGCATGCATCTTCTTCAGGAGGCCTTTCAGATTACTACACATCCTTTCTGCACTTGAGGAGGCAAATCTGGATTTGTCAGGCTCTTCTTTTCGCCCTTGCTCACCCTCCCCCTGAAAACATCCACATGTGCAAGCCACTAGCAATGCATACATTTCTCCCAAAGTGTAGTGTCAGCGTTCGCTTTTGGCCTGCTATGTATAGATTTACAGCGTGCCTTTTGAAGGCTTTTTGGGAGAAAGGCAGTGATCATAACTCTGGCCTGTAACTCGTTTCTTGACTTCGCTTGAGTGTGTGTCTTTCTTGGCCACGCTCGTAACTTCTTTCTGGGAAAATGTAGTGAAGATGGCCAAAGTACAAGGCTCTAGAGATTGTGACGCATAACCTTGGCTCAGCCTTTATTTCAACTAAAGATACGTTTACAGAGTGAAAGTTCACCTTAATGGGTTTGGACCCCACAGGTTTGGTGTAAGAGGAAATTGAGAATGGCTTGCGCTTTCTTGGGTTACGCCTGGTCGGTGGTACCGTAGTGGGGCAGGAGGTTCCTGGTAACTGTTATTGTAAATAAATAAGATCTGATGAAGTTGGTTGAGGTTCCCAGTCCTGACAGAACTGCTGATGTAATCTGCTCTTAAGTCATTCTGTCGGTCAGTGAGCCATCACTTTTCTTAGGAAAGACCTCCCAGAAAGTGCTGCCCCATCGCTGCCCAGCTCTGCCTTTTACTTGGAAATGATCCCGAGTTGGACATGATCAGCCGGTCGAGATAATGGACAGATGTGGTCTGGCTGCTGATCTTAGATATTGATGCTTGTGCACTAGTGGTGTGAGAGACGGCAAACATATCAAAACACCTCGAGAAATTTTCGCAATAGAGTCCGTCCTGAAATGAATTTTCTCAAGCATCTGATACGTTTGAATGGAGAAGGAAGAAGTTGTGCCATAAAAAGTGGAACATTTCAACATTTTTGTCAACATTTCACACCGTGCACTGCAATAAATCCACTTAAAGAGGAATAACTGTGAACTTTTGGTAAAGAAACATACAAATAACAGTAACTATCATATCCATGTGCTTTACCCTCGTGTGTGTGTGTGCGCGTGTGTGTGTGTGTGAGAGAGACGCTCACTGCCAGCTGGTTGTAACTGCACATAAACTGAAGTCCCCTTCCTGCTCTGTAAAGTGATAGGCCCTCTAGAGTAACATTTTCCCAGGTCAGCGGGCTAATACATTCTTAATGATGGGCTGATTCCTGTGCTCCAGGATTATGGCCCATATAAATATTTCAGCTCTGTCTCAGCACCTCGTACAATTCGAGCTTCTTCTAAGATTTAGAGCGCGCTGGCCTGGTTGGGGTGCTTGGATGAGGATGGATGCCCCCCGTAGGCTGAATAAAATTCCGTTTTTGTCTGTAGATGTTTTGAAAGGCCTTCAACAATGCCTTTGTGTCTTTCCTGCAGATCGGCGACCTGAAGGACTACTATCACTTCTTCCACAGCCGGACGATAAAAAGGTCGACGCTCTCCAGCCGAGGCACGCACAGCTTCATCTCCATGGAGCCAAAGGTCAGGCTGTCCCCATGGCAACCACACACTAGGGTGTTCTACGTGAACACCTGGGTGTTCTACGTTTTTTTTTTTGGCTGTTTGCTCAAAATAGAACGCAGCTACTTGTGGGGTAAGGGGAGCGTCTAAGAGCCGTTCATACACACAGGCGTCGACCTGAACCTGAACCCTGTGTTTGAAAAAGTGAAAGTGACTATTCTTGTCATACACGCACGCGTAGCAGGGGGCAGCTATTGAAAGCGTCCGGGGAGCATTGATGGGGACGGTACCTTGCTCGAGGGTACCTCAGGGCAACCTACTGGGGAGGGATTCGAAACCACAACCTTCTGATCCTGGGGCGAGTTACATCATTTCCGATGCGGGTCTGGATCAGAGTAGAGACTCGTTAATGCCGATCTTAAACCCGGTCACTAACTCCGTCTTCATTACGTTCACTTAGGTGCAGTGGATTCAACAGCAGGTGGTGAAGAGGAGGGTAAAGCGAGATTATAAACCCTTGTACGCCAGCGCTGCCCAGTCCAGCCCGGCCCAGTCCGACTCCATTTACTTCAACGATGCAAAATGGAGCAGCATGTGGTACATTGTGAGTATCTCCAAATATGGCTGAGCAACGCTGATATAATGAGCTGGATCGACCTGACAATGAAAGAAAACGCCTTTGTTGAAAAGCAGCCTCGGACCGTTTCACAGGTCTCGAGACGTGAAAAGTTGGCAGTGTCCTTCAGCGCCTGTCAGGTTATTGTAGAAAATGAGACTCCTGTGACCCGTCCCCATCACACTTATGTGATTTAGACAACATTTTTGTCCAGCTTGGACAATCACGCCCTTTATCTTGACGTGAACTGGGCAACATGAAGATATTTATCGTTTTCATGATAACTGTGCCGCAGAGTGTTATACTGAGCGTATTATCACCGGTACTCAAGAAGCCCTGACTCCTCTGTTTATGTAAAAAAAGAGCTTAATTGGCCGGTGGGGGTGGAGTGCAGTGCAAAATGCTGAATAAAATGCGCCTCTATTTTTAAAGTCCTAATTAATTAGGCTCCGCTTTCTGGCCTCTTCCATGGCGACAGATGCCAGAAAAGCTATTGCACAGAATACTGCTGAAATGTTCTGAAGCATCTTGATCGTCATACTGACCGCCCCTCCCAGAACATTTCCGCTAGTTAGAATGGACGAGTTATCACGTCTCTTTTGCCACAGGTCCTAGGAGGGGGAAGCTTCATCTTTTGTCATGTGTGTTAGCGCAGCAGGGGTATCACTCCTTTCACAGCCATTTTCCTCTTCTCCATGTTCCACTGTGCGTTTGGTTATCAGCGAATCAAGCCGGTCTGCCAGACCTTTTCGAGGCCGTCCTGTTTGCAACGAACGGCAGGTCACCAGTTTGTCATAGCGTGCAGATTTGTGCACTCCTGCTCTTTGATCTCTGCAGAGTTTGGCCGAACACTTTGCCCCAGTAGCGTTAAAGCCCTAAACGTGTTATCGTTCTGTTGAGTTCATTTATGATACAGAATGTGATGTCGTTTTTCATGTCAGGCGTCCACTTGGAGGTGTGGGACTATGGACTGTGATTGTCACCCTGAAGAGCTAATATTGGCTGTGTGTGCGCCTGAACATCCCGGTGTTTTTGCTGCACACACAGGCAGCGAGGAACAGGGGGCGTGGCTCAGGCTGTCAATGGTTAATCCAGGCCAGATAACATGAATACTTTGACCTGGACACCACCATCTAACACAGGCTTCTCTTGTTGTCCTGGCTGTTGTACTTTGAGAGCAAATAAACTTGACTTGTCAAAGGTCCTACTGTGGTGCCAATAAATGTTTCTTTTCCTTTTTTCATATCATGTAGCCACTGCCTTAAAGTGAGGAAAAAGCACGTCCTGCTCAAGGAAATCGGTGCCATCAGGGTTTTTTTTTTTTTTTTAATAGCCATTATTTGTTGCCCTTCTTTGTCACAATGTTGGCTTTCACTAGGGCCATGCTCGCACTTCCAGCTGTGGTTTAAAGCAGTAAAATGCACCAGATCCAAAGTTGTCTTCATTTTGTAATCTCACTGAAATGCTTCTTTTCTTTCCCATACTCAGTCTGGTTTTCCATTCTCGTCTCTCACGTTTCTCCCAACTTCCCGTCCACCTAATAATCTCTGCGTTTTATGTTCCACAGCACTGTAACGACAACATCCATAACTGTCAGTCGGACATGAACATCGTAGGCGCCTGGAAGAGGGGCTACACGGGGAAAGACGTGGTGGTCACTATTCTGGATGACGGGATTGAGAGGAACCACCCGGATCTTGTACAGAACTATGTGAGTGTGAGCGCGGGGGGGGGGTTGGGGGCAAAAACGAATCTAATCTACACAATTTCCCCCACGTGTAGGCCATCAGTCAGGATCACATATGGTGTGCAAATTTAGCTTCTGTAGTTTCGCACTGGAGTCATGAGGATTCTGTTACTAATAAGCAGCGCAGGAGTCGTTCGTCACCAAAATCATTTTTGTCCAAATCTCCAAAACCTCTCTCTGACCACCTTATTAACATTCTGCAGACTTTTCGTGACTCGCTGTGAACTCAAAATCAACAGAACCACTGCATGCAGTCATTTCAGACAACAATAGGGCAAGTATTCACAGAGAAGTCCCGAAGAGGTCTGATCTCGGATCAGATTCCTCCACGCCTATTAGTCACTGTCACGCAGACTGATAACAGAGCTGCACTCCTGCTATTGAGGTGGTTTGTGAAAAAATTCGATTCTCCAAAATGGCTCCCTGCCGCGTTCAGCTGGCAGTAAGTCATGCTGTATCTGCAACCACGCGCACAGGTCTGCAGCGCCTTAACGCAAAGCTGGGTGGTTTGAGCATGCATTTGCAGAAATGACGTGGGCGACTATTTATGTGCTTGTTAGCGATGTTGGCCATGCAGCTCGAGTTTAAAACCTAAAAATAAGCAAAGTCAGGACTTCAGAGGCGCCTTGGCTGACCCACTACATCTGGAGTAAGTGGAAAATTGTGTAAATTGGATGCTTCGCAGAGCTATTTGCTGAAGGAGCGAGTAGGTGCTCACGTTTGGGTCGGCAAAGTAGTGTTGTTTGATGGATGTACGTGCGCTGGCCTTTTATTCTCCTCTAAGCTTCGTCTCCAAATATATGCTTTAGAAAAAGGTCGCCTGGCTTTAAAGCAACTCTTTGCGACAGAACGCATTGCGTAAGTCCACACATATTTACATTCAAGGTCTCTCACGCCAAAGCATAATCCAGTTTTCCAGTCTGGTCGTGCAATGATAAATATGTCCGTCCTCGTTTTTAAATACAGCTTGTCCTCATTCATATCTTTCTCTCTGGTCTTGCAGGATAACCAGGCCAGTTATGATGTCAATGGAAATGATTTGGACCCCATGCCCAGATACGACGTCAGCAATGAGAACAAGTAAGAGTGCAGTGTTTGCTGCAGGGGTAACACCGTGCTTTTGCTCTACTCCTGCCGCTTCACCTGTGAGAAATGGAGTGTCTTTATACAGTATTAATGTGGTGTGTGTGTGTGTGTGAGACACAAGTGTTTGGTTGGGAATGTGGATATTTGCTGTGTGCGTAGTGAGTAGATGGATACCCCTCCTGAGTCTGTGGCTTCCACTCTGCCAGCGTGTGTGAGCCGGTGCCAGATGGCATCGCAGCTTTTTTCGGAAGGTTGAGCCAGAAAGCTTGGCCTGGGTTTTCTGCGCAGCACCAGCACTGTTCAGCTGGGGGATTTAGAAAATCCTGCGCTTCTTCAGCTAAAACTGTTGTCCTTTTCTACCTGGTGCTCAGTTAGAGCTTCTCCTTTTTAAATACAGTGTTGAGAACATGATGCAGCTTCCCTTTGATGCCGCAGTGGCGGGTTACAGAATAAGGTTGGCCTTTGACATCTGCATGTCTTCCTGAGACGCAACGGAAATTACACCGCTGCGTTTCACCCATACACACGCGTGCAGCAGGTGGCAGCTATTGACAGTGACCGGGGAGCAGTAATGGGGACAGTACCTTGCTCAAGCAACCTACTGTTCCGGGATTCGAACCCATGACCTTCTGATCCTGGGGCCTTGTTCCTAACCGCTTGGCCACCAATGCACCTTGAGAAACAGCATAATACACAGCTGGTAAGGAAAGACTGGGATGGGGCTGATTTACATCGAGCCCAGTCTGTAGGTTCACACTGCCTGCCTGTGATACTTTGTCAAATGCACGGTGACGCATCACATGAAGCCGTTCTAAAATAATCCACGAATGGCAAGTTTTCATTTTGATGGCGGCTACAGTCAAATACTGAGCAAGAGGTTCCACAGCAACGATCCATTTCGCCATTAAAAGTTTGCGTCTTAAACTGCAGAGCCGCTGGGATACGATGAGCTTGCTGTAGCTGCAAGGTTATGGTCAAAGACCAGAGTATAATTAGACAGTTCAGTATCAGTGCTGCGTTTAGAAAGAAGACATCTAATATTTTTAGCCTGCCCAACCAATATTACGACCAGCTGTCACTGGAAAACAGGATGTCTTGGGGTTCCAATCCGCAGCGCTGTTAAACTTTTTTTATTATTTATTTATTTATTTTTTTTTTAAATCAACTCCGGCTTTAACTGGTATGGAAGATGTTTCCATTGCCTGACATCCAGCTTAAGTTAGGGTGGCGATCTAAAAAAAGAAAAAAGAAACTGCGCCAGATTTAGCATTCAGATGGTGCAAGTGCTCCCCAGTAATTTCACTGCCTGAGGAATTTGTAGATGAGCTTTTGAACCTATTGCTCTTGATGGGGAGGAAGTGTGTGGTGGGAGGGAGGCTTTTCATGGCATGTATAGGCACGTTCTATAGAACGCCGTGTGCCCCGTGTAGCGGTCCTGTGTTGGCCGCCGGATGTTGGGTTCCCCCCCCCAATTTTCTCAGGGAAATACTTTATTTAAAACTGCCAGCGTGACGATCAATGAATGGCACCAGTTTCAGACCACCGANTCCTGCTCAAGGAAATCGGTGCCATCAGGGTTTTTTTTTTTTTTTTAATAGCCATTATTTGTTGCCCTTCTTTGTCACAATGTTGGCTTTCACTAGGGCCATGCTCGCACTTCCAGCTGTGGTTTAAAGCAGTAAAATGCACCAGATCCAAAGTTGTCTTCATTTTGTAATCTCACTGAAATGCTTCTTTTCTTTCCCATACTCAGTCTGGTTTTCCATTCTCGTCTCTCACGTTTCTCCCAACTTCCCGTCCACCTAATAATCTCTGCGTTTTATGTTCCACAGCACTGTAACGACAACATCCATAACTGTCAGTCGGACATGAACATCGTAGGCGCCTGGAAGAGGGGCTACACGGGGAAAGACGTGGTGGTCACTATTCTGGATGACGGGATTGAGAGGAACCACCCGGATCTTGTACAGAACTATGTGAGTGTGAGCGCGGGGGGGGGGGGGCAAAAACGAATCTAATCTACACAATTTTCCCCACGTGTAGGCCATCAGTCAGGATCACATATGGTGTGCAAATTTAGCTTCTGTAGTTTCGCACTGGAGTCATGAGGATTCTGTTACTAATAAGCAGCGCAGGAGTCGTTCGTCACCAAAATCATTTTTGTCCAAATCTCCAAAACCTCTCTCTGACCACCTTATTAACATTCTGCAGACTTTTCGTGACTCGCTGTGAACTCAAAATCAACAGAACCACTGCATGCAGTCATTTCAGACAACAATAGGGCAAGTATTCACAGAGAAGTCCCGAAGAGGTCTGATCTCGGATCAGATTCCTCCACGCCTATTAGTCACTGTCACGCAGACTGATAACAGAGCTGCACTCCTGCTATTGAGGTGGTTTGTGAAAAAATTCGATTCTCCAAAATGGCTCCCTGCCGCGTTCAGCTGGCAGTAAGTCATGCTGTATCTGCAACCACGCGCACAGGTCTGCAGCGCCTTAACGCAAAGCTGGGTGGTTTGAGCATGCATTTGCAGAAATGACGTGGGCGACTATTTATGTGCTTGTTAGCGATGTTGGCCATGCAGCTCGAGTTTAAAACCTAAAAATAAGCAAAGTCAGGACTTCAGAGGCGCCTTGGCTGACCCACTACATCTGGAGTAAGTGGAAAATTGTGTAAATTGGATGCTTCGCAGAGCTATTTGCTGAAGGAGCGAGTAGGTGCTCACGTTTGGGTCGGCAAAGTAGTGTTGTTTGATGGATGTACGTGCGCTGGCCTTTTATTCTCCTCTAAGCTTCGTCTCCAAATATATGCTTTAGAAAAAGGTCGCCTGGCTTTAAAGCAACTCTTTGCGACAGAACGCATTGCGTAAGTCCACACATATTTACATTCAAGGTCTCTCACGCCAAAGCATAATCCAGTTTTCCAGTCTGGTCGTGCAATGATAAATATGTCCGTCCTCGTTTTTAAATACAGCTTGTCCTCATTCATATCTTTCTCTCTGGTCTTGCAGGATAACCAGGCCAGTTATGATGTCAATGGAAATGATTTGGACCCCATGCCCAGATACGACGTCAGCAATGAGAACAAGTAAGAGTGCAGTGTTTGCTGCAGGGGTAACACCGTGCTTTTGCTCTACTCCTGCCGCTTCACCTGTGAGAAATGGAGTGTCTTTATACAGTATTAATGTGGTGTGTGTGTGTGTGTGAGACACAAGTGTTTGGTTGGGAATGTGGATATTTGCTGTGTGCGTAGTGAGTAGATGGATACCCCTCCTGAGTCTGTGGCTTCCACTCTGCCAGCGTGTGTGAGCCGGTGCCAGATGGCATCGCAGCTTTTTTCGGAAGGTTGAGCCAGAAAGCTTGGCCTGGGTTTTCTGCGCAGCACCAGCACTGTTCAGCTGGGGGATTTAGAAAATCCTGCGCTTCTTCAGCTAAAACTGTTGTCCTTTTCTACCTGGTGCTCAGTTAGAGCTTCTCCTTTTTAAATACAGTGTTGAGAACATGATGCAGCTTCCCTTTGATGCCGCAGTGGCGGGTTACAGAATAAGGTTGGCCTTTGACATCTGCATGTCTTCGTGAGACGCAACGGAAATTACACCGCTGCGTTTCACCCATACACACGCGTGCAGCAGGTGGCAGCTATTGACAGTGACCGGGGAGCAGTAATGGGGACAGTACCTTGCTCAAGCAACCTACTGTTCTGGGATTAGAACCCATGACCTTCTGATCCCGGGGCCTTGTTCCTAACCGCTTGGCCACCAATGCACCTTGAGAAACAGCATAATACACAGCTGGTAAGGAAAGACTGGGATGGGGCTGATTTACATCGAGCCCAGTCTGTAGGTTCACACTGCCTGCCTGTGATACTTTGTCAAATGCACGGTGACGCATCACATGAAGCCGTTCTAAAATAATCCACGAATGGCAAGTTTTCATTTTGATGGCGGCTACAGTCAAATACTGAGCAAGAGGTTCCACAGCAACGATCCATTTCGCCATTAAAAGTTTGCGTCTTAAACTGCAGAGCCGCTGGGATACGATGAGCTTGCTGTAGCTGCAAGGTTATGGTCAAAGACCAGAGTATAATTAGACAGTTCAGTATCAGTGCTGCGTTTAGAAAGAAGACATCTAATATTTTTAGCCTGCCCAACCAATATTACGACCAGCTGTCACTGGAAAACAGGATGTCTTGGGGTTCCAATCCGCAGCGCTGTTAAACTTTTTTTATTATTTATTTATTTATTTTTTTTTTAAATCAACTCCGGCTTTAACTGGTATGGAAGATGTTTCCATTGCCTGACATCCAGCTTAAGTTAGGGTGGCGATCTAAAAAAAGAAAAAAGAAACTGCGCCAGATTTAGCATTCAGATGGTGCAAGTGCTCCCCAGTAATTTCACTGCCTGAGGAATTTGTAGATGAGCTTTTGAACCTATTGCTCTTGATGGGGAGGAAGTGTGTGGTGGGAGGGAGGCTTTTCATGGCATGTATAGGCACGTTCTATAGAACGCCGTGTGCCCCGTGTAGCGGTCCTGTGTTGGCCGCCGGATGTTGGGTTCCCCCCCCCAATTTTCTCAGAGGAATACTTTATTTAAAACTGCCAGCGTGACGATCAATGAATGGCACCAGTTTCAGACCACCGAGCTAGCGTTCATTCATCACCCGCCCTGCTTATTATTTCATTACTTTCTTATATACAAAAGTATCCCGTGATTATATGGTATTTCTTTTATTCTGGTGTCATTAAATCTTTTCTGCTCAGCAATGACAGGCTGATGACCCTTTCTGTGCTGGAATGGACTAGTGGATGCTTTCTGGGCTCCGCTGGGTGAAATATGGTCGTCTCCGAGGGAGACTCCGTTTGAAGTGCTGTGCCGGTGCGGGCGAGCTCACCTGCTCAGAAATGTGTACATCACATACACAGTAAACATGCTCTCAGCCACTTCAAAGCCCTTTCTGGTCACACTGGATATGATTTGAAAGAAGTCCATACAGACAGTCTGTGTGTCGGCTTTAAGCACTTTCATGTGCATTACACTGTAAAGTAATATCACTTGAATAGCTGTGTTTTGTGTGAATCACTCTGATGTTCGCCTCATGGCAGCGGCTTTCATCTGTATGTGTGTGTATATTATACACGGAAATATTATATGTGCAGCAGTTAAACAGGAATGTATAGGAATGTAGGTATAGCGGCATTGAGGGTTTGCCTTTTCGTCTGCAACATGATGTTAAATAATACAATAAGAACTCAAATGCAAAGTGAATTTGAAATACTATGTTTTGCCAAAAAGACTTTTGCCTTCAGTGAATAAATTGACGAATGTACGATAAGGAGCTACTTTACTTTAAGTCACATGTCTGACATGTTCCTCTTTTTTCCACTTTTGAGACGTTCATTTGAACTTTAAACATAGCTCTCCGCGCCAGTTCCTGTGATCTACCGCACTGCGAACTCCAGCCCAATGTAAAACACATGGTCCAGGTAGGATAAGCCTTTAGGGGAGTATGTGAATGTCAGGGTCTGGTGGTATTTCACAAGCTAGAAACTTTTTCCTTCTGGACGCATCTGAAGTGTCTGTAGAAAGTTGCACATAAAAAGTAGAGTCCCGCTCATTATCTAAAGGGTGTCGGTGGCTCAGCACTTATTTCAGTCTTATGATAAACCACACTGAATTTATGTCATCGAAGGTATTGAGTCCAAACTTTTGAACGAGTCGGGGGAGAAGTGTGTGCTCTGATGGCTTGTCCTGTGTGCATGGCCTCCGGAAAGCAGTGTCCAGGTTATACGGCGTGGGCTGACGTGTGTGTGTGTGTGTGTGGGTGTTTCTGCTTTTCTCGTTGACCTGTATTCCTCTGACAGATGTGAATGTACGCCGAGTCCAGTACTGTGGCACAAAAAAGAACGTGGGGTCGGAACACCAAGAATGGTGAATCCCACGTGCGGATATTTCGCCTTTCTTCATAGCAAGTTTTCCAGTTTGGGGAAAAATGATGTATTGTAACTGAGGAGCTTTTATTTTTGGAATGATTTCCAAAAACCTTCCTCTTTACTGAGTTAAAGGGATCATGTGATGAACGGCTCTGTCCTGATGGATAGCAGGTCACCGCTTCAGCTCTTCATTACAACCTTTTTGGCATCAGAAACTTTTTCTGCTGGTTTTGTTGATTGGACCCTGACTTGGCCTGGGATCTGCTGCTGTTGCGGATCTTTGGAATCTTCTCTTCCTTTTTTCTTTTTTAAATGGCTGAGATTCGAGACACTGGTTGCCATGGCAACGAGAGTTTTTCTGTGCAGCTGTTCTCTGCTGGAGGTTCCACAGCGGAATGCGTTCTCTCTCTTTCTCTCACTGTCTGTCTCTCTCTCTCTCAGACTGTCTCTCTTTCTCTCACTGTCTGACTCATTGTCTCTTTCTGTCTGGCTCCCTGTCTCTGTTTGTCTGTTTCTCTCTCACTCTTTCTCTCACTGTCTGCCTCTCTGGCTCATTTTCTTTCTCTCTGTCTCTGTCTCTCTCGACCTTGACTTCATAAGATTTTTTTTTTTTTAATGTGTTTTTCCTGGTGAGTGGTTGTATTAGATTTATGTGGGTTTAGTTTAGGTCAGCCACGCTGCTAAGAATGCCTCCACGTGTCGTCTGCGCACAGAGACGGGGAACTTCTCAAATGTTTTCCCTCAACAGCTCAAATATTTAGCTGCTGTGTTTGAGCCGGCTTGGCTAGAAGTGAACATGTTTAGTTTCAGCACAGCTGTTGCTTCGGCAGCCCTGAAGCACCGCTCTTCCTCTGAGCATCAGTGAAGGACTGGAGTTAAGGAGAATCAGCAACCTTTGATTACACCTGGCTCTGTTTATATATGTGTGTGTGTGTGTGTGTGTGTGTGTGTGTGTTCCTGTACACACTGATGTTTGTACTCTCTTCAGGCATGGCACGCGGTGCGCTGGTGAAGTGGCAGCATCCGCTAACAACTCCCATTGCACTGTGGGTATTGCTTACAACGCCAAGATTGGAGGTGCGTATTTCTTGCACAAACCGTTTCTCTCTCCCTCCACACTGGGGGTCAGCACTTCTCTCTTTTCACCCTTTTTATCTTCCGCTCATTGAAAACTGTTTTTTGCAAATTTGCTTTGGACAGACTGTAAACCCATTTTGCATTTCAGTCTTTTGAAAACTTAAGCTAATACAAAATCACAAACAGAAGTGTTAAAAGTGAACGAAATATTCCGTGTACACTTTTTCCCGCATGACTGCAGTGTGCAAGGAACTGCATTATCAGTGCTTCTTGCAGAAATGGGGGCAGTTTTGAGCGTTCATTCATTCTCGCTTCGTAAGTGGGTCTAGTTCTCTTCTGTTAACAGTTAGTTGAAATCACATGTTCCACGTGCAGGGCTTTATACCTCTGTAGCCTGTGAACTCTGTCCTAGAGCTGCACGTTCTCCCAGTGAGCTGAGCTGTAGCCAAACTGGATTTTGATTTCAGTTCACAAGCACTGCGCTTCAGAGAGCCTCTTTCTCAAAGAGTGTGCTGTCCTTCAGGTGTCCGCATGTTGGATGGAGACGTGACGGACATGGTGGAAGCAAAGTCGCTGAGTCTGCACCCGCAGCACATCGACATCTACAGCGCTAGCTGGGGCCCAGACGATGACGGCAAAACTGTGGACGGGCCCGCCTCCCTGGCTCGACAGGCCTTCGAGAACGGCATCCGTCTGGTAGAGATCATTTTTAAACTCCACCCACCTGCATGTGCACCAATAGCAGGCTTGTGTGTGTGTGTGATATATTCATCCATCTGAAACACACACAGAACTTTTACTTACTCTGCCTGGGTTGCTTATTGTCTGAACAAATATTGCTCTGAGAGTCTTTAAATCTTAGCAACATGTTTATAAAAGATTGAAGAAAAATACTGTAGGAAGTGGTTGTTATTATTATTATTGGTAAGGTTTCAGCTTTGTATATGCACATCTATATGTGTAGATATGATCTAAAAAATAGAGATAACTCGACCTAGATGGACAGATACATAGAAAGAGATAAAATATATTTCGGTAGACACGCAAAAACATAGGTGTCCTTTCTTTAGAGCGGTGCCTTAACAACTACTTCTCTTCTCAGCCTTCAGACGGGTGGTTCTTTACCATTTTTGTAAATGTGATATGAGAGCGTTCAAGCCGAGAGCTATTTAGGAGCCTTTCTTTTCCAGGCCATATACAGAGTATTTTTTGTAAAGGAGATAAAGCTAATTTTAGGTACCTCCTCTTTTGCTTTCCTAGCAGGCTCTCTGAGGGTGTTTTTCTTTCTTTCTTTCTTTTCTTTTCTCTCTCTCTCACTCACTCACTCACTTTAATTCCTGGTAATTCCTGCATTGGGGAGTGAACTTCGATTGAAGGTATAGTTTATGTAGCCTGAGTCATAAGTTAAAGTGTAGCAGTAATCGGCCTCAGCCCTGTGCCAAAGGTGTGTTCGGAGCGGTTTAGGCATGTTTCGAGTGCGTGTTCAATAAGTGGCTTGTAGATACGTCAGCTTCGTTTTGGGTCTCTTAGTGCTTTGAGGCAGAAGGCAGTCTTGGTGATCTCAGCTTACACTGAAATTCCATTTCATAACATTTGCTGTTCGTTGCAGACATTTCTGTCGAATTCTTAGCTAGTTCCCATCTGGAGAAATGCAAATTTGAGATATTGTGGAAATACTCTACAGGCCAGAGGTTTGGGCCCACCTCAGAATCACAAATAAATAAAATAAGCAAAGGAAACGCTGCTTTTCCAAAAATGTATTGCAAGGAAATATTAGAAATATGTGCATTCTGTATTTTTTAGAATTTTCACTATTTTAAAGGCTGTCGTAACACAATATTTCACCATTAAGGTTCAAACTATTGGTTTTGAAGAAGTGTCAGGTTTGTGTTTAGCACACTGACATTCATTTTGTGTTGGAATACTGTTTACTGATGTCAGAACTCCTGACAGAAACACTTTATAGTTTGTAACAATAAAAAGACCTGACGAAAAGCCAAACAGCAAAAACACGTGAGTGTTCAGGACTGGGAACAGGTCTTGAGGATAGACAAAAGCAAAGTTAATTTTTTGTGGGACCTTAAGGGTCTGTGTCAGGGGTGGACGGAAGGGAAAGGGCAGCACAGAATGTGTTGTTCCTGCAGGGAAACATGGCGGTGGCTCAGTGATGGTTTGGAGGTGTTTTTGAAGTCTCCCGAGCTTCCTCCACAAATCAGTGGAATCCCAAAGGAATCATGAAAAAAAGAAAATGATCCCTCAGTTCTTTAATGTCACAAGGCTTTTTCTTTTACTCATCATTGGACAAATTTTCATTCCTCAACAGGATAATGATCCTGTTAAAGTATTCTTCAAAATTGTGGTGAAATGAATGTACTCAGTCCAACGAAAAGTTAAAAGTTTGAAGAATGAAGTCTTGGCCACCCCAGTCTCCAGATCTTTCACTCTTTCGACTGACATGGGAAGACCTGAAACCAAACAAATTTGAAACGATTGTCCAGCACATGAAACAGAACTGTGTGCATGCTTGAAAAGGTGCGGGACACAAGTTATTTCCAAAAATGGCCAGAGAGGATGTATCCGTGAGCAAGAGGTTGTTATTTTAACTAAACTTGCACTAAAATATTTATTTCAGAGTTTAATCTGAGGCTGGGCCCAAACATCTGGCCTGTGGTGTATATTTCACCCTCAGAAAGTATCCTAATTTTCCTGTAAAATGATACCAAATCCGTTTCTTTTTTCACCGTGTCTTCACAGGGCAGGAAGGGACGGGGATCCATCTTCGTATGGGCATCAGGTAATGGTGGGCGAAGTCGAGATCACTGCTCATGTGACGGCTACACCAACAGCATCTACACCATTTCCATCAGCAGCACAGCAGAGAGTGGTCGCAAACCCTGGTACTTGGAGGAGTGTGCCTCTACCCTCACCACCACCTACAGCAGTGGCGAGAACTACGACCGTAAAATTGTAAGCCTTTCAATCACTTGTCCATTTTGGTCTTTCATGATGTTTTAGAATCGTTTGTATGTTGTCATTAATTGTGAAAACCAATGAAAATATAATCAAGGACAGTTGCCGACTTGTTAATTAGTTGACAAAGCAGTGATTTAACATGCAAAGTGCCAAAGCCTCCATACGTAGATCAGTGTTTGGCTTTACAAACAAAAAACTAAACTGCTCAGGTTCAGGGACTGGGCTGAAAATGAGAGCCAAAAACTTTGTCCTTCAGGAAGCCTGGAGAACTAATCCACAATGATGCATTAAAAATACCAGAAGGTCTGGCTCTTTAGAAGCAAAACATGAAGAAATGAAAGGTGGCTCCAGGCACAGTGCTGTAGGCCAGCTTGTGATGTCAGCAAGCCTTGGGTCCGTAACTCTTTAAAAAGCTGAACTGGGCCGTTCTCAGTCCGCTCCCAAGAGTCAGCATCCAGACTGAAGCTTCTAAGCTAATGACCTGTTAGAGACAGTGCTATTTGTTCTACCACCTATAATTTGCTATGAAGCTAAATAGCCTGTGCAGTATTTCCAAACTCTGGCCTTTGAGTATCCCCGACCTGCGCATTTGAATGTTTTTGCAACCCCACATCTCATCATTGTTACGAATCCTCCTTTTACGTAAAACATTTACAGGAGTAGTGCTGATGTGTATTTTGATATATTGTCCTTTTTGAGATTAGGGCATATAAAAATAGCACTTCTTTTGCATTGTCAGTCACAGTAGCTCGAGTAATTTTACTCATTTTTAGCCCTGATCTGCAAAATGATACTCAAAACAAGCACCAAACCCCTTTAAATAAAAACGGCTATATTGCATAGCCCGTGCACAGAAAATTATTGCACTGTTGGACATGATTTCTGGAGTCGTTTTGTCTTTCAGCAACGTACAACAAGGGCGAAGGTCAAAGATTTGGAGCTAGGGACTTTATATGCAACACTATGCATATGCAACGTGAAATCACACATCCTTTTGTTCACAAAGCTCTGGATGTGCTTTCCCTCCAGGGCTGCATTATTTCTATTTCATTTTTCCCCCTTTATTTTGGGTTTTCGACTGTGCAAAATGGAATATTCACTCCGAGTGCAGGCGAATCCTTGTGAATGAGTTTGCGACTGCAGATACTTTAACCAGCAAAGTTTGTGTGTTTGATGCACAGCTCATTAACATTCCTGGAAGGATTTTGGAGCAGAACAAATATTAGTTCTCTTCTTGTTTGTAGAACATGCTGTGATGTGGCCTGTGTGGGTCTTCTTTGATTGATTTATTTGGTCAATGTGAAGTAGTGTGAACCACTACGCTCCATATGTGCAGCGTGCTTGAGCGATCTTTGGATTTTCTTTTCACTCCAGTTCATGTTAATGTTAATCTCTTAACCTCCCATCATTCTTTGAGTCTTAAAACCTTCCTCCATTCACCTCTCTCATTCCAGATCACTACAGATCTAAGGCAGCGCTGCACGGACAGTCACACCGGAACGTCGGCGTCCGCTCCCATGGCTGCTGGGATCATTGCTCTTGCTCTCGAAGCAAAGTAAGACATCTCTAGACATTGTGCACGTTAACACAGTCAGTAAATCTGCCTACCCCTGCCAGATTGCTCCTTAAAGGCCTCAGATAGATGTTCAAAGCTCTTAGCTTCAGGATGGCGCTTGTAGTAATATGTAATAATAGCGTAGAGAGGGCATTTATCAGTATTAGACTTCATTTTATGAGACTTGAGCAATGATGAAAGAAATGTGAGCCCTACATTTCTCGCAGGATTATTGTTCTAACTGCGTGATGACGTGAATATTAATTACAGCCCTGCTGGAAAGGAGTTTAAAGCTTGGAAGCAGGAGAGAAATGGAAGCAATTAAACTCTGTGAAGTAGATGGATGAGGTCAAGATTTTGCACATCCTGATGGATAAGCAGTTTTAATTGAACACCCATTATTTGATGGATCTTTCTGGATCCCAGGTCTGCTCTGAAGACTTCATAGCTTTCAAAACATTTAAAAAGGAAATATTTTACATGTGATCTTCTTTGGAGTGCGTGGCGACAGAGCTTTTTCTTTTTTTCTTGCTGTAAACTGAACTCCACCTGCCTGTTTCAAAGAAGCCGAGTTTGATCTCACACAGGAAATTTTTAGCAAAACCTCGGCATATGGCTGCCATGTGATGGAACATTCCCAGCTAAACTTACCAACCCATAATACTGTGTCGGGGGGGAGGAAGGTTCTTTGACGTTCGGGGGACATGTGGTGGCCATCTTTCTCGGCATTCATGTCGGATCCCACTGTTCATGGTGCATTAGGGAAGCAGTATGAACCAAGAGGAGACAGATTAGGGCAAACGAACTACAGTCAAAGCGATACGATTGGTTAGAAACAGTCTGGATCATCAGTCCCTCGGTATGCAGTATCATTTGTAGCTTTGTTTTGGTGCTGCTTTTTCTTGCAGCTCTCTCCTCACATGGCGGGATGTGCAGCACATCATCGTAAAGACATCTCGCGCTGGCCACCTCAATGCTCCCGACTGGAAAACCAACGCAGCAGGATACAATGGTACCAGCTTTTTAATTATTTATGAAATCTTCTCATTCATAGCTTCTCACTAACCTGTTTTGCATTTTAAAACCCAGAGGCTGAAAATGAACCACAAGCCGTTTCCTCACTGTCTGCTTTCAGCACGGTGCAGTGCTTCCAAAGATGCAGTGATCCCATAGCACCAGCTCACTAAACTTTAAAGTGCTAGAGGCACTTCAGCAGTGCTTGAAGTTCCTTCTTTACAAAATGTTGGACGTCCATATAAACGGCGCGAACCTGAAGTTAATCGGATTATGACAACCAGTCCGACTTTACTGACAGCCATGTAAACATCTTACTGTAATGACCTTAAATCAGATTAAGGTGACACAAATGTAGACCCAAGCTTTCAACACACCACGCATAAACACAGCAAGGCATCCTGCTGCTGATGTTTTCTCCAAGTTGAAAAAGTCATCAGTTCATGGCCTTCAGGAATATCATGAGGTGCCGTTAGTTAAGAGTTAATGAAGGTTCAGCTCCGTGCATTTTTGCAAACGTCTCGATTTAATGCGTGAGGAAGCTAGAAATGGGGGACTTGCATTTCATTCAATTTCATCACCGTATCCAAAAAGTGAGATCTTAGAACGGTTGCTGATCTGTCTTTTCTGAGGGTCTCAGATTTGCAGTTTATTTTAGAAAGCATTGTCCTTTATCCAGACTGGTCACCTGGTCGCATCCTCTCAGTGGGAAGGGAGCAGAGAGGGGGAAGGGATCATCCTATGCATGAATCATCCTCTAATTGCTAAACTTCCTCCCAATGTCTGCAGGATGGTATGCAGCTGGGGCTTATTTATTAGGTCATGGATATTCTGACCTATGTATTCTCCCGTGTTTGTCATTTAGAGATAAGATAAACCTTTCTTCTAACCATTATGCACCGCTTTCTTCATCAGCAAGATCTCACCTGGTGCTTTAATCTCTTTCTTTTATGGCAGGTTGTTTGAATATGTTCTGTGTTTGCAGTAAGTCATCTGTACGGCTTTGGTCTTATGGATGCTGAGGCGATGGTCAAAGAAGCCGAACGATGGAAGCAAGTCCCCTCTCAGCACATATGCGTAGAGAACGCTGATAAGCAAATAAGGTACTCCGCTGACTCCTCACCGTGGCGACTCTTATGCAAATGAGTCCTTCTGGTCGTGCGTCTAAATAGCTCCAGTTTATTTTGCCATCTTAAAGCTGAAGGTTTTCCAATTCTCCCCTTTTAAGGACTATTCGCCCGGAGCACGTGGTCCGGTCTGTGTACAAGGCCACAGGCTGTACGGATAATGCAAATAATCACGTCATTTATTTGGAGCACGTTGTGGTGCGCATAACGATTACTCATCCTCGGAGAGGGGACCTGTCGATCAACCTCACATCACCTTCAGGAACGAAGTCTCAACTGCTTGCCAACAGGTAAGATGGCCCGGAGGCTCAATGAGGAGTGTAGCATTAAAGGGTTTTTCAGTTGGCTGGTACTGCACTATTCAGAGGGATGTTTGATGCATTAGCAATCCCGTTTCGTAAGAATTCGTCAAGAATTCCAAGAAATCCCTTACAGTTTTGAAGTCTTTTCAGAATTTGTGGGAAAATGTTTAACTACTAATGGCAGGCTTCTGACACATGCTGCCTCACTGTGTCGAGGAAGCTCCAGGCGGACTTGGTCTAGTTACTTGCTGTGTGGTGTTGCAGGCTGTTTGACCACTCAATGGAAGGCTTTAAGAACTGGGAGTTCATGACCACCCATTGCTGGGGGGAGAAAGCTGCTGGAGACTGGATACTGGAGATTTATGACACTCCTTCACAACTGCGCAGTCAGAAAACTCCAGGTGTTTCTTTTATTCTTTTCTTTTTTTAAATCACTTTACACTTTGTTTAGTCATAATATGATCTCGCTCAGCATCGACAGATAACCAGCAACGTGTTTGTCCCAGGCAAATTGAAAGAGTGGTCGCTGGTGCTGTATGGCACCTCGGTGCACCCGTACTCCTTCCGCAGTGAGAAGCCTCGCTCTATGGTGGAGGCTCAGGTCGAGGACGAGTACAGCGAGGAGTATGTGGGTAAGTTTTCGTTCAATCTTCATTCTCTCTGACACTAGAAAGGTTGCCAGGGCATTTCACTTGAGCATTTCAGTCTTCTGAAAATCGGGTCTCAACGTCCCATTCTTTGATCCTGTCCTCTGTTAAAAGGCTCCTGTGACCCAGAGTGCAATGAAAATGGCTGCGAGGGACCTGGGCCCCATCAGTGTATCAACTGCCTGCACTACTTTCTTAAGTTCAAGAATAATACCAGGTGCAGTGCGCCTTCACACATACATGGACATGGACATTGACCAGCCTTTTGAAATTGTGGCATGATTTCAATGATTCTCGGTGGGAGAAAATGGCTTGGAAAGATTATTATTATTTTATTTTTTTTCTTCCTTGTTTTTAGTAAGAAGCTTAGAGTGTCCAGTAGTCATAACATGGATAGTTTTGCTAATGTTTTTAAACGCTGGATGAACCTTAATCCCAGTTGCCTGACTGGCTGTGTTAAGACCCATAACGTCTAGAAGAACCCTGCAGCACATGCTATCAGCATGCCGTTACTAACATCTCTTAGTGTGTGTGTGCTAGTGACTGATTCTGTTTTCTCTGATTCCTTTTACACACATCTGTGCACACACTGTGAGACGTGAGGCACACTGATGCTTTTTCAGTCTGTGGCTTTTGCCTTTGTTTCTTGAGGAAAGTTTTTCCTCATGGCTGTAAGCTGCTGAGTTGCCTCTCGGATGACTCCCCCTTCCCCTGCCTCTCTTTCCATTCCTGCCTCTCGTAGGATGTGTGTGCCTGAGTGTCCATCTGGCTTTTTCCGAGACGATAAGAGGCGGTGTAAGAAGTGTTCACCTCTGTGCGAGTCCTGTGTTGGCAGTCGCAGCGATCAGTGCACTTCCTGTCGGCCTGGAGTCTACCTCAGAGAGGGAGCCAACATGTGCGTCTATGTCTGTCCTGATGGCTCCTACTTAGACCTTGGTAAAAAAAACCTGACTGTCTGCATTTGTAAATGTAAATCGGTACTATTGAACTCACCAAATCATGTGATGACTCGTAATGTGCTCGCTGTTGCCGGAATGTATTCGAGGTTGGACATTTGCAGTTTCTGTTACAGACAGCAGCATGTGCCGTAAATGCAGCGAGAACTGCAAGAAATGCACCTCCGCACATATCTGCACTGAATGCAAGCCAGGGCTCAGGTAATTCCCCTCCCATGCAGACCTGTTTCACATAACCGTGCGTTCAGAGAGCTTTCCTGCCAGTTTGTCCGAACTCTAACCAACACTTGGTCTGAAACGTGCACAGATCAGCCACAACATTAAAACCACTGACGAGTGAAAGTGAAAAAGTGAAAGTGAAAACCCTTGTCATTGCGAGGTCACAGCACAGCACACGTGAACCGCAACGAAATTGGACCTCTGCTTTTAACCCATGCACACAAACACCGTGCAGCAGTGGGCAGCTATTGAAAGCGCCCGGGGAGCAGTGACGGGGACGGTACCTTGCTCAGGGGTACCTCAGAGCAACCTACTTGTTAGGGAATCAAACCCACAATCTTCCAATGGGGGGCAACTCCCTAACCACTAGGCCACCGCTGCCCCAGTGACGGGAATAATATTGAGTAGCTTGTTACCTGGCAAGGGCTGGGGTCCCACAGAAGAGCTACTGTTGCAGGATTGCAGGAAAGGTTAATGCTGCCTGTTAATAAAAGGTATCAGAACACACTTGCTGCAGACCATGCTGAGCCTTGGACACTGAAATCATAATTGGCCTGGTTGGATTAATTAGATTGCACATTCTTGTGGATGGCTGGATGTGAATACGTCTTTTACTACCTGGCAAGGAGACACTTTCAGCAGGACAATGCGCCCTGCCAGACTTTTTGAAAGTGAAAGTGACTATTCTTGTCATTGTGAGTACATGGCACAGCACACAGTGAACCACAGCAGAATTACACCTCTGCTTTTAACCCACACACAAACACGTGCAGCAGGGGGCAGCTATTGAAAGCACCTGGGGAGCAGTGATGGGGACGGTACCTCAGGGCAACCTACTGGCCTGGGATTGGAACCCGTGATCTTCTGATCCTGGGGCCAACTCGCTAACCACTTGGCTGCCCCAAGTTTGAGCACAGGACGAAGATCAAGACAGGACAAAGTTCAAGGTGTTGACTTAGCCTCCAAATTCCCCAGATCTCAGGCCGGCTCAACTTACAGGACTTTACGGATCTGCTGCTAACGTCTTGGTGCCAGATACCACAGCATATCTTCAGAGGTTTTGTGGAGGCTGTGCTTCCATGTGCCAGAGCTGTTTTGGTGGCACGACTGAGACCTGACTTTAGGCAGGTGGTTTTAATTTAATGGCTGATCAGTGTAGCTGGATCAGCCCCGTTTGCCTCCTCTTTAGCCTCGTATCTGTAAAATGTCGTAACTCAAGAACTCCATCATTGGCATTAAAGCCTCCTTAATACACGTCCAGCTTTTGGGGTTCAACCGTGTGGCGGAACACCTCGTTCTCAAGAGAAATATCCCACTTCAGGGCTCCCTGGTGCACTCTGTGATAGCATTTTGAAGTTTGAGTGAAAGGTGGAAAAAGAAAGAAGGGAAGAAAAACGGGTTATAGTGCAGAGAGAGCCTCCTAATGCGGAGCAGCTGTGTTCTGTGAGCGATTTTAAAATATGTTCCAGGAGAGACTTCCCTGAATTGGCCGTAAAGGTTGTTCACCCGCACATTTGGACTTTAATCCTTGGCTTTGTGCAAGCTTTTCAGACTTGTTTAGACTACTGCAGGTATGAAGGATGGTCGAAAGGGCTGAAACTACAGCTCATAGTAAAATTTCTGCCCTCACTTTTGCACAACTGTAATTCATGGCCAAAAGGTAACAGGAATCTGTATTCATTTCTGAGGGAAGTTGCTGTCATTAGTGAAAAGACGTGGTTAATTGCTGAAGGAAAGCTCTAATCGGCTGTTATTCCTTGAAATTTAAAGGCGATCATTTATTTCATTTTGCACAGCAGTATATCGAACATGTGCTTTGTGCTGCCAGTGTCTGCTTGAATGCTGAATTTGTGTAAACAAAGAAACTAAATTGATTTTGTTAAGTACAGCGTCTGCTCCTATCCCTTCTTACTTCCGCCTCTTCCTGCTAGTCTACAGGGGAATAAGTGCCAGTTGACTTGTGACCCGGGCACATACTATAACGGACACAAACGGGTGTGTGAGCAGTGCCATTCTGCTTGTGCTACCTGTGCAGGTACATAAACATTTACTCCACTTTTTTAAACTGTTATTACATGTTGAAGTATAAACGTTCTCATTTACAGGGAAAGCCACTACACTGCAATTTTTTTTTTTTTCAATTTTTTTTTATTTTTATTGACGTTTCTGTTGTTAATACCCTTTATTGAGTTTGTGTATGTAATTACGCTGAATACCACAGAAGGAGAAAAGGACCAGTTAGTTAAACGAAGGGACGGTGGGATTACATCAAGTTTGCAGTGGTAATGGACAGGTCGATGGACGAGTTTAGACAGGAGGATGAAATCTGCTGCTGATCTCGTGATCTGTAGCGAGAGTAGAGAGCAGCTTGAGGAGACCCTGGAGAGATGGAGATATGCTGTAGAGAGAAGAGGAACGAAAGGGATGACGGTGGATGCTGGGGATGGAACTGCCTGACAAGAAGAGAAGGACAAAGAGGAGGCTTATGGATGTGGTGAGAGAGGACATGCGGGGTTTGAAGGAGGAAGATGCCGAGGACCAGTAGAAACGGAGATGGTTGATCTGCTTTAGCGCATCTCCGGGAGAGAGGCCGAAGCGAGATCACTTTTTCCTGCAGATCACAGCGATGACTTTTACCAGCTTGTTTGACTGTGTAATGAGGCTTGATGAAGATGTGTATCTTGCACACAGGTACTGGTATCGAGGCCTGCACTAAATGTGCAGAGGGGTACTATCTCGAGGAGTGGCGCTGCGTGCTCTCATGCAGCGTGGGATACTACATGGCAGAGCAGATGGAAAACGGGGTGGTCAAGAAGTCCTGCCGCAAGTCAGTACTGCGTCATGCTCTCGCCCAACTGCTCACTCAGCAAGGGCTCCTCCAGTAATTAAAGGTGTGCTAATTCCTCTGAAGTCTGAGCGCTTTGTTCTGGTTCTTCCCCAGGTGTGACCCTACCTGTTACACATGCACAGGCCCGAGGGAGAGGAACTGCAGCGCCTGCGCGAACGGCTATAATCTAGAAAATGGCATGTGCGTCGTCAGCACAATCTGCAAAGATGGTGAGTCCTATACATCTGCTCGCTTTGTTTCCTTCTGCACTGAACATCACGGCAAAAAGAAATCGCTTTTCCAGCTTGGCATTTGTTTTGTCATTGATTTGAGGCACAGATCCATAGTTTTGGGTTTGACTTTTTTGATAAATGTGTCCTTTTTCCACTGAATATTACTGCTGTTCCCATTTTCATATAAGAGATTATATCATATATGTCTTGATCTCTTCTCACAAACTGACCTTAAGTTTAATTCTGTGTTTACGTCGAGGTCATTTTCGTAGCCACATAGTGCATGACGACAGCAAAGACGAAAAAACGATGCCCAGAAATGTTTCTGTCTGATCACTTTCTAAATATTTGTTTCCTTTTCCTCTCTGTGATCTATATATATATATTTTTTTTCTTTTTCAACTCTTTTCATGACGGATTCCAAAATCACGCATGGACATCCTCCTTCCTTCGACCAATCTGCCGGATTAAAAACCCGTTTCACCTGACCTGATCACCTGATCTGCATCATTTCCTGTTTTCCTGGCCCAATCGTCTACCACGCTTTTCCCCTCCTTCTCTCTCCTCTTCCTGCTCTGTGGAAAGCAAATGAAGAATCATGGGCTGAGGGAAGTTTCTGTGTGCTGGTGAAAAAGAACCACCTATGCCTGAGGAAGGTTCTGCAACAACTGTGCTGTAGAACGTGTTCTAAAAGGGACTGAAGAACCGGTCAGGCTCCTACCTACCACTCACATTCCGCTAATTTATATTTCCATTTATATCAAGAACCTCTACTGCGGGACAATGCTCAGAGGTTTCTTGATGCCAGAACTACAACAAACCTACCTTTATCTGCGTGTGTGTTTGTGCGTTTGCGTGCGTGTGTGCGTGCACAATTATTAATTTTTTTTTGTTTGTTTTTTTTTGTTTGTTTTTTTTGAAGAAACTGTCAGGGTGTTGCGACTGGATCAATAATAAACAACAAATCATAATGTCAGTATTTTATGACCAAAGCATGGATGCCAAATTTTTCTACCTGGTGGGTTTTTTTTTGTTTTTTGTTTTTTTGTTTTTTGTTTTTTTTAATTATTTTGGGAGTCCAGAGATGAAGTCAAAGAAGCATGCTGCTTCATCCTCAGTATAAAAGTTTGTGTAAGGCCCAGTTTTGTGCATTTTAAAGATATCTGAACCCACCACTGGAGCTTGTTTTCATCTTCAGCTGCATCTCTGGGAGCAAAGGGAAGGCCTAAACTTAACAACAGAGCAAATCGTCATCATCGAGTTTCATCAATAAACAGGATCTGACACTCTAGAGCAGTAAAGATCTTTGTTCAAGTGGCCTCGTTTGTACTATTCGCGGTTTTGAACTGCTCACTGTTGATGATGATAAGCGGGATCAGTTTGGGATGCCTCACAGTCTAGAAATTCATCACCTCAGGCTCTCTTAAATGTCTGTGCATGTTTTTTTGTTTTGTTTTGGTTTTTTGTTTCGCGTCATTAACTATCAGCATACACCATGTATGAAACCAAACTAAACAGCGTGTTTTCTGCACACAGTGTTGTTCAAGAAACATTTCTGAAGGCTAGAAAGCAAGCAGTGAAGCGTTGGTGGCGCATGCCATTTACCTTCCCTCTCCTGATTCATTTTTTCGCTGCTGGGCCACCTCGGTATGTTCCAGTAACTGATAAACGCACATACGCTCTTACCGAAAGTGTTTCAAATCTGCATTCGACAATACCGCATTGTGGAATTTGCCGCAGTGACTGTGTCCAGGTGGTTCGTGATGGATGGCTCGAGGGGGGGAAGAAGATAAAAATGTGCCACACAAGGCCTAATGACACCCAGTGAAGCGTTCTAATGGTTTTGTGTGTGGGCTATGCACAGCACTGTCTGTTTAGCCTTCAATCAAACTTTATCCTTTCATCCGTGATTTCAGCCTTCGTCGCCTTCTTGGGACCGTTCACGCATCGGCGAGTTCTTTTGAAAATGCCATTTTAAATGAGTCTGTGTGTGTGTGTGTGTGTGTGTGTGTGTGTGTGTGTGTGTGTGTGTTGTGTGTGTGTGTTGTGTGGGTGTGTGTGTTTTGTTTTTTTTTTTTTTTTTTTCTCTGGATAGTTGAGGACTCCAAATGGCCATGGAGCATAGTCCATTATTCACACTAGTTTTTAGAAATAGTTTATTACAGAGTATAATACATAATCAGTTCTCTTTATTTTTTTTTTAACTGTTTATTTCAGAAACAACTGGCAAATGCTTGATGATATGGGATTGTTACAGATTTAGGGTTTGTGGCATTTTGGGAGCAACCTTTTAAATATTTTTTTATTTTTTTAACCTCTGGCAATGGATCCAGGAATTCATTGAAATTTTGATTTTGATTTGATTTTTTTTTTTTTTTATCTGAAAGGTTGAAACATGCATGACCGTAACTATACATGCTTCCTGCTATACCATAGGAAAGACCAACATGTAGACATTATGGTTGAGAATGAAAATGTTTAGGTTTACTAATGGTACTGGGGAAATGGGACTCCACTGTCCTGCATCCCTATAAAACATATCTGACCATTCCACTTGTAAGTAAAATAAGATTTTATGTCTTTATTTATGAATTGATTTATTTTCATTTTTAGGCCACTTGGTTTGAGACAACATAACCTTTTATTTATATAAAAAAAAAAAAAAAAAAAAGATAAATGGTTACACTTCAGATGAGCCCGCTATGTGGTGAGACTCTGTTTAATGTATTCATGACCTCCGAACACACGGTCGTGAATTTTCTGCGATTACATGCAACGTTACATAACTAATGTTATATAGGAATATACCGATGTTTTGGCAATTATTCTGTTCTTGCAATGATTTAAAAAAAAATGTACATATGCATTTTGATCACTATTAACTCAAAAAATGTTTCTTGAGTCTAGTTTCTGCTTTCTTTGATGTATGTGTGGAAAAGATCTTTCTTTTTTTTTTTTTTTTTCTTTTTTTTTTTTCTTTTTTTCATTTTTTTTTTTTTTTTTTTTTATTAATAAAATTTTATATTTGTTTTTTAGGCAACTGCCACAATATAGATGAGGATTTGTTTGTAGTAAGGGCCCTGAGAAAAGTGTTTTGTCTCCTAGAGAGAACTGGACAGAACGGTTTACTGATCTTTTTATTAATGAATTTTAAAATAAAAACAAGTGCTCCTCTGAGAGTGCAAATTAACGGATTTTGCTTTTTTTCATTAAGATCATGTCGGCAAAATAGATTTGATTGGTTTAACAGGTTCAGCATTTGCTGTTGCATAAAGTTTATTGCTGCATGATGGGAAAATAACTTTATAAATGAATGATGCACAAACAACTGCATTATTTGGGAGAAAGTGAACGTGTGAGGTTTGCCTAAGGTGCTGGATTTCTTCCTTTTATGGAGAATTTTTGTCCTCAGCTCCATTGTTCCAGTTTGATTGTGGTGCTGGAATGCACTGGTCCTTTGTTGCTCAAAAGACTCCTTTGTTTTGAGGAACAATTCACCGCTTTCGAACGATAGGAATCAAGTCATAAGTGTCACGATGCAAATACGTGTCTCCCAGATGCCGGACGTTTAAAAGGGACCAAAGGCTTCAATAGCTGCTCTTTGAGACTGAAAGGCTCGTGTAATGTTGGAACGAAGGCGGTCAGTGTTTTTTCTCCTCTCAGAACGTCTTTCTGGGTGTTTTAAGTGAAGTTTAAAAAGATAAATGCCACTGTTGGTCCAGAGCGACCACAAAGAAATCAATACCGGCTGCAAATGTGCTGTGAGGAGGCTAATACTTAGTCTTCATCACTAAAGCCCTTTGGGTGAAACCTACCAAAGCAAGTGCACATTTCATAACTTTATTTGCAGCTTGAATTTCATAACCTCCAACGTTTTAGCCAAAGTTCTTTCGTCTCCCCCAGTTGAGCATTTTTTCATATTCCTCCAGACCTTATTCTCTCGCTGGGTGTTTACGTACCGGGAAGAACAGCGGCCTCGCTCAGTGGAGTGGTGTTGAAGAAAATCTTGGTCAATGTCCAGCTTATGTTCCAGCATCTCCCCATCCTTTCCCAGACTCTCAAACCGGCAAGGCCTTTTGCAGAAGTTTGTTGTTTTCTAGGCACTTCAGAAACGTGGTCAGAGGAAGAAATATTGCCAAAAGTTGGAAGTCCACTCCCTGATCCGTATAAGCAACTCGGGTCGAGTTCTGAATGTGAGAGTTTCCTCCACTGGGAATGACTTATGACTTTGGCTTTGGCCCATATTTTCCCGCCCTGAATGACTGGCAGGTTGATTAGAGTCGTGCAGGACTAGGTGGGTTCATGTGGGGTCATTTGTGGGTGTTCTGGTTAGGGGCACTGGAATTCAATAGGGTGGATCAGACCGTGAGCTGGAGGGTCAGAAGGAAGGTCACAGTGCTCCAGACCTCCGGCTGTCTTGATGGGAACATTCGCAGCTTGTGGTCAGAGGTTACCCTGAGTGTTTGTTTCCGTCAGAGACCCACAGTTTTGGCACCGTGACGCCTCTATTTTTGCAATACTATGTGCGTTTCTTATTTTAAAAAAATACATAAATGGCTGTGCTGACATTTTTCTTTGATGCAGCCACAGGAATGAGGGCCGTTTCTAACCGGGCTTTGATGGCAGAAGCACAGCATGCCTTAACTGGGCCCTTGCACGTTTGATTTACTGCAGATAATCAACAACCATGGACAGAGAGCGAGGTTTTTTGAAAGATGAGTTAATGTCAAATGAAGAAGGGATGGAAAATAGTTGAGAGAACAAGTGTGACCTAATCTCTGGACTGATGTAGCTAACCTGAAAGTGCTGACAGGGGCCTAATTGTTCTGGGCTGAATGAGGTTTAATTATGGCGAGGGGCTCTGCATGCGCTGGAAGTATTTTGATCCGAGCATCCGCTTTTGACTGCACTGCACTGTCTAGAACCTGAAACATGAATCAGTTTGGCAAGCTCCCAAGGCCCCTTTCCAAACCTTTAAACATGAGAACAGGTAAAGCCAAGGTAAGCCTTTTCTGCCTCCTCTTCATTGGGCTTGGGCTTAAACTTCTTCTGCTTCATCATGTCCAAATGAGGCAGCCTCTATATATATATATATATATATATATATATAAATTTTTTTTCCCTCTTAAAAATGGAAAGGAGCCTGAGAATTTTATGTATTTAATGCATAAAAAAATATGCAAATAAATAAAATTTAAATAGAAGCTTTTCTATTTTAATGCATTGTTGAGGAACACTTCTCCAGACTTCCTAAAGAAAACATTAGTCTCTCATTTTCAGCCCCTTATAATCCACACACTGATCTACATATGAGTCATTCAAGCAGAACAAAACTTAAGAACCAGTGAAGAAACAGATGATCAGGTGATCAGTTCCCTGGTGATGCTGAACACTGAGTGGCTGGAGCACCTTTATTGAGAACCTTGTTTCTTGAGACGCTGCAGTAAAACATTTCCCATTTCTTAATTAAATCCACTCCACACAGTAATGATAAGGCAGTTTGACAGGCATAAAATAGTATTTTGCACAACTAAAGGGATTCCCTAGCAAAATAAAAAGAAATGAGGAGGGGCCCAATACTTTTGGACTGTTCTGTATAGTGATCTTTAATCCACAGTAACAATAAGAGCTAGATATGGGGATAAAAAGAGGGTTTTTTTTTTTTTACTGAATTCCAGTAGGCCTTGGTAGATAAAACCACATGATCATCATACTAAAACAACTGTAGAAGACACTTTGCTGTCTGGCTTTTCTATCTTCAGTAAGACGACCACGTTCAATCAGCGAATCATAATTCATTATGAAACATCAATACAAGTTTAAACCTCAAATTATTTTCAGGAAGTGAAATGGTCTCCTCTGTTACTCAATCAGGTCAATACATGACTGAGGATCAGGAATGTAAACTGTGTGACATTACCTGCTACAAGTGCACAGGACCAAAGCCTGATGACTGCCTAAGCTGCTTGTTCACCAGGTAACTCAACCAGCTGTATGACCAGATTTTAAACCCACTAAGGCTGTAAATGAGCTTAGCATCTGCCTTCCTGGAACTGAGACACGATAATGGTGTCGAATGCAGAACTGTTTCATTGTGATTCCACTATTTTTATTTTATTTTTTGTGCCCAACGTCCCACGATACGGGTCTCGCTGTTACAGGTTGCTGGACGATGCGCGCTGTGTAATGAAATGCAACACTGAGAAGTATGAAAGTAATGGACAGTGTTATCCGTGCCACCATACATGCCATTCATGTGATGATGAGGGTCCTGACAGGTGCACCAGCTGCAACACAGGTAAACAATTCAAGATCTCAAGTAGTTATTTTCTATTATCTTGCTTAGAGTTGGTTACCACCTCCCTGATGATGTGTAGGTTGCTCTACAGACTCCATACATAACACCTTTATGTGCTATGATATCTGGCACCCTTTCCTTGGGTCTCCATGGACTACACTAGTTGTCCAGCACATCCCACAAATTGAATTAAGACCTGGGGAACGGAGATCTTGCAGTGTAGCAGGGCCAGTGTCCTGTTAATACTGTTGTCATGGAGGGGTGTACTCGGTCTGCAACTATGTTTAGGTTACGTACATGTGATGTCCACATGAATGCCAGGACAGCAGAACGTTGCCTAGAGCATCACACTGCCTTGCAATAGTGCATCCTGGAGCCATCTGCTTCACAGCTGACACACATGCACCCAGTCCTCCACATGACCCTAAATGAAAGACGATACACCTGCCCAGGCCACCTTCTTCCACTGCTCCGTGCCCATTGTAGGACCTGTTGGCTTTGGACGGGGGTCAGCATGGGTAGTCTCCTGAGCTTGCAGATAAACATAACAAAAAAGATGTCATGTCTTCACTTCAGGTGAATCATGTATAAATATAAAAAATACTCAAGCGTTTTTCCACAAAAAGCACTTGCTACAGAAACAAAAACAAGCCAGCAAAGGTAAGCTGTGCTAATCTTCACAGCCCTGAAGAAATTTCAGTTTTAATTCTGCTTATTTCCCCCTTTTTCCTGCTTTCTTCCTCTTTTTGTTGTCTCTGCATCACTCATTTGACTGTGATCTTCCACAGATAAGTTCGGCGTGGAGCGCTACTTATTTGGACAGGAGTGTCGGGACAGCTGCCCAGGAGGACACTACCATTCCTCTGAAAACACATGCCAGCCTTGTCCTCCGAACTGTGTGGTGTGTAGCAGCGGTAGCCACTGTCTTCATTGTGCGACCGCCTACTATCCCAGAGATGGAACGTGTGTCAAACTGGAGTGTGGAGTGGGTCAGTTCCACAGCTCTCTTTCTCTTGCAGTTGGCCACACAAGTGTGCTTCCCGGTATCTTCCGAACATATTTTTCCTTGCTCAGGGCACGTGCTCTTTCTGTGGTGCTGGTGGTGGTCTAGTGGTAGGACACCCGCCTTTGGACCAAGAGGTCCAACCTCCAGCACTACCAACACTGGGTTCCTGAGCAGAATCTTATCCCCAAGTTGCACATGCAGCTATTTTATCTAAAATGAGCAGAAAAATCTTTTGAGCATTTATATTTTACGGTAAATTAGTGTTAATTCAAACCATACAAGACTTCTTTGATCTGCCTTTAAAATTCCATGTATGCACCTATTTAACACGAATGCATATGAAAACGTACACTGTGGGTCAAAGCCTTCTCGATGAGTTATGATCAAACAATATCTCAGACATCGAGTAACAGAAACCTTCAATAGTGCAGCATTTAGATTTACTTTCTCATACGGCGTCACATCAGCACTGTGATCAAATAGCATGTTTCAATCCATTCCGCATGGAGGAGCGTAGCTCTCTCAAGCTCAGGGCGAGAGTTTGAAGCCCCAGCATTTTCACATCCTTTCTCCATCCCAGCATATCAGGAAAATCTAAAGTAGAGATTTTCTGGAGCTGGTCATAACATGCAATGACTGTTGATCTAATCGTCTTTCCACATTGAAGATGAGAGATGAGGGAGAATGAGGGAGAGCTTCACCGAGATACAGAGTGAGAGTAAGTGTTGGAGACGTAGAGGGGAAGAACACAAATTCTTATCATTAGTAACAGACATGTATAAACGGATCCTCTGCCATAGCCCTGGGGCTCAGCTCCACTATATGCACACACACACACACACACACACACACACAAAAAACCCTTCTCCTCCTTTTCATACTTTCTCCACACTCAAACTCTAATATGTGCTTTTACACACATACCCACAAAGTGTCTCTCATGGTCCTTTTTATGTTTGTTTCATTTATTTTTTTTAATGAAGAGCTCTTTTGTACGGACCCTTGCATTAAAATTGACCTCCTATGTGCAGGAAAATTGGCAGACACGGATGAGGACGAGTGTGTTCCCTGTGAGGAAGGCTGTCAGAACTGCTTCAGTGGTGGGTAATCCAGCCTTCTTTTTGATGTCAGGTCGAGACATCACACCAGCATCAGCACAAGCAATAGCTGACACGCTGACGAACTGCTGTAAAGTATAAGCTCAGTCGCCTGATCAGGTCTTTCTGATGCGCTGAGGAGAGGGTAGGAAGTACTGCCGAATGGCCAACCTAATCTCTGTTGATTACTGAAGAGAAAGAAAGAAATGAGAAATGCTAGCCACTGGGAAACCTTCACACACCTTTTAAATCGTTTTATGTGCATGGTTTCAAAATGCAGCTCGAAGTTCTTTTGTTAGATTTCGTGATGAATGCATCAGTTCCAGCACGGATATTAAAGCGTCATCAGCACAGCACAGGCACACGCCTTCCCTGGATTTAAACCCTGTACTCTGGAGCAAGTGGTCATACTTCCAGCACCCAGAGAGCATTGAAGGGGACGGTAACTTACAGAAGGGTTGCTCAGGGTGACCCATTGGTGTGTGAATCTAAACCACAACCTTCTGATCATGGGGTCAGGCACCACGAGGCCATCACAGCCGCTTTCCTTAAAATGGCTTCTTTCTCCTAAAAAAGCTAAAAGCAAGTCTAGATATGAGCATTTTGCCGCTTGACACAGTTTGAGGCCTACAGTTTACAAAATGCTTCTCCAAACATGGAAAATGATACTAAATGCATCGTGCTCGACTACATTTGGGTTAAGAAGAAAAAAATATTCTGTCAAATAGTTTCTTTTAAGGTGGCGCTTGGCAAAGATAGCGGCCCAGCTTTACTCGTACAGTTTTTTTGCACAGAACAACACTTCAGACGAGCGCATTATATTGAGGGACGATTGCTTTGCGAGCACTTCTCAGGAACAACTTTTGTTTATCTCATCTCATCTCATGACCTCTTTTAGCCATCGCAGGCATTCTTACTCACCGCACACAGTCTCACACTACTCCTTCCCTATCTACTTTCCTATCTACTCCTACTTTTCCTATCTCGCGCTACTCCCTCATGGGTGTGTGTGCCAGGCGAGCAAGATGGCTGTGTTTCTCACGGGCTCTATTCAAGCGTTTCACTTCTGAGCAGGGAAGATGCAAAAGATGAAAAGATGTCACACCGTGTCGCGTGCAGATCTTCAAAGCGGCAGATACACACTGGTGCTGAAGAGATAACCGCACCATCAGACATAGGCCCGACTGGGTCGCATTAGAAATGAAAACAAGCGCGCGTGATAAGGAGCCTTGGTCTCTTGGTGTAAGGAGAGGAAACGGTTCAGCACGTCGTGACTGATCTAAAGACTTTTGGGACCAAAAAATGTTCTCTCAGAGTGAAGCATCTGTTCAGTTCCATACGTTTGGACAGCAAGCATGATAAACACACTATAGTTAACGGCTTTGAATTCTGATCAACCTCTTCTAATCCTTCTCTTGGAGTTGTTGATGCAGTCTGATCCACGTACAGGCTTTTCTTGGCACCTTGTGTTCCCTTTTCATTTGGATAAACCAGGTTTTGGCCTGGCTCCTAAAATGAAATGACCGCCTGGCTTGTTCAGGGCTGTAGCACTGTAACTGTCTAAATTGCACGAAAAGTTTCAGAGCGAATTATCCAATGACTAAATGGTAAATGTTAGCTTGCCCCCTGTTGGTAATTGGATGGAAGAAGACCACTGGGACCTGTATGACACCTGTCGTTTTCCACTTTAGAACACAACCGAGTCGGACAATAACATTGATAGTTATGGATCACGAGATGTTGTGGGGTTTTTTTTATTTTATGAGCAAGAGTTTGCATTTCATGAATAATATGTCATTGTGATTCTCTGCAACAGCTGAGCTACACAAAATCTTTAATAAAACTCTGGGAGGGTTGTGAGCATGTCTCTCATTAACAAAGCTAAAGCCGCAGAAACAAACTCGGACACTCATAGGAATGAAAGACTGCACTCTAAAACATAACATTTTAATATGGCTTTAGCAGCCAAATAAAGATATCTGATAAAAATCTAATGTTTAGAGGGTGGCAGCGAGAAGGTTCTGGGTTTGAGTCACTGCTGGGGTGTCCTGGTTTGTTCTCCTCGCGTTTGCATGGGTTTATTGCCCATCTGTGTTTTTCCCCACTTTGAGTGCCGGGATGTCCTGTTTGTGGAACTGGGCTCAGATAATGAAGGGATACCTTTCGTGTTGAAGGCTCTTCCTCAAAATGTAAAATTTGCGTAATTTTTAAACCGTTTCTAGATGAGAGTCCACTACCGCTACATCAGATGCTGTGCCCCACTGGGTTTCTGCAAAGGCAACCATTGATTAAAGAACAATATATTGTGTGGCTCAAACTTACAGTGGAAACTGTGTGGTTTCTTCTCTTGTTTTACAGTAAATCCAAGGCACTGCTTGTCCTGTTTGGAGGGCTACTTCCAGTAAGTCCAGTAAATAAATAAGAAAACATGAGTTTCAGTTTAATCCTTCTAGCTTTCCATCATGTTTTTGTTTTCTGCTTTCCAGGTTGGGATCAAGCTGCCACAGGATCTGCCCTGAGAGAACGTTTGGAGACAACACTACTAAGATGTGCCTGCACTGCGACGATCACTGTGTGAGCTGTGACGAGTCGCAATGCTACCTTTGTGAAGATGAGTTCTACCTCTCAGGTACGAATAACGCATCTACGTACACACCCTCCCCTTCATGAGCCCATAAGATCTAGAGCTAATGTGCATTACATTGCGGTGCTGGTTCTGATTCCTGGGATGGATCAGGCGGTATGTGTGCATGTATTTGTGTGCATGGACGTTTATGGCAGGTGAGGAGAGACAGCTTCTAACCTGTCAGGAGACACAGCTATGATCAGCTGACTTTCTTTCTAAGAACTCTTCTTTAGGAACTGATATTCAGAAAAATTTGATCCGCAGGCAGCTTGTGTGTGAACAAATGCATGGAGGGGTTTTATGGCGATGAAAGAAAGGAGTGCGAGCCATGTCATCCGAACTGTCGCTCGTGTGGTGGTCCATACCAAAACGACTGTGACTCATGTGAAGACGACATGAGGCTGGTGGACGGCAGATGCATTGACATCAGAAAAGTGGTCACATGTCCTGCCTTCAAATTCCTCAACAGTAAGGCAACTTCCTTCGGCCTGATCTAAATTAGCTGGGTTACAAAATATGAATCGTAGCTAACAAATAGGCCCAGGAGTCCCAGAAATGGTCATTTTTTCAATAATAATTGAACTTAAATGTTGAGGTTCAAGTTTGCATGCCCGGAAAGTCTGAGATGATCTGTTTTGCCATCTGGGCGGTCTGTATCCCAACTCGCAGATCATTAGCCCAGTTTAATGGAAAACAAAGACAAATATTACATGTGTTGCAATCTTTTATCATCATTTACTAATTATTGCTTTATCTATATCCTGTTTGTTGGAACTGAGATTGTGTGGCTCCCATCAAATCTGTGGAATTAAATTCATACAAACTTTTGTGCAAACAGAGATTGTATGATTTACTTACACATGCCTTTTGTGTCTACAGTTCTTTAGTTCATATATTTCCATTAAATTTTTCATTTCATTAAGCTGTAAGTGAAAGTGACAACTTGTCACTGTGAAGCACAGCAGAGCACACTGTGAAGCACAGCGAAATACAGCCTCTGCTTTTAACCCGTACACACTGTGCATCGGGGGAAGCTATTTAAAGTACCCGGGGAGCAGTGATGGGGATGGTACCTTGCTCAAGGGTACCTCAGGGGATTCGAACCCATGGCCTTCTGATCCTGGGGCCAACTCCCTAACCACTAGGCCACCGCTTATAGTTGCTATAATGAACAATCTGAAATTGTGCTCCTGGCAGTTTTAGGTCAGTCATAGAAAATCACGAGCCTGGATCATCTCAAAACCACTTCTGTTCCTCTGAACTTCTGGATATTTGTATATGTATCATGTGTAGGTCTCTGGGAATGTGAGCAGTGCCATTCTACCTGTATGCTGTGTTCAGGACCTGGGGAAGATCACTGTGACGCTTGTAAGGAAGGTGAGTTCATTGGCTGTCTATAGGGACAAGGATGTAGTTAAAAAGCCTCCAGTTGACTGTTAATAGTTTTTTTTTTTTTTTTTATGCATTAAAGGACAGACAGAAACCAGCTGTTAGGATTAAGAACAGTCGGGTCAGATTTAAGACCAAGGTTAGGTGTAGTAAACTTTAGGAAAAGGTGTTTAATTTTTATGTGTTATGTGTGTTTCCACAGGTATGTTTCTAGTTGCAGACAGGCAGACATGTGTACCATCCTGTCCTGTGGGTACTTATGGGAACAAGACAAGTGGACACTGTGAGGACTGTCTTCCAGGCTGTGTTCTGTGCCAGGAAGCTCATCAGTGCATCAAGTGCAGGGCTGGCAATGTGCAGCTCTACCTACAGGACGGCACGTGTGTCCCAGAGTGTAAAAGGTATAGAATGTCTCTTTATCTCTCTACCTTTCTGATCAGAAAGGATATGCAGGCAACGTCCACAATGCAAGTTGATTAGTTACGTCTTCAGACGTGTCTCGGGGGGTTCTTTGTGAGCAGAAGCCCAGTGTTGTCATACGGAGACTAATCACGCACATACATTTGTTTGCTTCCCATCAGGGGTTTCGCCAGCAGCGGCGAGTGCCATAGCTGTGCTGAAGGGTGTGCCTCGTGTGAGGACGGGCCTGATTACTGTCTGAGCTGTGAGGAGCAGCGCCTGTTTCACAAACACACCTGTGTGAGCTACTGTCCTAAAGGGTACTACGTTAAAGATGAAGTGTGCGAGCAGTGTCCCCATAGCTGCACCCAATGTGACCGAAGTGGCAAATGCAGTGGTGAGCATCACTGAGAAACAGAAGTATTTAATTACGATTAAATTGCCTGGAAAATGTCCTTCAGGAACCCTTTAGAAATATTCCTCACACAAAATACAAGAAGCAAAATATGGAGAAATAAGGGAAAGACAAGACTTTTGTGCAGTATTGGATGTATATTCAACTTTTCCCCAGTGCAATATCAAATATTTAAAAGACAAAATATTCTCATCCCCGAGGATCTGGGATGAGAACACGCTGAAATCCATCACCACCCTCTGACCTCTTGACGTTTTTCCTTTCTTTTTCACTCAGAATGTGCACAGTACTACTTTCTGCATGAAGGCAACTGTCTGGATGACTGTCCCAAAGGCTACTTTACAAGCCTGCTGGATAAGAAGTGTCAGCTTTGTCACAAAGACTGTGCAACCTGTGATGGGCCGGATGCAGACGACTGCATATCATGCTGGCAACATGCAGCGCTTCGCTACAATGGAGTGTGTCTTCCAAGCTGCCCCTTGAACACGTACCAGGACAAGACTGAATGCAGGGGTATGTCAGTGTCAGACACACACATTATGAACGAGCCCTCTGTAGCGTACATGTCTGAAAATATCAGATCAATACATTTTTATGTGATGAGAACTGGTTCGAGATTTTTAATGACTTTTGATGGAGAGGAATATATATATATTGGGCAAAATAATCCCAAAATATTTATTCTTTAAATGTACAGCTACTTTTAGATGGCATTTTATATATATATATAACACTTCAGAAGAAACGTGTATATTCACTGGTGGTTTTAGATGGTAAATAACTATACTCACCTATTTATCTATATTTGCATTACAGACCCCTGGTTTCTATCACCACAGTTATAAAGAAATCATTATGGGAGTCATTATGCTAATCTACAATTTACCGTTTCAGTCCCCTCATTGTGCCTTTTTTACATTTCAGCCATTCAAATGAATTTTGAAAGATCAGCGGACTTCTCTAAGTTTTACCATTTTAAACGTATATTTTTCGCAATAAAACTTTTAATTGACTCCATAGTCAGGGAGTAATTGTCATAGATATACTAAAGCCTGGAAGTTGAAACATTCAGACTGGAGTTTTGAAACCATTTGTCTGAAAAAGACACTTTTGTCAGCAAAAACCTTTATTCTGAGGTCTCCTAATTTGTCATAATTACATTAATTGTGTTGGAATATGGAAACAAACCACACAAGCCAAGTCTGCTGCTGCACAAACAAAAGCCAGACATTGCAAAACCAGATGCTGCACAGATGTTGGACAGCTTATCCCTATATTCTCAGATCCTTGCCTTAAACATTGCGGCTTTCGGTTCTATACATCATATTTTTTTCTTCGGTATTTTCTAAGTACTTATGTCAGCTTTGCTCGGGGAAATTCCAACATGTTTTGTCTATGCTGGACTTTTATTTGTGTTTCTAGTCCTTTTTTCATGGACATGGTATTCTGCCTCTGATTGGATCCTGACTGGATGTATTTGTGTCTTAATCTGGATTTTGACTGTGGGTGTATTTCAGTGTGAGAGATCTTTGCCAAGCTGATGCCCGAGTGCAACATAACATGTGAAGTATTTCACAAAGCAGGATTGCTGGGTTGGCTAGATAACTTCAGCCAAAAGCCAGGACTGCTCAATGCATGCAAGTCAAGAGACAGGACAGAGCCATTTGTATTGGGCAGCCTTCAACTTTTTAGCTTACATTATCCACAAGTGATTTTTGCAATCATTTTGCTGACCATCGTCCAATAGAAATAGAAAATGGAATCATGAATAAACAAAACTGCCACTGAATTCAAATTTTCACTGCATATTTGTAGAGGTAATTCTGTCAATCCAAGCCAGGTTCAACATGTGCAGTTTGGTTCATCCAGAGGCAATTTAGTCGCAGTTTAACTAAATAAAATAATGACGTTAAGTAGAAAGTTTTCAAAGTTAGTGTTCACAATGATGAACTTCTGCTACAGTCCACTGCCCTATCCACAATGGGGCAGCAGTGGCCTAGTGGTTGGCCCAGGACCACGAAGGTCATTGCAGTCCTAATCATCAACATAATTGGGAAATTGAACAGCTATCAGCCAATCATATTTTGATTTCAGGTGGGAGGTACCCTTTTTGTAAGTCACTCTGGTCTGCCAGGACTCTACTGAAGTCACTGTAGAATCACCACATCTCACTAATCTTTTTGGGGATTGCTGGGTTTTTGGTGTCTCTTCTTCCAAGAATGTGATAGGTCCTGCCTGACCTGCTCCGGCCCTCACCCTTCCTCGTGCCTTAGCTGCAGGCCCAACATGAAGAAGGACATCAATGGCCATTGCATGTTCTCCAGCAGCTGTTCTTCAAACACATTTGTGGATGAAGACGGGAAGTGCAAAAAATGCCACTCCAGCTGCCTCCTCTGCTCTGGCGCGGGCAAAGAGCAATGCCTCAGCTGCAGTTCTCCTTATTACCTGCACAGTGAGTCCACCTTCCTCCTGCACACCAGCTCCACAGTCTCACACCAGCCACAATCACATCCCAGAAAAAAGCACCGAATAATGCCTTTGTGCTTCCAGTGAGGTGACACAAGCCTTCATAAATAACTGCTCAGAAAGATATTATCCACTGATGATGAGAAGCTGTGACATGTTTGAAAGGGTCCATCCACTGTGTTGACTCGTATATGGAAAACCATTAAACAAAGCTGGCTTTTCCAATGCAGTTTAACATGCCACTCCTCAAATGGGGACGTGGTTTGAGGAGGAGGACATTCAACTGAAGCTACAGTCACCACCAATACCAACTACCACATATAGGTTATATTCATAGTTTATGAGCCTACATAGAAGAATGTGTGGAGAAGAAAAACGAAAGAATGTGTTGAGAAGAAAATGCTCTGGGTGGTCTGTGGGCAGCAGTGAAAAATGTGCCTGACAAAGTGGTATGAAGCGGGCGTCAAGGCTAGAGGGAGACAGGCATAAAAGTGACACTTTTGGTTGTCTAAACCGTATGTCTGAGATCATTTTTCAACGAGCGTTACCCAAATTTGAGCAACTGTTTATGACTGCCAGCCTGCATTAGAATGCAGGGTCAGAAAAATAATAACCTGAATTAAAAAATGCATGAAGTAGCCACATTTTACTTGCTAAATGACATCTCTGTGGGATGTTAGCCAGTCGTTCAAAGTTCAAAGCATATGGTGTTGGTTTGCCTTTCATCCAGTATCCCCCAATAGTGCTGAATGCTTGTATGTTTAAACCCAAATCCTTCTCTGAACAATGTCTTAGGCCTGATGCTTCAGATGTCTGGTTCCCATCATGCCTGCTGTAAACAGTTTTGACCTGCTTAGTTTTCTAAACAGGTGATTCCACATTGGTCCTCAAAGACTCAATGCACATTTGAGTCATACCACAATGTAGGAAAATCTGCATGTAACCACACTGCAGTTAAAACGCGCCTGCTCTATTGTCAGAAACACGGTTGGAAGGCCCGGAAATAAAGGTGGATCAAATTCTTTCTTTCCGTCAAACAGATCGCAGGTGTGTTGCCATGTGTCCGGATGGTTACTACAGTGATGAGGATCAGCGCCAGTGTGTCAGGTGCTATGTGACGTGTGCATCATGCCGTGGACATCACAGTACCAACTGCATTACTTGCAAAGCAGGCCACTTCAAGTGGGAAAACAGCTGTGTGGAGAAATGTCCTTCCAGGTACACTTTCACGTGTCTCACTTTTCTAATTGCCTCTGCTTTCGGCTGACTGTGGCGATGTGCAGGAAGGGGCTCGGGACAGAGCTGAGGGACCAGATCAATAAAGCCAATGATGGGAGCTAAAAGTTGCTCAACTCCAACCGTAATATTTGTACACGTATGAGCTTTGTGAGATTTTGCATAGTCATCGTGATCTGTGTCATGATGTCATGCTGTCATCACCAGAGGGCAGCACACAATCATGCAAGTCTAGTCTAGTCTAGTGTCAGGAGCAGAATTGCTACTGGGGTCATCTAAGGCAGTGCTTTTCACCCTGTGGGATGGGGCCACCCAGTGGGTCATGGTGGTACTGCCTGGGGGCTTTTTTTTCCCTAGGATTTGTTACATGGCTTGAGTTACTTTCAAAACTAAGATATAAAAATTAAAAACTGCTTATTGGCAATCAGCATCATTTTAGTCATCTCTAAAGTTTGCATAGCTGTAATTCATCTTTACAACTGCGATTTTTATGTAGGGCAGCGGTGGCCTAGCGGTTAGGGCGTTAGCCGCATGATCGGAGGATCGGGGGTTCAAACCCCTTCCCAATAGGTTGCCCTGAGGTATCTTTGAGCAAGGTACCGTCCCCATCAATGCTCCTTGAGCGCTTTCAATAGCTGCCCACTGCTGCAGGGGTTTGAGTGTGCATGGGTTAAATGCAGAGGTCCAATTTCGTTGTGTTTCATGTGTGCTGTGCATTGACCTCGCAATGACAAGGGTTGTCACCTTCACTTTTTTCATTTAGATGTGTTATTTTAAACCCCCATCATATGATGAAGTAAATAACTGGGTGCTTGTATCGCTGTCAAACTTCAGGCCAATCAAAAAACAGCCAGTTGCACTTTAGCCGTCCTTGTATGAAACCAGCTGAGAACAAAAAGAAAAACGAAACAAAATTCTAGCTTTTTTGTAAAGAGACTGTGTCGTAATAGCTCGTCTGCGGTTTGGCCTTTCGCTGAAATATTGGAATTCTGTTAAGACAAAGTAAGCCCTTTTTTTGGCCTCTGGGACTTTGACTCTTCTATCCCAGGGCTTTGTGGAGGGTCCCCTGAGTTGAATATCATGACTGACAGGTATTTAAAACCCTGTGAGTGCAAAAAGATTACAGATAATGAATTGAAATCCCTTCTCATTATGAAGCATTAAAGGAGCTGAAAAGGTCCGCCTGTATTTGGGGAAGGCTTTTTGGCTGAATTCTGCTAAAAGGTGCTGATGTCATTGAGCCATTGTTTGATGACCTAATTATGCCGTTTTGTTTGCTAAACTCATAAAGTCAAATTTGTGATAAGAAGCTACAACAGACTCTGTTTGGTATGAAAAGCCCTTCTTTATTTTAACAAGAATTTATTTAGTGGCTCAAACTCTTAAATCACGCCTAAAATTACTAGACAACCAAGGCAGTAAATACACGCATGTTCAGTTTCTCAGCTTTAATCAGCCTTTCAGGTCTTGGGTTTTGCAAGATAAGGGAGGAATTTCTGCTCCATGCTGTAAAAACAGCTGTACTTTCAACATGAATCGAAGCACAGGGCCAACAGATAGGACATTTTATCTGGTGTTTTTTTTGTTGTTGAGTCATCTCCAGCACACAGATTTTGGTCCATTAGGCCAAGCAGTGAACCAGAGTCCGCAACTTCCCTCGGGATCAATAGAGCTGATATGATATGTACTCACATGAGGAGGGAAAAAGAGCAAAGAGAAACTTCAGATGTATAAGAAGTGAAAATACTTGTCTTAAACCGTGGGTAAAGGCGGAACCAAGAACCGATTTCCTTCTGAAGCCTGTGAATTCTGTTGGCCTGTCAGGCTAAAGGAGCTGTTAGAGCTTTTTGTGGTTTAGTCATGAGTTTTGTTATGAGTCCCAAAGCCCAGTCACATTTTGAGCGTCATAGGAAATGATCGAGTTGCCTTTAAGAGAAAAGCACACAAGTTTCATCCGTTTTTCTTTGTAGAGAGATATCCTTAACGTGGTGCTGGAGAGGTTTCCTGTCTTTTGAGTTTCAGACATGATTTTTAGGCCCTATTTAGAGCCTGCTGGCTTTGATAGACTGTAAGGGTTTGACTGGACTATGAGACACCTTCGGCATTCTTAAAACTTAGTAAAATTTGATTTCATTTGGATTCAGTGTCCTTTTTTCTACAAAATCAACAGAAATTCACTATTTGGCCCCAAAACTGTTCAGCCACCACAAACAAAAACCCAAAGACAATCCTTTAATGCGCAGTTCTAAAGATAAAATAAGATGTTTCTGATGACTTCGTTGCAGCTTTTCTGAGGAGATGCAAACATTGCATGCCAATACTGTGACCATGAATGAGAATGGATTCACGTTGTCCTGGAAAAGCCGTTTCAGCCGACCTTGAGGTGGCAGATTGCTGTTGGCACCAAATGTTATTTCTTAACGAGAGTCACTCTAGACTGCAGGAACTGCCTTGAAGGATCAGTAAAAGGATCTTTAGAAATTCTCAGTGGCAAATTCTCCTTTGCAATGAACTAAAATGTTTTCTTTGCAAATAAAAATGAGCATGAAATATAAATGATGCCCATTTTACGATATATGCTTATTGTTACAGTTGTTAACAAATGACTGGCATCCGGTCACTGTCGACCTCCGCTCATTTAAAATTTGAGGCCACATCTTTCACACACACACACACACACAGTTATTCTCGCAAGGCTTACCACTCCCTCGTCTTAAAATCGCTCTTGGTTAGTTTTTTAACCATGAGCTTTATAAATCTCTTGTATGTGTGCTCTTGCCTTTGATTTCAAAGATAATGAACCGAAGCTGTGGTCCATGTCCTTGTGTTTCTGCAGCTATTACGGCAATCCTGCCAATGGAACGTGTGAGGCGTGTGATTCTTCGTGTGCTGAATGCTCGGGCAGCGGTAACAGCCACTGCCTGGGCTGTAGAGATGGATACTATCTGCTGAAGCACAAAGGGAGCTGTTTGCACGTGTGCCCGTTCAACTACTTCCCCGACGCTCAGGAGAGGGTTTGCCAACATTGCCACCCGTCCTGCAAAACCTGCAAAAGTGAGCGAAAGCCTGTTTGGAAACAGGTTAAGGAAGTATTGTAATTTAAAGAATTACTCAAAAGGTCTGTGATCCAGTGTAAATCTGCAGTGTGTGTAGTTTGTAACAGCCATGAATGGCCTTCTGCCCGTCATAGCAACGGGAGTCTTGTTCACACTTGTTGAAGTGTGGTGGTGGCAGCATCGTCACTGTGAATTATGTGATGAGCAATTAGAAGAAATGACACTATGGCTGGGGCAGTTCATTGAAATACTTTTTATTCATTCATTATGTTGACGTTTTAGTCTAGTATTTCTATTAGTATTGGAAAGCATTGGCCTTTTTTTGAGACAGAACTCCAACTCACTTCATCAGCAAATGCTTTTGAAATGGACACTGGCTGTTAGTTGGGAAAGTATAAAAAAAGAAAACCATTATAGTATGTAGTCTATCGATTATATCAGCTGAAGCTAAAACAGCAATGATGAATGAAATCAAACACATGACAATGTTCTTCTCTCGAGGGGAATACAAAAACGGTTTAAACCAAACTAAATCCAAAACCTTGGTGGTAATGGTGGTTTTTCTGATTTGCTACATGCTTTGCCTCTATAAGATCCATGAAACTTGTGTTTGAATGAGATGGATACAAGTTTGGCTTCTATAGCAGCATAAGGTGCACAAGCTGTTGCTGTTTACTGGACAGATCCAGGGGTCACCACAGCGGACCAACTGTCTCCATTTCTTCTGGTCTTCTGCATCTTCCTCCTTTAAACCGACCACCTCTTTCCTGGCAGCTCCATCTTCAACGTCCTCCTCCCAATATAATCCTCATCTCTCCCCTGGACATGTCCAAACCAACACAACCTTACTTTGTTTTTGTCTCCAAAATGTCTAACCTGAGCTGAGTCTAACCCTCTAATATACTCATTTCTTATATATCAATTTCTAACAGTTACTGGTCAGATACTGGAAATATTTTAAATTATTGTGATTGATTATAATGGGTAAATATTATTTCAGTACAGATCAGGTAAAGGATCGCTAAGACCTAGATAAGAAATGTTATGTTGGAACAGAAAGTAGCATAAATATTTTTGTTGCTGCGATTCCTGATTAGAGTTGACACGAAGGCCAGTACTGACCTCTGATCAATCCAATCTGTAGATGAAGGAATGCTGGGATGTACTTCGTGCTACGAGGGCTTCCGACACTTTGGAGGAATTTGCTCGTCCCTGTGTCTTGGTGGGGAGTATGCTGTCTCCACGGTAATCCAACTCATATTGTAAATGAATGCTTTAATGCATCTGATACAAATTCATTTAGTCAGTCAACATCGTGGGCAGAGGTTATATTTACACTTCAGTCAACTAAGCCTGTGATTTGACCAGGAGCACTTAAACTTTTACAAAGACCTTGGTCTTCTTGTCATGCACAGAACCCAGAGGTGAAGTGTGTACCATGTCATGCATCCTGTACTGAGTGTAAAGGCCTGGGACCCAACAACTGCACCAACTGCCATGCTATGGAGCGCCTCACTGAGGACGGAAGATGTTTACCCTGCTGTGGAGAGAGCAAACACATGCTTTCCTCTAAGATGTCTTGGGAGTGCTGCCGCTGTCATGATGGTAAAGACTTTTGGACTAGCAAATTGGCATGAGCATCTCAAGTTCTCTAGGCTTCACTGATCTGACACTTATGTACTTTTTAGAATATAATTACTAATTCTGCTTAACTTCCTTAATCTTTTTAGTTTTTCTTTTGAGTTTTTTTTCTGGGGCAGCGTTGGCCTATTGGTTAGGGACTGGGCCCAAGGATCAGAAGGTCATGGGTTTGAATCTCAGACCAGTAGGTTGCCCCTTGAGTGAGGTATCGTCCCCATCACTGCTCCCCAGGTGCTTTCAATAGCTGCACCCTGCTGCACATGTGTGTATTGGTGAAATGCAGAGGTTGAATTTTGTTGTGTTGTGTTGTGCTGTGCTGCGTTTCACAGTGATAGTCACTTTCAGAAGCTTAAAATGTAGGTCACTAAATGGTTCTCGACTTGATCAAGGGTAAACCTTTAGATTGTATGGTACCTTTTGGTTCCAAGAAACAAGTGAAAGTTTGCTGTAACTAGTACATTTCATACTGGAGAGACTAGTAATACCTAGAAGGGGAGGGGTCACAGACTAGACACAAGTGAGAATAAGGATGCAGGAAGTGATGACATTTGGGATAGTTTCATGAATGAAAGTGAAAGTGGCTATTTTTTGTCATTGTGAAACACAGCACAGCACACAGTGAGACACAACCAATTTCAACCTCTGCTTTTCACCCCTAAACAATGTGCAGCAGGGGGCAGCTATTTAAAGGGCCCAGAGAGCAGTGATGGGGATGGTACCTTGCTCAAGGGCAGCCTACTGGGCTGGGATTCGAACCCACGAATGGGGCCTGGGGTTTATCCCCTGACCAATTGGCCGCCGCTGCCTGAATGTCTTGTAGTATCCTTAGTAAATTCCATACTTTGGGATGTTCTAAAAAACAGATTTTTAGACTTAAGGTTTGATCTGAATGATAATTTCAGTGTTCAGCGCCTTCATTAGAGTTGCATAATGTAATTTTGCTTCTCCACTCTGTCCAAATGTGTTTCCACTCAGCTCCCTTCCAAGATCTGTGCATCCTTGGGACCAACTACAGCTTCCGCAGCAGAGATGAAGTGCTCGTGGGTAACCCGGTTCTTGCCGTGCTCATAGTGATATTCCTGCTGCTGACCATTGGGTTTGTGGTCCTTCTCTTGATGCAGTGGCGCCCCAAACTGCCCTCCTTCGCATTTATCAAATCAAAGGGCTACACTAAAGTGGAAAAAGAGCCCTCCTTCACCACCGCCACCCTGAGGGACCGCGTTCAGGCGGAGTACTGTGATAAGGACGAGCATGATGAGGAAGGTGGGGACAGTGAGGATGAGATCGTGTATATGGCACAGGATGGAGTGGTGTATAAGAAATACAAGTATGGCCTTTTGAATGAGGAAGAGGAAGATGTGGAGATGGAGTATGACGATTCCATCTATGCTTTCAGATGAGGGGTATAAGACTGAAGCCCGTGGGACTCTTGCAGCACTTTTTCAGTTTTGTTGGCTGCCTAGAAAATTATTTATTACAAATGTATTAAGGAGAATGAGGAAATGATGAGAATGGGTATAATTAGGAGAAATAAAGTGTTGATTTTTGGTAAGAATGTGTAAGCCCTCCATTGAAGTTATACTTATGTTATGCTGCTAATGCCTTTATCGGGAGTGACACAATGTTTTTAGAAGAGCGTTCCACGACAGTAGGACGTTGCTGACCTCCAATAGGTTTTTTTTATTCTCAGCAGCAGCTACAGTGATCAATATAATGATCTACACACCCAATTCCTGTCTTCATATCTGCTGTTCATGTATTATGTGTAGGTCTAAGCAAAGATGTGGTTACAGTTCATGTGTGTTGTTTTTCTATGTGGAAAAAACACTAAGTGAAAAAATTATCATCGTGAAACACATCACAGTGAAATGCTTCCTCTGCTTTTCACCCACACACGTGCAAGCAGGGGACATCTATTTAAAGCTGCCCAGGGAGCAGTGAGGGGGACCGTACCTTGCTCAAGGGTACCTCAGGGCAACCTCCTAGGTAGGGATTTGAACTCATGATCTTCTGATCCTGGGGCCTTATCCCAAAGCACTAGGCCACCACTAGCCCAAAGTGGGATTGGAACCCATGCCTCTAGGGAAGACTACCACATGAACACTGCGCCCTAACCGTTCTGCCATCCTGACGTCTAGGAAGAGCACCTTTCCTGGAAATACTGCAATACCTGTTCGATGCATGGAGCGGACGGCGCAAGCTCCTTTCAGTCTTCCGTTCTAAAAATCTATTTAATATGTAGTCTTCATATAGCTGACGAATCAGATACTAAACTGATAAGATACTACACTTGATTTTAGCCATAAGGCCGCGAAACGATGCACCTTCACTGTTTATTAGTGAATTTCTTTTAATTGAACCAAAGTTATGGCACATTTTAGACAGACACACGTGTGTGTGTGTGTGTGTGTGTGTATATATATATATTTCTCTCTATCTCATGTTCTGGGGCCTAGTCCTTAACCAAATGTAGGAACTTGCAGCCACCCACTCAACTGAGGCAGTAACAAACAAGGTCTTATGTTTTAAAGACTTTAATAACAGACTACATGAGAGACAATCACACACTGGATGAACAGCTGGAACGATAACATGTTCGTAGACACAGACTTGATCTCTCAGAGTGTTTCCTGCTAGAGAATAGTTCAAAATGCATGTTTTAATCCCAGGTTGCCAGTGCTATTACGGTTGAGAATGTCTTGTAAGATTATAGAGAAGCTGGATCTTGAATCAGCTGAAGATACTGGGTCTTTTCGAACAGTGTGAACAGAAGTGAATCCTTGTCTTTTGAAAGTAAATGAGGTTTCATTTATCAGTTCTTTTTACAACATTCAATTCAATATGTTCACAACACAAAGAGCAGCAAAAAGTGGTGGGAGGATATTCTTCTGATCTACTGCTGATTAAGATGGTAATTAACTGGCTGCTCAAAAACTTGATTTATAAGGTTTGTCCCATCATGCCATCCCCCCCTTTCCATCCTTCCAAGGATGGTGCTAAAGTCCGTTCCAGCCTACTGCGTTCATTACTGACTAGAATTTAACTAGAGCAGCTCAAACAGACCCCTTGTTCACAACACACCAGAAGATAACACAACCCGAGTACCTGCTAACTCGAAATCACTTTAAAATACAGCATTTGTTTATAACGCAAGGGCTGCAAGTATAGAATTAGTTTAAACAGTCTGTAAAATATTCTCAAAGACTGTATAAATATACTAAATTCAATACAGAATGGGGAGAATCTTAAATTATAAAATAAATCTTAAATAATTTTAAAAAATATAAATTTTTCTAAAAACAAACTATTAATATTGTCTCTAATTTAAGTTAGTAATTAGTTAATAATTTAAGGATTATACCAAACCTAACCAAAAAAAAAAAAGTATGGATGTGTTATTGGAAGGGCTGCTCAAGTTGGTGCTACGAAGGAACCGTTTTTTGTGCATTTTCCTTCACATAAACCAAAATGTGCACTACCGCCTTCAGGCAACACTGGTCGAGCAGTATAGTGAATATGGTACATGACATCATTAAAAAAAATCATCTGAGGCAATCATTTTTACGGTCTTTATCCAGTTTCAGTCTAAAAACATTTCAGAAACACGTTACAGAAAAGACCAGAAGGTTCTACTGACAAATATATTGTTCTAACACTAGGACTCGGCCATATTTCGATACTTCTATCCTGTTTTAGTGGACTGAGTGCAGCACAGTAGGTTAAACGTAAATGAAATACATTGTATTTAAAATTTTCGGGGCTCTTTCTTTTTTTCCATTCAAACTCATCTGATGGCAGGAAAAACAAATATCGTAGATGTATCTGATATATTTGGCCATATCGCCCAGCCCTAATTCAGGCCTAGTACAGTGAATAGGAACATAATGCTTGCTTATAATCAGAACGTTCTCAATACTTTCTGCATCATTTCCATCAAGACCATCCAACTTCCGATTAATATCATATATTTTATATTCAGTCAGTAGTTTCAGCTCCTCTTTGATTGTAGCATCTAACTATTTCTTAACATACAGCTCATTGATTGGAACAGGGGAGGCTCTCCAGGGAAACTGTTGCTTCGCTCTATTACTTTTGTTAGTTTGCTGCTTGTTGATTTATCCACTGTCCAGCACAGCCTTCAAAACGTGTTATTTTAAAGTAATTTTAAAGCTTTTTTAAAGAGATGGCTGCAATCACATATAATCACATGAAGCGTACGAGCGGCTGGGCTTTAGGCTGCTTAATATATCATCTGTTAATCACATCGTGATACTGCTTTCTGCAATGCAAAGACGAACAGCGTGTGCTCTACAATATGCGTTCGACACTAAAGCGTTCACGCGTTCATAATGTGCAGCCATTTAAACAAAACGCACTAATCCTGCACCCCTAGTCTAGAGATTTAATCTAGGAATGTACATTAACTTCAGCAGCACTAACTAACTTCGATAAGAACATATTAAAAAGGTCAACCTTGTTAACCATTAGGTTCACCTGAAAAAGAAATAGAAAATAAATTATTTAAAAGGGAATGGCTCCATCATCTATAATTTACATACACACATTTATACAGCTGGATTTTGATGATTAAATATTCATAAGATCACCACAAATGATAAACATTGGGGGGGGAAAAAAAGAAAAAAAAAAAAAATTAAGTCCTTCAGGACCGTTTAATCTGAGGATTACACGTCTCTAGGACTTACACAGCTTTCTCCATTTTGGTACCCACTGAAGGTGTATCAGCCTTCTACCTCAGCTCAGGCCACCACGCACCGGACTGGTTCTCATAACGACAAAGAACCGTTCGTCGGCTGAAAGAAAGCGCAACCTTGAATGTCTTCCAGAGAAGGCTACTTATTCGCTAATGAACCAAGCGATAGGAAGCAAGAGCGACGTTCGGATAGTCCTGCTTGGTCATGTGACAGAGGTACGCAGTGTGATATGAGTGTTATTAAAGAAGCAGCCTAAACAAGTCTCGCTGTCTGGAAGGTTTTTCCGGAATAACTGGGAAGTCCTTCAAAAATGTTAAACAATGGTGGAAAGCTGTTTCTCCAAGGAACCCGGCAGCACTTCCACGTGATCTTTATGTGCCGTCTAACTCAAGCTAATGTATTGCTGCCAAGCAAATGTTTTATAAAGCAAATATTAAAAAAAAAACAAAAAACATAAAAGATCATAAAACGTGCCATAACTGCGAGGTGCTTCAAAGATGAGAAAGCATCAGTTTCTCATGAGATGTTCGAACAAACGCCGCAAAAAATATAATAAACAGTGGCTTTATTTAAATATTTGACCCTTATTATGAAAGGAACGATTTCAGTTTGAAAAATGATGCATTTGTAACGTACCTTCTTATTTCAAAAAAACTTTTTTGCTTGGCATCAATAGTACTGCCCACTTTCCGACATGAACAAGAAGGGAAAACCCTGGAACACCACCACCAAGGCCAATGAACAGTTTTTAAAAAGGCCGGCAATGAACTGAAGATAAAAACTAACTGGGAGATGCTTCAGCACCTGCCTATTAGCTTCCACTGTACGTTTGTTTGGAGTTTGTGAGTTTTTTGCTTAAATAAATGGACACAACCAGCTCTATGCTAGAGATGTGGCAGGTTTAAAAAAAGGAGGACTTTTCCTTTAACTGGCCTAAACGCAACCCTTGAACTTTCCAAGGACTAACAGTGGAACCCTAAACCCCCTTTTTGCATTCTTAACAGAACGGCCTCAGAACAGTTCACTCTGCAGTCGGTGCCAGCACCAGTCAAGAGCACCCAACTGACCTAGAACCTTTCAGAAAAATGGTGTGGTACAAAAAAAAAAAACTGGAAATTAGGACACGACAGCTGAGCGATGGTTCAATTCAGTGACCGTTAATGATCTGACTGCTCGTCACGGATGCCCTGAAAAAGTTGTCCTCCTTCAGCTTCAAGTGTTCAGGCAAGTCCAGCTTCTTTTTTGCTTCTTCGATGTCGTTATGGATCGCTGCGATCAATTCCTCTGTAAATGAAAGACCAAGCAAGTTGCACGGCTTGTTGTGAATCAACATGTTACTGAGTTACTGAGCATTTTCCATCCAACCGTCAAATACCAGCGTCTCGGTCTACAGCCGAATAAAAAAACCAAAGCTTATCCCAGTTCGAATTCTTGGCTTCAGGAAGTCTCTGATCAGCAGATCAGCCTATAGCAGTTAAGCTTGACCCCCCAGAGTTAGAAGGAGTGTTTAAGTCTGGACTACTTTAAGGCAGGGGTGTTCATTCATCACAGAGCTCTTCAAGTATCAAGCACAGTTTGAAAAAGCTTATTCTAAGGGTCATGAAAATAAACGACTGCTGAATAAATAATACTAAATATAACGATTATGCTATTAACATGCATTAAAGCTCACGTGTCTTAAGAGGACCTCAAGGGGAAAGTAAACACGGTGTAGGCTGTATTTAAAATGTGTAAAGCTTATAAAAACATCAACTTTGTCCACAGCTGATTTCTGAAACGTCTCTGGCTTGTCAATACGGAGGACGGCGCTCAAATAATGTCACATGAAACTCATGGACGAAGGGACGTGTGTGGACGGTGTCACTCGTCTTACCAAGCGAGGAGAATCCTCTTTCTGGGCGAATGTAGCCCACCATGGCCACGCTGAGCGTCCGACCATAGAAGTCCTCCTTAAATGTGTGGATAAGGTGCGTTTCCTGTCAAAAGAACAGCACCGATACGATGACGTACGTGATGGAACTTGTGCACATCGTAGAGCCAGGACTCCACAGCCAATACCTTCAAACTGATTACTATGGCGATAAAAATGAGGTCAATGTGGGCCTGCTGGTCGGTCAGAACAAACCTCTCACAAACAGTCCTGTTAAAAGCCACAACACCGTCTTTAACAGGACTGTCTGGGAGAGGTTTGTTCTGCTACACTTGGCCCACAAAGACGAACGCACAGGTTCCTAACTTTAATTCACTGATACCTGTGATGATGTTCTTCTTCTGTGCTCTGGTCATTAACCTGAGCTCCGTTATCTAAACTTGGAAACGTAACTTTGGTATCATCCAAAAAACAGCCTCACCATCGATTTCTTCGTGTTTTTGTAGTACGGGTTCCAGCCGATGCTCATCACCATCTTGTGGATGTCTCCGTTGTCCACCTTTGCCCAGCCATAGTAGATGCCTGTGCTGATGTCAGCAGGGAGACTGTCCACTACAGACTCTGGGAAGTTGGCTGCGGAAGGGACGGAGAGTTGGAAAAAAACTTCATTAAACCTTTTCACCTTTGATGTTCCTCACTTCTCAGTGAGGAACATCAGCTGGTCATGAGGGTTTCTTCCCAAAAACCTCTCTTCAGTTCAGAACTGACTGCTCAAAGCTGAACATGGAGGGGCTACTAGGACCCCTCGACGGTGTTGGGGCAGCCGTGACCTAGTGGTTAGGTTCTAGACCCTAGGATCAGAAGGTCATGAAGTACCCTTGAGCAAGGTACCAACCCCTTCACTGCTCCCTGGGAACTATCAATAGCTGCCCCCTGCTGCAGGTGTGTGTATGGGTGAAACGCAGAGGTTGAATTTCGTGTTGCGCTGCGTTTCACAATGACGAGGACAGTCACTTTCACTTTCGCTTTCACACAATGTGTATAAAAGGAGACCATGATCGTCTTCGCGAGATTTCAGTGTGTATCACGAGACTGATTTAGGTGTAAAGTATGCGCTCTTACCTGTGGGGATTCCCAGCTCTTTGCTTCCTCTCCCAAATCCTCGTATTACCGGTCCTCGGCAGAAATACGGCAAACTCCCCATGTCCACGACTGACCGATGAACCGGGGTGAAGGTCAAGCTCAGGAGCGCGGAGTTCCTCCTGGAGACGCTGAAATGATGCCGCCTGGATGAGCGCGTGCGTTCAGCCTCTACCGACCCACACACGCCGCGGCTCGGGCGACCTTCGCCAGTGTCGTTTCTGTTCGCTTACTTTCAAAATAAAAGTCTTTATTCAACAAGTGCTACACTTCACAATAAAAGTCGGTTAATAAACGGTTTTGGAAAAAAAAATTTCAGATCGACGAGCTTAACCTTAATATATGATTATTTATTTGTTTTTGTGTCTGCGCTTTCATTTAAAAATGGGTTTAAAATGAAAAACAAACAAACAAATAAAAAACAACAGCCAAAAAGCCACTACTTATAGCGAATTGTTTAAAAAAGATCTAAATTGAGCTAATTTCAAAATAAAAGCTGAATTCTCAGAGAAACACCTCACAAGACAAATATTACTGCACAGCAATACATTAATAACGGTTTAATAAATGTACCATTTCTTTATAAACCCTGTACAGATAGCAAACTTTCTTATGCAGTTTTATATCGGGATTCCAGATTAATTTATTAAATAGTTTATTTATTCAAAATTTATTACTATATTTGGTTAAAACTTCACTTTTATACATTTACCATCTTTATTTTAAAATATTCTATTGTCTAGGCCATTCAATTACTAAAGTACTTGAATGCTTTTTTGTCACTTCTCTACGGGGCAGTGGTGGCCTAGTGGTTCGGGAGCTGCTCCCAGGATCAGAAGGTCGTAGGTTTGAATCCCAGACCAGTAAGTCATCCTTAAGCAACCGTCACTGCTCCCCGGGCGCTTTCAATAGCTTATCCCTGCTGCGTGTGGGTAAAATGTGGAGATATATTTTTGTTGTGGTTCACTGTGTGCTGTGCTGTATTTCACAATGACAAAAATAGTCACTTTCACTTTCAAATGGTGTAATTTCATTGTGCTGTGATGTGTTTCACAATGACAAGAACAGTCTCTTTCACTTTCAAATGTGGACAACTAAACAGAATTCCATACCGGATTGGTTGAGGTTAACAACGCCCACCACCAGTGTTGTTAGCCAAATGAAATGGAGAAGAAAGAGGAGGAGGAGAAGAAGAAGTAGAGGAGGAGGAGGAAGGCATGTCTGGAGGCAGGAGGAGAGCGGAAGTGAGGGTAGGACCTTTGAATGTTGGCAGTATAGTAGAAAGCACCCCTCTCATATGTATCCCTATTCATAAACTGCCATGTCTTAGACCATGGAGGTCCCAGTAAGTCCTTTAACAGAGATCTGAACAGATAATGATAATGAGCAGAGGCTTGAAATAATGGTGGGAAGTGGAGTAACAATAATAGGGTAACAGTTTCTGGTCTTCTGTTTAATGATTGAAACAAAAGATATCAACCTTGACTATGAGAGGAAATATTGGTGGAAAATAATCAGTGGGCTCTAAATGTTCAAGTCAACTGTATGAACTGTATTTAGGTCCAAGGGTGGGATGAGCAATTTATAGCTGCCCCCACTGGACCACGGCTGCTGGAACTTGTCATTAAAGTGGCCACAACAGCAGCATGACTGGTAAAGGTAGAGAATTAGCTGGTATGATGGAGAGAAGGAAGGTTGATGTTCTGTGTGTGAGAGACTAGATGGAAGGGTAGTAAGGCCAGGTGTACTGGAGGAGGGTTTAAACTGTTCTACCATGGTGTGGATGGAAGGAGGAATGGGGGAGCTGTTATCCTGAAGGAAGTGCACGTGGAGAGTGTTTTGGAGGTGAAGAGGGTGTCAGGGAGGGTGATGAGTTTGAAGTTAGAAGTTGAAGGTGTGATAATGAATGTGGTTAGTGCTTATGCTCCACAATGTTGGTTGTGAGATAGAAGAGAAAGAAGAACTCTGGTGTGAGTTATAGATGAAGTGATAGAGAGGGTACCCAGGGGAGAGAGAGTGGTGATTGGTGTGGACTTTGGTGGTCATGTTGGTGAAGGGAACAGAGGTGATGAGGAGGTGATGGGTTGATATAATGTCAAGGAGAGGAATGCTGACGGTCAGATGGTTGTAGATTTTGCTAAAAGGATTGAAATGCCTGTGGTTAATACTTATTTTAAGAAGAGGGAGGAGCACTGAGTAACTGATGATGTACGGGGCTGCCAGGAAAGAGGAAAAGAGGAAGACCAAAGAGAAGGTTTATGGACGTGGCGAGAGAGGACATGCAGGTGGTCAGTTTGAGTGAGAAAGATGCAGTGGATTGTAAGAAATGGAAACAGCTAATACGCTGTGGTGACTTCTGAACAGGAGCAGCCGAAGGAAGAAGAATTAACCCCCCACCCATCCACACACTCACACTCACACACAATCTTGTAATTCAGTTTTAAAATTAATTTGTTATTTAAGCAAAAGTGACTATTCTTGTCATTGTGAGTACACAGCACAACACACAGTGAACCACAATGAAATTTCATCTCTGCATTTTACCCACACAACAACACATGCAGCAGGGGGCAGCTATTGAAAACATTTGCAGTGCAGTGATAGGGACAGGGACAGTACCTTGCTCAAGGGTACCTCAAGGCAACCTACTGGTCAGGGATTCACACCCACAGTCATCTGATCTCCCGTTTGGGACAAGCGGCAGAAAATGGATGGATGAATCATCTGATCTGAGGGCCAACTCCCTAACCTCTAGGCCAATGCTGCCCCAGCAAACAGAGTGGAGATGCTGGGGATGGAACCCAGGACCTCATACATGCAAAGCATGTGCTCTACCACTGAGCTACATCCCCCACATGTACTCCCACAAATTATTTGAACTAAACCAATATATTAGTGTTAACTTTAAAGTGTTAGTGTTAATCATTTATTGTGTGAATGAACAAAAGAGAAATCTAAATCAAATCAATATTTGAGCAAAGAATGCTTTCAGAAATATAAATAATGATTGTTTATTTTTATCAATTTACAAAATGCAAAGTGAGTGAACAAAAGAGAATCTAAATCAAATCAATATTTGGTATGACCACCCTTTGCCTTCAATACAGCATCAATTCTTCTAGGTACACTTGCACAGAGTTTTTGAAGGAACTCGGCTGGTAGGTCATTCCAAACGTGACTGTGTTTCAACCTCCGTGTGACATTGATGACCATCAGTACCTGTTTGGTGAAATTGGTTGATCATACACCGACTATAATCCTACAAAATCCCTGACTTTGTGCAAGTGTGCCTAGAAGAACTGATGCTGGTTTGAAGGCAAAAGGTAGTAACACCAGATAATGATTTGATTTAGATTTTTCTTTTGTTCGCTCACTTTGCATTTTGTAAATTGATAAAAATAAACAATCATTATTTATATTTCTGAAAGCATTCTTTGTTTACAGCATTTTCTCACACCTGCCTAAAACTTATATGATCAAAATTCAATAATGAAAACTGTTTTACTGTAGCACAGCAACTGTAAAAGCATCGCACTGTTATGGGGGAAAAAGAAAAGAAAGGAAATGGGCACACCCATTGTGATAAAAAAGCTTTGAGCGCGTGGAAAGCTTCAGGTGGAAAAACGGTTCTCAGTCCTGTAGAGGGCCCCATTTTACTAGAAAAAAGACAATTACTGTCGTCTACTCATTCTGCAAGCCATGATAACAGCTAAGGCTCTGACTTGACTTTTTCTTTCAGTGAAAACAGAGATGTGATAGTTCACACTATCCTTCTCCTTATCTGTGAATCTTTAAATACGTTCAAGTCACATGTAGGCAGGTTTGATGAAACTTGCTAAAGCCTCAGTATGTTTCCGACAGCACGCAAAAAAGTCAGCTCTTCTGGTTAAACCTGCTCTGGCAGAAATAGAAAAGGATGATGCGGATGATGTGTTCAGGGCGAAGCAAATGAGCTACCAGGAAAACAAGTGCGATGAAACTGCAAATTTGCCTGTTACAACATCAACAATGTACCTTTTATTCTAATGTCATTTGCATAAATGCTGGATTAGGCTGAAAGGAAAGGTTGCCAAATGCTGGACAATTGCTCTTATGACAGTTTTCATGGTGTGCACACTGTTAAGGCTATAATAAGACTTGGCCCTCCCCTCGATCAGAGACATCCAGGAAAAGCAGCTGAACGCTCTGCCCTGGCTGCCCTTCACAAAAAGCAAACAGACAGGAACGTGAGCGTTCAAAAGAAACCTGTCAGACGAAGGGAGAACATGGTCAAGAAAAACTTTTTACAATAGAGGTAGGAAGCTTTCCATCAGGGTATGTAGATGTTGGGCAGAATATTTGTTAAATCCATTTTGCTTTTAAAATTCTGATTTATTTCATGTTTGGAATAAAGGAAAAGCGAAATTAGAGCTGAGAGGAAGTGAAAAGAACAGACTGTTTGCCTTGTTATTTTAAACTGTAATCTGTGTGAAAGTGAAAGTCAGTAAATGAAAAAAGATTTGAAATCGGATTAGAATGTATCTCATAGTTAAAAATCCGGTTCCAGCACATTTGTGGCTTTTAAATTGAAAAAATTGTTTTAACCGAATATTTACCATTTATAACATTTACGAACACGCGTGCCGAAAGAAAAACACATTCTTCTTTTGCATCAAAGAGGAAACCCTGATCTGGGAGGGCAAATGTAAAATTCCTTTCAACAGATTTATTTAATTTGAGGATTTTCTGAATCGTATAACTATTAAACTCTGTCTCATTTTTTTTGCATATATTTATATTTGACGTTAGAAATCTCACACTGCTGGAAGATGAAATTTGACCTTGTCACTTTATATTAAACTACTGTTTTAGTTCAGATATTCAGTATCAAAAATACACACAACTCTTAGTTTGTTGATTGAAGCAACGACAGCTCGGATTGCTAAATTGTTCCTTTTGATTCAGTTACATTTGAAGTTTAAAAGGATTTTTTTAATTCAGTTGATTTCATGGAGCTTTTTGACTTTATCAATAAAGATGAATTTTTATTTTAAATCACTTTAAATATTATGCATCACTTTAAATAATTTAAACCAATTTTAATATTATTTAAATGGTCATTAATTAACACAAAGTCTTCTTATACAAGTGCTGTGAATTACCAAACCCAGTGTGCAATACACTTAGACCTCGAGCATGAACGCTAATGGATTCTTTATGACATTATCAATCAGTCATTATCAGTCAATCATTTACACTTTGTGGATCTCAAAATACAGTGGCCATACACTGATTGCCTTGACATTGTTCCAGCTTGTACATGAGCAGCCAATCAGGTTCTGCAGGTCTATCCACCAGCTCAAGGCTTCTATGGAAGCCTTACAGTCATTTAAAGTGATCAGTTGTGCCGATTTTGTTTGAATGACCTCAGTCAGAAATCAGTTTGACGTGGTCAGATTTCATGCTGCTTTTTGTAACTTTATTGTACACTGACTGTCCACTTCATTCAGAACACCTGCCTTGTCTCCACACGTCCATCACTGTGTCCACTTGATAGCTGAAAGACAGCAGAAAGTTAGGCATGAAAGTTGATCCGATGCTGCCTGGTTTTATTCTTCCTTCTTCCTTCTTTATCAACGGTCAGTTTTTGACCAGAAACTGGACTGTTTTGGTAGGTGCATCGTCAGCTCATCTGTGACCCTGAGATGTTTAAAAACCCCAGCGATGATGTGTGTGATCCTGATTACTGATGAAAAAGATAGGAGTGAAACAGAAAAATATCTAAACACTAAAACCTTCTAACAGGATAACTGTCTAAATTTTTTATCACAATATATGATATTATCAAAAGATTATATTAAAAAAACTGATGTGTTAGATAATTTCAATGATGGAATTGTATCTTTAATATACTTTCGGCATGGCGACTCTTGGTTGTCCGAACACCACAATCTTAAGGACATTGTGTTGGTTGAATATCACAGTGTACCTTATTACTGGATATCAGCACAAGTCTATGATCTATAATCCGTTATTGCAAACTGTAAAGTGCAGTTATACGGTGTACCTAATGCAGTGGCCATTGACTGTTAGTATTAAAGCTTTGTACTATGACCTGTCAAGGTGTATTTTGCTAACAACCCTAATAAGAAAAGAGATTTCTGTAGAAATGTAACATTCTAACATCAAATCTACCCACTCCACAGACAGCCAACCTCTAAGGAGAGCCAGACTGATGTCCTCATGGGGTTAAAAAAAGTACGGCAAAAGAATTTCCGGCGATTGCTGCTAGTTGGATGTCTGATATGCTTCTTCATACTCATGTTCTCTGTGGTTGTATATAAAGAGAAACACATAGACTACAGTTCGCTAGAGCTGGGCGACAACCAAACTGCAGAAGACAACTGCAACTGTGAGAAAATTATAAAGGGTGACTACGAAGAGATCGGTCATGCCAAGATACTAGCTATCACGAGGACTTTCAAGAACAAAACAAAGATTGCTGATGAGCACTACATAGAGCTGACAAGAGACTGCGAGAAGTTCCGAGTTACTCGCAAGTACCTGCCATTTGCACTGAGTGAGGAGGAAGAGGCCTTCCCCCTGGCTTATTCGATCGTCGTCCACCACAAGGTGCAGAATTTTGAATGGCTTTTGAGGTCCATCTACACTCCTCAGAACCACTATTGCATACATGTGGACAAAAAGAGTTCTGAGTCCACCAAGGCGGCGATCGATGCCATTGCCTCCTGCTTTGACAATGTCTTCATAGCCAGTCAGCTGGAAGAGGTGGTCTACGCTAGCTGGAGTCGAGTCCAAGCTGACATCAACTGCATGAAGGACCTTCACAACAAGAGCAAGAGCTGGAAGTACTTCATCAACTTGTGTGGACAAGACTTTCCTTTGAAAACCAACCTGGAGATGGTGCGTGCGCTTAAGAGAAAGGGTGGTGGCAACAGCATGGAGACTGAAACCATGCCCTCCTCTAAGATGTACAGATGGAAGAAGAAGCACATTGTGAAAAATGGCGAGATGCATAACACCAACCTCGACAAAGAGCCTCCACCTTCTGGCATCAAGATTTTTTCAGGTGGTGCATACATTGTGGTGAGTCATGCCTTTATTCGCTTTGTCCTTGAAGATCCCACAGCTCAGCAATTGATTTCATGGTCCATTGACACCTACAGCCCAGATGAGTTCCTTTGGGCTACACTGCAGCGCATCCCTGGTGCTCCTGGGTTCATCCGTCCTCACCCTAAATATGACGTAACGGACATGAACAGCATTTCCCGGCTCGTTAAGTGGTATTACCATGAAGGAGCGTTCGATGCTGTGTACCCACCCTGTCAGGGTATTCACGTGCGTGCTGTTTGTGTATACGGGGTTGGAGACTTACAGTGGATGCTAGAGCAGAACCATTTGTTTGCCAATAAGTTTGATACGGACTTCGACCCAATCGCCATGCGGTGCCTAGAGATGTATCTCAGGCATAAGGCCCTGCAAAGACAACGCTAATTGCATTCATGAATGATTTCACTTTTTTTTGATCCACATGAGCTACCTGGGGATTTGATTAATGAACAAACTCATCTTGAGCTAGGAGCATTATATTACCTCCCATTAGGGGCAGCGGGGCCTAGTGGTTAGGCAGTTGACCACAGGATCAGGAGATCATGGGTTCAAACCCCTTACCAGTAGGTTGCCCTGAGGTACCCTTTAGCAAGGTACTGTCCCCGTCACTGCTCCCCATGCGCTTTCATAGCTGCCCCCTGCTGCACGGTGTGTGCATGGGTTAAATGCAGAGGTCAAATTTCGTTGTGGTTCACTGTGGTTCACCCATGGGGTGGTGGTGGTCTAGTGGTAGGGTACTTGCCTATGGACCTATGGATCCAGAGGTCCTCGGTTTGAATCCCACCTCTAGCACTACCATCACTGGGTCCCTGAGCAAGACCCTTAACCCTGAGTTGCTCCAGGGGGACTGTCCCTGTAATTAGGAAGTCGCTGTAAGTCGCTCTGGATAAGAGCGTCTGCTAAATGCTGTAAATGTAAATGTGTGTTCTCACAATGATGAGAATAGTCACAATTAATCAATCTTCATTTTTACACTTTACAAAGTAACTTAAAGCAATGAACCCTTGTGACTTTCACAGTTTTCTCCTGTAAAGTTGCCTTTTTGGAGATACAAAGTTTTATTCCAAAAGTGACGATACACTGTTCACATGCACTTACACACACGTGTGCATTCATTCCTGTCATCAAGAGACGTTCCAATTTCTTGCTGTTTGAATAAAGAAGATGAGAAAGAATATTTGGTGCTATAATTTATGAAATCTTTTCGCATAGAACCAAAAAGGTTCTGTGACTTAGAAGGTCTATGACATTGTAGCAATGGAGGAAATCTTAGAACCACTTTTGCATGTTGCTTAAAGAGCATACAGTAGAACCATTTAGCCAATCACAGTATATTTTGAACAAGTGGTTCCTTGAATTCTCATTGATCTAACAAACATGTTTATTTCAATTTTAGAAAGAAAATAAGAATTTTAACATGAAAATGCAGCCTAAACCTTTGCAATCTCATTGGGTGAAGGGGTTGGATGACCTATCCATGACACAGGTATTGGCAGCCTTCCATAAAATTGCTGCCTTTCATACTTTAAAGAAAGCTTTCACAGACTGGAGAACCTTTTTTTCTAACCTTCATATAATGTAATGCCTTAAGGAAGAACACTTAAAATGGAGTGGAGCCTTTATATTATATAAAGGTCCTGTAGGACTCCTACTTTAAAAAATACTTGTTTTAGACTGACTAAAAAGTTCCAAATATCAACAAGTTTGCATGTTTTATCCTGGGAACATCTAATTTTGACAAAGAGCTAAAGAGAAACACACACACACACACACACACACACACACACACACACACACAAACTGTGCAGAGGGACGTCTTATTGGCTGTGGTTTAAAGATAGCCGCAATGAGGCAGGTAATGCATGCTTAATGAAGCATAAACATATTTAACCACTGCTACACAGGGGAGGTTAACAGCACACAGACAGATACATGCACACAAACCCACAAACACACTCAACCTTACACACATTTTCTCTCCCTCCATCTCTCTCTCTCCCTCCATCTCTCTCTCTCCTCTCTCTCTCTCTCACTCAGGAGGTGTGAGTGTGTTTGTGGGTTTGTATATATATATATATATATATATATATATATACACACACACACACTCACACCTCCTCATTTAATGACTTTAACCAAACACCACACATTCTCTCTCACAAACAAACGCCAATCGTCAGACACACCTGTGAATCCACCTTCAGCTGAGAGTTAAACTGTGATGATAGTCTCTAGCCATCTGTCTCGCTCATGCTCTGCAACAAGACAGACTCCAACGTCCAGACCCACAGAGGCTGTCTGCGCATTATGCAAGTTACGAAGGATTATTTCATTTCCATTTCTTTCCTCCCCAGTCACTTCGAACTCTGCACTTTACTCGAAGAACATACTGTAATTTGATCACAGCTACTCCTTCAGCTGAAGAACGTAGGCCGTCGCGTGTAAAGTAATACATTTAACAACATTTTTTCGATTTTGTAGCACGAACAGTTTTGTTTTTACTTTCTCCTCTGCTTGGCACAACCCCCACCATGAAAAGGTTATTATTGGGCTTTATGTCGGTGTCAGTAAGATGCAGACATTTATTATACATTGTAACTCTAGGTGGGATAGGTTTCCTTGAAAATATCATAGGTTAATATACCGTCTCTAAGCTGGTCAACACAAATTCTTTTTTTTGCACTCACTGTGTGCACAAACTTTATGGTGCATTAAATGTTCTGTGGGCTCATGTTTTGCAGTAAAACCTGAAGCTTTAATGTGTTAATCTTGCACTAATGACTATCATGTGCACAGCAATATGTGTTCAGTTCATGAATCAAAGGTGAAAACATGGATTGTTGTGAATTTTCATATAATGGGCTCTTCGGATGATAACATACAAGGTTGAGGCATGTTTTATTTTTGTGATTTTTAAGCAGCGTCTAAGTCTAGGACCCATTCTCATATAAAAACACACTATTTTAGGCTCTACTTATCAAATCCAACAAAATATCAAACAGTCTGATGTCAGACTACCTAACGTGATTAATGTCATAATTTTATTGTTATTTGACAGTTACATAAATCATAGCAGTGTTATAAAAAAAAATAAAAGCCCCCAAAATCGACTGTGATGTGTTTAACGATCAAAGCATCATGGAGCTTCTGAAGTGGAAGAAAGATCTGCAGCACACAGAAAACAGCTGCTTTTTTGGTGCAAACATGGTCATGGACATGACCAGACTACTCTAGACAAAGAATGTATCACAGGATATGATATCAAAGACGAAGTCATAAAAAGCTGGCAGTGCTGCATTAATAAGCTTGTCTCTTGACTAGATGACTCATAGACTGCATTACCTGGCTTTGGATGTGATTGTCCTGGAAGTGACTTTTTTATCCCTTAGTGAGTTCAGTTCCTCATACTCACCACTTCCTGACGAATAAGCATAATTTTGAACGCATTTTGAGATTTGTATGAAAATATATCTATGCTTTAACCTCTAGAGGTTGCTGTTTGTGCCAGAGCTAAGGATGCATTCGATTATTTAGGCACACTTTTGAAAAACAAAGTATGGCTCTTATAAAATATTTACCCCTAAAGTAAAAGCAAATCTTCACCACAATAAGTGCAGGAGTTCCAACAGAATTCCTTTCAAAGCTGCAAATGATGCAGTTCATTTTTCTACGACACTAATGTCTCATGCCAAACATATATCTAGGAAAACGAAATAACAGGTACTGTAATTTATTACAGATTTAAATGTTAATACTGTATAAAGCACAAAGAGTGTTTTGAAGAGCTTTAAAGTCACCATTTGGCATGGCCACCTTTATTCTTCAGCACAGCCTAAACTCTTTTTCTCAGCCTTAACTTTCTTTTTGAACTTTTCTTGTACTTTTCTTCTGGAGCAGTCTTCTCAAAAGAAATTTGTAAGCAGAATATGAAGAAATGAGGTCTGGCTCAAAGGTTTGCACAGGCTGCACTGTTTCTATAAAAATATATATTCATGTGTATGCAGAGGTACTAAAAGGTCATTGGTTATGTTTTATTTCTTCTTCCAGTGTCATAGTTCCAGTGACTGTGTGTGAAAACAGTCAGAACTGTGTTCTCGGTAGAAGAAAAGTTCATTTTTCATTTATATAATCGAAAAAATTTGTCATTGTGATTTAACTGGGGATGTTCAAAGATCAAATGACGAATGTATTTGTGAGAACTGAATAACTGATAGCAAAAGTAAGTCTGGGGAGTGAGTATAATGCCTGCATAAGGAAAGTTTCTGTATCAATAATGGCAATCAATAAAAAACGTGACACTTTCTTGAGTTTCTCCGTGAAATTTCTGTTTCGGATGGAGTCGGCTTATAAAGTCGAGCCCAGCACTGGTGGAAAAGTTGCCCTCGCTCTGTGTAAAGTGTGCATTCGGATGAAGAAGTGCAAGTGTCAGAGCACAGAGAGGGGTAGAGCGAGCCCCACTTTTTGATTAATGCTCCCTAAATTAACTGTTTACTCTACAGACTCCCAACATTCTCAGATTATGATAATTTCGTGACAGCCGGAGAGATTGATGCTCGAGAGCTCGTCTTAATTAATGGTTTTGTTTGTCTCTCGAGAGTGCTTTTTCTCTTATCCTTCTCCGCTGTTGTTTTTTAACACTTTCTTTTCGAAGATTGACTGCTATGTAATGGGACCCCTGTGCGTGTTTAGAAAAGTGGAGGAAAAAAAAGTATCTACAGCGATTAATTTGTGTTTGAAGGAGAACAGTACATGCAGCAGTGTTTGCTTTTCAAGTTTTTATGCAAGGATGAAGATGATTCTGTGAGTGTCTTTTTTTCTTTGGTGAAACGACTATAGAAAAATGGGGGCAAAATGAAATCAGTGGCAACTTAATTGCTAATTTTGTTTGTGTGCTCAGTTAAGATTTCTTATTTATGTGTGTTTGGAGTGTTTCTGTTCTTAAGTAACCCTGTGTTAAATATGTTTAAGGCAGTTTGACTGCAAATGTTGTTTACATTTATACAGCGATGGTGAAAACTGAAAACAGAAGCTGTGAATGAGAAAGTGTGTGTACATACAAGCTTGTTTCCACATCAGGTCCACTTGATCCTACTTGAAGGGAGCTGATAGTGTAAAGCAGCTGTATTCTGATATGTCAGTGAGGGAAAAGCTCATTATGAAACTCAATGTTGCTTTTTTAATGATTGAAATTATTATATATATATATATATATATATATATATATATTTATAATAAAATTAAAAATGTACAATAATTTTTATGTTGTTTGCTGGGACTTCAGTGCTACCTGCTGGCTGAATGTGATATATTTTACTCAGAAATTTGCTTTTTCATGTTATTTTTTATGTTTTTTTATGTTATTTTTTTTTCTGACCAAAGACAGTCCTAATTTATTTTTTGCAACTGTTTTTCCTTAATATTGATCTATGTAAATAAAAGATTTTCAGTTTGGCTGCCCTGAATTATGTTTTCATGAAGAATATAGAATGTACTCAATAGCAGTTTTTTACATCACTTAGTACTGTTTATACACAGTCCTATCGTGTCTTCTGGCTGAAATCTGTCTTGAAATCTGTCTATAAGAAAAAACTCTTTTCTTATGTTATAAAAAAAATTGGCACTTAAGTTTTTTTTGGAGAAAACAGTCTATTTATGCACACATTTGCATGTTTAAAAAAAAAAAAAAAACTAAATTCTAGCTGGGGCAGCGGTGGCCTAGTGGTTAGGCTGCATGTTCGGAGGATCAGGGTTCAAACCCCTTCCCAATAGGTTGCCCTGAGGTACCCTTGAGCAAGGTGCCGTCCCCGTCCAGGGTGTGTCCCCCGTCCTTTGCCCTGTGTAAACTGGGATGGACTCCAGCAATCCCCTGTGGGAAAAGTGGCAGAAAATGACTAAATTCTAGTTTTTGGGCACTTTGGGAACAATAAAAATATAAGAGAATAAAAGTGTTGTGATAATTAAAATGTTGTGAGAATAAAAATGTTACAATTAATTTTTTACAGAACAGATTAGTGAAATCACACTCTTATTTAAAGGAAAAAATGGTTAAGGCCACTTTTAATAAGAGACAAGAGACAAATTTAGTGATATATATTTCAAATTTTTTATTTCATTGTATTTCATTTCACATAAACTAGGTTACATATACAAACAATACACAGAAAAGTTATTTCATTTATAATTTTGATAAGTCAGTCAGTCAGTCAGTCATTTTCTGGGCCGCTTGTCCTAATTAGGGTTGCTTGGGGGTGCTGGAGTCCATCCCAGCTCCCACAGGGCGAAGGACACACCCTGGACAGGTCACCAGCCTATCGCAGGGAGGAGCGAACTGATGGGGACGGCACCTTAATTTTGCTAAGTTATTTTAGTTAAATGTAATTATTAGTAGTACACTCTCATTTTTGAGTACTATGCAACATTTAAAAAGTACAATACTGTGCAAAAGTCACTCTTTTGGCCTATAGTATATAGTATTTATGGCCTATAATATAATTAAAATCCCCATGAAGTCATTTTCAAAGAGATACACATTTACACAAAACACTACCCACACACACCTCAGCTGCCTTACACATTTCATTCTCATGTGCATCTAAAATGGCTAAATAAGGGTTTTCTGAGATTGAAGATTGAAGGGTTTTCTGAGATTGGAAATGAAAACCCAAGGTAAAATAAACTAAAAAAAACTGTAAAGTTTTGTATACAGTAAATCAATAAATTTGCACAGTAGTGCTGTTGTTTTTTGAAAAAATGAGAAAGATTCTTAAATAGACAAGTTACAAACTTTGCTTTATAGGTCATCATCTGATAGTAAGTAACTTTTCCTCTTTGGTTAAATTCCCTATGAGTGAGATGTGTGCTTGCAAGGGGGTGGCACAGTAGTGCAGGGAGATAACACTGTTGCCTCACAGTGAGAAGGTCTTGGATATGGGATGGTGGTGGTCTAGTGGTACCTATGAACCTATGGCTCAAGAGGTTTCAGGTTCAAATCCCACCTCAAGCACTACCACCACTGGTTCCCTGAGCAAGATCCTTAACCCTGAGCTCCGGGGGGACTGTCCCTGTAATTAGGACAAGAGTGTCTGCTAAATGCTGTTAATGTAATGTAATGTAAATGATTTGATTTCCAGGTACTTTCTGTGTGGTTGGGACTGCATGTTCTCCGACTGTCTGTGTGGGTTTCCTCCCACTATTCAAAGGCATGCAGGTCAGATAGATTGTAGATGATAAATTGCCTGTCTGACCTGTCCAGGCTTTTTCCCTGCCTGTTGCCCTGCGACAGCTGAGATTGGCTCCAGCGTCTACGGCCCTAATAAAAGTACAAGTTTGGACCTAATTAGGACAATCGGCAATGAAATTGAGTGAGTGAATGCCAGAATGGTGATAGGACAAAAGGTGTGTCATGTTAATATCTGTTTGGAGTGTTACATCTGAGACACCTTAAAAGAATGTTGTTTAACTGGTAAGGAAAAGGTAACATGAATGTTTTCTCAGAATGTAATGAAAGATGAATGATTACTATTAGGCAATAATGTTTACATGGGTAATTTTATTCTGACTTTCTTATTTCTTATTAATTAAAAATGTCAACTTTTTTATTCCATGAAAATTAGAACCAATCTCCAAAAGCGTGGTGCATTAAATTCTGAATTCAGTGAAGTCAAGCAGTGATGATGAGTTCTGGATCATTAATGGAACTCCAACTCATCAATACCATAGTGTAGGATAGTTTTATTTATACTTCATAAAAGAGAAAACTCCACAAACAGTTTTACACATTTTAACTCAGGACTATTTCCTGATCTCTTAGATAAGCCTTTTAACGTTGAACATTTTCTGTCATTTTGCCACTCTCCTTATTTCTCTTTATTAGTTTTTAGGTTTTTTTTCTAATAAAAAGCTTGACTTTCAAGAGTACGTTCAAGTTTTTGAGGCAAAAAATAATTTGCGCCAGTATCCAGTGAAAGTAATTCATATATTTTCAGCTCAATACTATTTCCTTACTTCTTGGCTTAGCCTTTTAACTTTCTCCCAGTCATGGTCCCCTCTATTCCTTTCTCTCTTTAATTTTATTTATTCCATTTTAGTAAAATCTCAAGCAACAGTGATAAACTATAGTACATTAAAAGTTTTCGGGGGGAAAACCAATCAATATCTCTCTGTCTCTCTTTGTCTCTCTTGCTCTCTCTCCCTCCCTCCTTCCTTTTTTGCTTGATGTTATATTTAGTTGTAAAGATCTTGATGTATTGAGCTAAACTCCTATATACGATGTTCAGAGTGCAAATATAGTCAAAATCCATCTCCATCTTAGCTAGTTCACACATTTTTAGCTCAGGACTAGTGGTTAAGGACTAGGCTCCAGGATCAGAACGTCATGTGTATCGAATCTCAGGTTGCCTTTGAGCAAGGTACTGCCCCCATCACTGCTCCCTGGGCGCTTTAAATAGCTCTCCCTCGTTATGTGTTGTGCTGTGTTTCACAATGACACAAGTCACTTTTACTCCAAACAATAGCATTCAACATATTCTTAGTCTTTTAGTTGTTTAGCGTTTTTCTGACGTTTTTGTAAAATCTTGATTGACAGTGTTAAACTTTAGTAAATTTAAAGTTTTGAGAGGCAAAAACAATCTCTAACGGTCTAGCTAGGCTAATTTATACGTTTTTAATCACATTTTTTATCCTCTTAGTCTTTTAACATGTTCACAGTCATTTCAATCTCTCTGAAGTTTTATTCTATATTTTTACACATATGTGGGTTTTTTTCTAATAAAAGCTTGATTAACGCTCTTAAACTCTCACGCTTTCTTTAGTTTTTAAAGTTTACATGTAGTTTTATAGTTGAAAAAAGCTTGATTAAGAGTGTTAAGCTCCAGTATATACAATCCTTTGAGGGCAAAAATATTCACTTTCGGTGTTCAGCTTGGCTGCTTCATGCATATTTAGCTCAGAACTGTTTCTTTACTTCTTAGCTTAGCCTTTTAATATATTCTCGGTTATCTTGCCTCTCTCTCTCTCTCTCTCTCTCTCTCTCTCTCTCTCTCTCTCTCTCTCTCTCCACAGGTAATGGCTGCTAAACAGCGAATCTCGGCTCCTCTGACCTGACATCATTATATTACATTATGTTGAATCGCCTTAGGTCCAAACTCGCGAGCGATAACTCACGTCCCGAGCAAATTCCCAGGCAAACACAGTCAATGCAAAAACACATTTCCTGCTGTCAACAGCATCGCTGGTGAGAATCAATCAACCGTTCATGCATTTACACTCTTTGCATACCCTTATGTCAAAGTGGGGGGAAAAAAAGAACAAAAAAAAAACGCTCCGAGACTCCTTCAGCTCTTCTGAGGCGATCGTTCCATCGTTCTGAAGAATCCATCAAGCCGAGTTTGATTGATAAATCTGTCTGCGCTCACAGCAGTGAGGCTACAGCAAATGGGGTGGCAAAGCGCGAGCTGACATAATGCAAGTCTGCGCAAGTTTTGGAGACAGACTGGGAACGACCATGGGGGGTAAAAGTTTGATGCGACATGCTAGAGAATACACACAGGCTCTTGGCGCCACGCAAGCTGGGCCCCGTGTGCGATCTGCAACAAAGAAAGCAGACCTGTTGTAAAGTAGCCTCACGCAGGACGTTCATTTACATAGATTTGCTTTCCTTCCGGGCCTCACATTAATCCCACTTTTCTTTGTTTTGCATTGGACCTGTCTTTCTGTCTGTTTGTCTGTCTGTTAGATAATGCTTACTGCTTGGTCTACTAGGGGCCCACAACCCCAGTCCTGGAGGGCGGATGTCCAGCGCACGGATGTCAGTTTGCGGAACTCATTAAACCTCTTCATTAACAGATCAAGATGAACCATCACCACACCGGACCCCACAGGCGTGCACTGTTTAACTCATCAAACATTTCACAAAAATTGCTATGAGAACTTCTCCCACAAGAATCAATTCATCCCTCAGGTATCTGATGTACCGCCACTCCAGAGAAAGCTTTGGCATTGGTGACTTCAGGCCAGGGGCATACAGCCTGGTCCCAGAAGGCCAGTGTCCAAGAGGGTTTGGTGATATACCCCCTCAAACACCTTGCCAGAACCACCAAGTTGTGGTACTCATTGGACCCCAGGGGAGCAGGACTTTATTTGGAAAATGAGACTATGACTGTGAAACGTATGTCTGACATACTGAGTAGATTAAATTATATAAAAAAGGTTTTTACTGTGGCAGGCTGCAAAGAACTTGAAGAAGGTCTAGATAAACAGATTCCAACCACTCAGTGTTCGGCATCAGCAATAAACCAATTGCCTGAACATCTGGAATCATCTGCACCTGTTTCTTCACTGCTTCATGTCTTAAGTTTTGCTTTGTTCTGCTTAAATGATTCATATGTTGATCACAGTTTGGCTTCTACATCATCTACAACTGCTCGGGTGCAGGGACTGGTCTGGACTAAAGCTTCAGGACAATCATTATTTGAGAGTAACTGATCGAAGGAGGCCTTTTTGGTGCTCAGAAAGGTTCCCCACAATCAAGACCAGGAACCATAACTGCTTTAATCCCTCACATTGTATTGCTCTGCTCTACTAAGCGGTGCTCACAACATGGGCAGCGCACGTGTGTCACATGTTGGATGACGGATAGCTAGTACTGGGCTCTTGTCTGATCATAGGTACTCGGTCTAAAGTATTTGAGAGCCACCGGTCTTTACGTTTGCAGCATTTAGCAGACACTCTTATCCAGAACGACTTCCATGTCCTAATTTCAGTGCCGGTGCTTGCTTGATCTAAGATCCACCCCTCCTCGCCAAACTTAACTCTGATAAGAGGATTTGCTTTTCAAGTTTAATTTCATTCAAACTTATCAAGATCATCACACCATTAGAAAATATCAAGCTGAAAATGGTCAAATTATATAAGGTGCATTGTGAACACGATGGAAAAATGGACGTGAGGGTTGTTTGAGTGGTGCTGATAGGTGCCAACTGACGAAGTGTGTTTTGGATCTTTTGGATTTGACTATGTTTGAGGTAAACGTTCCAGTTTGATTCAACAGTGCACCATTTCTTCATGGTGTCGAGCGCTGGAAAACCGGATCACAGGCTGCGCTTTGACCCAGCAGGCCCTCAGTGGTTATTGCCAAAAACATGGCCAAAATTTGAACCAAGGCATTTAGCTAGAGTTTGAAAATAACATCCAATAAAAAAAAATTCCGGCAAGACGTCTTAATGACCAAGCTCTCCAAACGCGAGGCCATTTTTAGGGCAGTGTAATGGATCTCACATTGGGGGCCAGCTGCACGCAGAGAAAGCAGCTCCCTCCCAAATCCCGCGTGGAGACTGCGCCCTCCACCCCCTGCATAAAACACATTATTCTTTGAGGGGTATTCTTTGGGGGCACAAACGCACAACCACCCACACAAGCCGTTCGCCTGTGGGACATGAGAGGGGGGGAAAGTGAGAGAGGGATGAGGGCCCCCTCTTCAATCTGAGTCCCTAGGAGGGCGGCCCAGCACCTGCTAACTCAGGGCAGTGCTCATCAGAAAAGCATTTAGTGTGCTCGCTAACTCCAGGCCATAATTAGGGTGGGTAATTATTTACAGGCAGCGCTGGGCAGAAACTGGCCTAGCATAAACAAACAGGCGGCTCGAAGTCACACGACAAACATCGTTAGCTCTCTTGCCCGTTCTCGCCAAAAAGGCAAAAAAACACTAGCAGCATGTAGCTCCCACTCCCGGAGAAAAAACTTCTGGTCTGGAAATGCTGTCGTTTTCCCAAATAACGAGCACATTTTATAACTATTGTAACATCTGCACTCACACACACACACACTCATGAATATGATAACGTGTGAAATGACAGATTTATTTGTGTGTGGCTCCAGGCTTTTATCTCCGGCACAGTTCATCAACTCCTCAGCACGAAGACTCTGCTAACCAACGTTAGCGTCTGCACATGCTAACACTAATTGCTGGACCATGGTTAGCTAGAAAAACCTCTCCGTGCTGCTTGCGACACTCATATCTGCCATTGTTTTCAGCGTGAGACTCGGCTCTGATCCTATATGCAGAAATGTTCAGGAAATATGGTCAATAGGGCGGCAGCCATCGGTTGTTTCTCCAATTCACCGATTAGGTCGGTTTGACGAAGCCAAAGTACTGTTTATGTTTTACTCGTAACTTTTCCAACAGTATGTTCACACTGATAGCAGTGAGAGGGTCACCATGAGCGAAAGGCGTTGATTTTCAGCGTGATGCAGCAAGGTTTGCTTTGGCCAGCAAGGGTGTTAAAATGACGTTAAGTTAACGTCATGATAATCAGTTGTTTGACTCGTTGCTTTGCTCTGGAGAGTTCCCGACGTTAATTATAAAAAAATATTCCCTTCCAGGATGCTTGTTTTTAAGTGGGAGAGCAATTAATCGGCTAGAAACAGCAATTGAACAATTACTTTATGTGGGGTCACTTTATTGTGGTCACTTTACGTGGGGTCACTTCACTTTACAGCATTTAGCGGCATGCCAGGCAGGGCGATCCGTTTTTTTTTTTTTAAAGCACCCGGGGAGCAGTGATGGGGACGGTACCTTGCTCAAGGGTGCCTCAGGGCAACCTACTGGTCTGGGATTTGAGCCCACGACCTTCCGATCCTGGGCCCTCACCACTAGGCCATCACTGCCCTATACTTCCATATTGCCCCCAACTTCACCTGCAGTGCTCTGTAGTCTGTGTGAATGACTGTATTACATGAACACTATGGAGCGTTACAGAACCCTGGAGCGGTTCAGAACAGCGTAGTGAAGAAAACAATTAGTCGATATTTTATTCAGTAATTTCCATTATTGTCTAAATAACATTTATAGCTACTCAATGTGGTCTTAATAGTGAACTTTTTTCTCTACTGATCTTTTATTTACTGGATATTTTTAATCAAATGTGTATGGCCCACATCTTCTTTTTCTTCTTTTTCTTTTGGCTGCTCCTGTTTAGGGGTCGCCACAGCGGATCACGGCGGTCTCCATTTCTTCCGGTCCTCTGCATCTTCCTACTTCAAACTGACCACCTGCATGTCCTCTCTCACCACATCCATAAACCTCCTCTTTGGTCTACCTCTTCTCCTCTTTCCTGGCAGCTCTATCTTCAATGTCCTCCCAATTTAATCCTCGTCTCTTCTCTGGACATGTCCAAACCAACGCAACCTTGCTTCTCTAGCTTTGTCTCCAAAACGTCTAACCTGATCTGTCCCTCTGAAATACTCATTTCTAATCCTGTCCATCCTCGTCACACCCAACGAAAATCTCAGCATCTTTAACTCTGACACCTCCAGCTCCGCCTCCTGCCTTTACATCAGTACCACCGTCTCCAACCCTTACAACATAGCCGGTCTCACTACAGTCCTGTAAACTTTCCCTTTTACTCATCTGAACTTCTAAAATTAAAAATGAAACATTTTCCTCCTTAAGTTAAAAGGTGCTGAGTTTGCTCCGTGACCATCCAGCAATTTTAGTTTTAACTATATTTTGGTGACTTTATTTGTTCCCTTGAAATAAATAATTGTGTACAATGTGGAAACAATTTGTTTTTCAATGCATTATCCGCAGAGGCGATGTGATCGTTAACAGTGAATTTAGCTTCTGTTGGCTTACAATGACGGGCCTGCCGGATTGCAGCCATCTTCGGACCACAATTAATTTGCACAGCTCCTCTCCGTGGATGTGAGCGAGCTGTTGTCGGAGAGTCGGACGCTAATTTAAAGAGAAGGGGTAATGCTGTTTAGCCTACTAAACAGTGTCTCTTGTGTGTATTTAATCACGCGAGCAGTGAGTAAGATGGAGAGAATGAGGAGAGCAGAGAGAATGGGAGCACTCCAGATGGCTCTGAGGCTCCACAGAGAACTCACTGGATATTTTTTTTTCTTTTCTCCAAGTTTTAATTAGCTGCAAGAGCAGATAAGGGGGAAATCTTCTTAAAGTTATGCTCTGTTAGTACGCGTTGCTGTTATTTACTTTTTCAAGGCACCTGGTTTAATAGTGTATATGACAGGCTTGGATGATATTCCTCTATAAAGCATTTAAATGCATCTTTTTTACTTTTTCAAAATGTCCAACATGTAAAAACAGCCATTTATTTTTTGTGGAGTTTTTGGAATCCCCAATTCTAGAGATAGTATGAGATATTGTATTAAGATTTTAATTGGATGCAGATTTTAATTGGATGAAATGTTATAGTACATAAAATGTAATTGATCACTACCACTTGAAACTGTCAGTCAGTCAGTCATTTTCTGCCGCTTGTCCCAAGTGGGGTCGCGGCGGCATGCTGGTGTCCATCCCAGCTCACACAGGGCGAAGGACAGGAGACACACTCTGGACAGGTCGCCAGCCCATCGCAGGGAGGAGCATGACGGGGATGGCACCTTGCTCAAGGGTACCTCAGAGCAACCTACTGGGAAGGGGTTCGAACCCCGATCCTCCGATCAACGCCCTAACCACTAGGCCACCGCTGCCCCCACTTGAAACTGTTCAAACACAAATCAAACACAAACCCTGCTGTGACATAACGCTCTCTGTGCGTCTGTCTGCGTGACTTGATTAAGAAGGCTTGTTGACCTTCAAGGTCTCCAGCAAGTCTCCAACATGTTCTGTAAATGCTTGATAAAGGGCTGGGTCTCCTCTCTTCAGTTTTAACTGTGAAAACATCCACCTATGGCCCACTGAAAACTGCATGCCTGAAGCCTCAAACTGCTAAAATACTGAGATTGACATGATGATTGGCCCTGCAAAACTAAGCAGCCTGGGCATTATAAATAAGAGTCAGAGCCAAAATCACAGGTTCAAACCTCCTGCTCTCCCACCATTGGGTTCCTGAGCAAGACCCTTAATCTCAGGTTGCTCCAGTAGGACATGGAAGTCGTTCTGGATAAGGGCATCTACTGAATGCAGTAAATGGAAATTGAAAAACGATCATGATCAGAGGAAATTATGGAACACCAGGTCATTTGCCCCAATAGTGCTGACAAGAGAACTGGAGTAGTCACTGGAAAAGCAATTGCAATGACAACAAATGCAATAGTGGTTTATGGCAGTAATTACCAGTTAACAGCAAAGGGGTGGTGAACAGGTTTTGACAGGAAACACAAGAGCCAGTGTTCATTTCATAAAAGAAAAGTATGAGGAAAAAATGTCAGCCAAAAGCCTTTTCCAAGACCAAGGCAAGACTTTAATGAGCTAAAAAATAAATCTTTCTTAAAGCTGGGACAAAATGTATATTTGTTTTAGTTAACATGATGAGACGGGACTAATGTGTTAAATCTGTCGGTCATTCGTAATACTATTGTCTTGTTTGTCAACATATTTAAGCAATACATCCCTGTCATTGGTTGGATTGTTTGAGGGAAGTAAACCAATAAGAAAGCAGGGGAAAGGAAGCATAGACCCGGTTCTAACAGGGTTGTGTGGGGACAGTACTGTTTACTCATAATTTGGCTGAACAGAACACTAAAACAGAGTGTTAAAGGAAAGTGGAAGGAACAAATGTTGGGCACCTCAAGAGGCACAGTGCTTGCCTGTTTATGCCCAAATTAGTTAGCTATAAATTGGCCAGCAAGGGTGGTTAAAGCATTGACCCCAGGATAGAAAGGTTGTGGGTTCAAATCACTGACCAGTAGTTTGCCCTGAGCTATCCCTGAGCAAGGTGTTGTGCCCATAACTGCTTCCCGGGTGCTTTAAAAAGCCGCCCCCTGCTATTATGTATGTGTGTATGCGCACAGTGTGTTTGTGGTTCACTGTGTGCTGTGTTTCACAATAATCACTATAGTCACTTTCAATTCACCAGTGTTTTGTCAGTGTCAAATTTTGGCTGGCTTAAATGTGTTTGGTTAGCTCACTTCAGTTTGCCAGCAAGAGAAACATGCAGGGCTTCACAAACATCATGGCTTTTTCTGGCCTTGCTCTTTAAAATCTTACTTGAGTATCCCATACATGTAACATAATAGCCTTTAAATCAACTGAATGAAAGTGAAAGTGACTATTTGTGTCGCTGTGAAACGTAGCACAGCACAACACAATGAAATTCAACCTCTGCGTTTCACCCATACACACACGTGCAGCAGGGGGCACCTATTTAAAGTGCCCGGTGAGCAGTGACGGGGACAGTACCTTGCTCAAGGGTACCGCAGGACAACCTACTGGTCTGGGATTTGAATCCACAACCTTCTGATCCTGGGGCCCCTGCTGCCTCTTTAAAGGGTTAAAGAGAAAAAGCACATTGACTACAAGTTGACTACAAGTAGGAGGAGATGAGGAGATGCCCTAAGGTGAAGTACTACTGAACCTCTCCCGTAGCGGTCCATACTGTTGGGCAACAAAGCCACAGACATTAACCAGAATATCAACAAGCTGACATGTCAAAAGACACACACACGCCAGCAAGCACAAGAACGTCACGTTTGATTAAAAAGTCTGTGTTGAAATCTCAGGGTGAAGGAAAAGGTTGCTAATCGAGGCACTGATTATCTCGACTACCACGTGGCCATGGTCAGTTATGATGATCATCATGATGTATCTGGCACAAAAACATTTCTGCCTGCAGGGAATAGTTTCCCTGAAGCCTTTTACAGCTCTAACTGTGGGATATGTGGCCTGATGCCATGCTGTGCCAAAATCTTCCCACAAATTGTTCCCATTTCTGATGCCTGGCCCTTTTCTGAAATGTGCCAACAACCTACCTAACCGCACTGAGCCAGTTTCAAAGCCAGAGCATCCTTGGAAGTTGACTTAACTCCCAGAGGGAATATACAGCGGCAAATTAATTCTACCGCTACATATTTGGGCACTAAAGTTTGCTATTTTCAAGCATTTCCAAACCCAGGCCAAGGCAAGCTCTTGGAAAACCTTGGAAGACCGTTCACTTTCTTCTTCGATGCACATCGTTTTAGCACAGACTCCCTGATTCCTTAAGGTTTGTATGCTGCAAAAATGCACACAGTTTTCTACCAGCCGGATGGTCAGGTTCTAGTAGCCTGTGTTGGTCCAGTTATAAGACCTATTAATCATTCCAGACACTCAATCCTTTAGAAGGATCTATTTCTTTACAGTTCTTTACATTGCTCTCCAGCAGTAAGAGAGTAAGAGAGTATGACAATGGCGTTATGTGAAACCAGTGAAATAGCCAGAATTATAGGCAGTTAACGTTGATCCCAACTGGGCATCAGATCAGATCAAGAATCTTTATTATTTTCAGTGCTTGACCTTTCAAAATGATCTGACCCTCGATGTTTTTTGGTCTTATAGCTGATGAGGGAGGAACTGGTGCTGTCGTTGGAACAGTGATGTTCCTTCCTCAAACAGCTCGCAAAACATCTGCCATGATTTCTGACATTTAGAAACAGGTGGCACTATTGGGGGAGGTGTATTTGGACTAAAATCACATAATAATCTACTGCTTATGTTCTTGTTTGATGCAAATCTGCATTTTGCCCCTGCTGTGACATGATGTATCTCTCTTGAATGAGAAGGTCTCTGGCTCAAGTCTGTGACTTGAAGGTTAAAGTCTCCGGCAAGTCTCCAGCATGTCCTGTAAACACCTGATAACAACGGCGCACACTCAGAGACGGATTCACACCTTCCGTAGACTATTCTTTAACCGTCTAAGAAAACTCAAATAAGCACTTGCCCTATTTTTTTGCATGTGGAAAAATCACCTTTACATTTTTTTTATGTTTTTCACTTTTTCTTGTTCCTCTATTAGCAGGAAAATGTAATTAAATTATAATTTGTAGGTAAGAAAGTCTACTTAAACTTGTATTTACAAAATGAAATGATATAGCAAAGTGAAAAATTATGTATTATGCATATATATTAAAAAGCTGTAAATATTTTATCCTTGGGTCATATATAAAAAAAATGTAAATGAAAATGAAATAAGCCAAAAGCTCGATTGTGATCTGATGGTATTTGTGTGTCATTATCTGATGATGTCTAAGTGTCAGAAGACCCTCTGTGATCTGATGGTATCTGTGTGTGTCAGGATCTGATGGTTGACAAGTGAAAGTGACAAATTGTTATTGTGACTGCATTTCTGCTTTTCACCAATATACACACACACCTTGAGCAGTAGTGGCCTAGTGGTTAGGGAGTTGGCCCCCGGATCAGAAGATCATGGGTTCGAATCCCAGTAGGTTGCCCTGAAGTACCCTTGAGCAAGGTACCGTCCCCATCACTGCTCCCCGATATATGTGTATGGGTAAAATGCAGAGAATGCACTTCGCTGTGGTGTGCTGTGCTATGCATTCACTTTCACTTTCACATGCAGCAGCGGGCAGCTCTAGAGAGTGCCTAGGGAGCAGTGAGAGGGACGGTACCTAGCTCAAGGGTACCTCAGGACAACCTACTGATCTTAAACCCACAATCTACTGATCCTGGGGCCCAACTCCCTGACCAGTAGTGTCGGTCTCTGTATTATTCACCCTACCATTATGAGCATTTTATTGAAACCTTCACGTCATCTGCTTTCATGGTAAGGCCTCTGGCACAGCTGTGATTTATGTTCAGAAATCAGCTCTATCATATTATATTCATCAGCACTTTTGAGCGCGTCTTTTTTAAGTTTGATTAAAATGAATGAGCCAACAGATCATGTCTGATAGAGTGAAAGTTTGCATTTTGGCCCAGATTGTTTATTTTCTCTTTTTCCTTTCAGCAGAAGAAAGCTATGTGACTGGACAATTGACGCGCACCGGTACTCGATGAAATGCTTATCAATGCAAAAACTGATTTAACTTATTAGCTGATTTGCTGTGCATGTTCGGAAAGTTTGCACAAATAGAAGTGTTGACTGTCGTCGCACACACACACACACATGCGCACACACATGCTTATATGCATGCAGTCCACCACACACTAATTGAAACGAGTTTATTTAGTCCTTTACAAATCGTTTAAGGCCCTGATCCTAAATGCTGCGCTTGTGGCTTTGTTCTCTTCTCAAACACAATTAGAAGATAATATATAAATATATACATACTGCAAATGACATGCATATAACGGCTTCATTTGAAGCCGGTGCAGGTCATTAGTAACCCAACAGGGCGCTGCAGAGCCGCCGGTCCCTCTCTGCCTGGCGACCAGTGGAGATTTATTTGATATTAACTCCCTAATGGCTTAGCTCCTTTTCGGGTAAAAATATGCACCAAAAGTCCATCCCTAACGCTGCCATTCAGTTGAATGCTTATTTATTCACTAAACGAGGATCTAATGTTCAATGTTCCTTGGGACGCCAAGGTAGTTCCGGGGGAGGCCGGCTTCCCCCTACAGCTATATACATCATTTATTTTACACATAGCCCGGTATCGCACACTGGGCAGCGAGGGGAAAAGAAACGACTTTTATGAAAATCTGGGCAGTGAGACGGCGAGCGGTGCACGGGGACATTAAGAGTTGCAGAGGGAGAGCTGTGAGCTGGAGCCATCCAAAAGGCTATTGAGCAGAATAGAGAGAGAGAGAGAGAGAGAGAGAGAGAGAGAGAATAAAGGAAGTACAAAGCCACCCACAAGCGCAGCGGGCAGCACTTGACGCCTCATAGCTAGGGTTTTGCAGCGCAGGGGGTTTGAATCTTTTGAACTCAAGGGCCTCTTAACCTAAGCACTTATTTCTTATCTCTTGTTTTTACCAGCATGGGCTTGATATTCTTGAGAGAAGTTACTTGGCAAACACTGGCAAGCATTTAAACAGTAATATCCAGTTAATCAAAGAGTCTGATCTTTTGTTTTCTGACTTTTGCTGCTCAGGGAGTAATAAGTCAAATGTGGTTAAGCTTTGGTAGTAAATGATCTCCTTGACATTTGGTAAATGTTGAATTATGCAATGGGGTTATAATAGTCCACTTTAAGCTACTTACACTACACAGCTTTTCTTGACATGCAGCTTTCCAGAAGCACAGTGGCACAAAGAGCTTCATCAGGTGGCCGAAAGCTTTCAAATAAAGCTTCACTCAGTGAAGAAGCTGAATAAGGAAAGTCACTGGATATATTCAAAATTAACCTTGAACAACTTCAACCACATATTGAACAAAAGATTTGGGGTTTGGCCTTCACTGCCTGCCTGGACCTGTTAAGCCTGCAGAGTTTATTTGAGTTGGTGCCAACGGACTTATTAATTTGATTGCCAAAATAAATGGTAAAAGCAGTCTAATATGGACCTTATTATTTAGTCAGTGTCGCTATTTTTTTATTTAATCTTTGAAGCTGAGCAGAAGCTGAATTCAGATCATTTGCTGTTCTCTAGCAGTCTTGCTCGTATCTAGATAGCTGCAACAATCTGCAGCCCAGTTCAGCAGCACCTATCAAACACGTTTTTCCTTGTTGTCATTAAGCAAGTTTTCCTTGTTGTCATTAAGGCATTCATTTATCAGAATGGGTACGCCAGAGGTTCAGGGAAGAACCAGTGTAGTCACTGAAACAATTTTAAAGGCAGTTTAAGGCGAGGCTATGCCTAACCCAACTGACAGACCCTGTTGACAGACAGAGTTGCGTATTTATTCAAAATGTTTTTTATTTAAACTCCCTTTTACAGAGACTGAAGTTCTTCCTTTATGCATTTATTTTTCTTGCAAAATTCTTTTTTTATATAATCAGTGACCTCACCTCAGCAAAGCACTTTTTTGCTAGAACGTCCCAGAAACATCTTTCTCTGTAATCTCATTACTAATTAATTAGTAACTGGCAGTTTAATAAACCCTGGTCTCTCACGGATTTGATCCATTTGGCCAATTCAGACTCAGTTTCCCTGATTAGGGGTTTCATTGTGTTCTAGAGCGTTTTGCAGAGAGTGAATGGACTGTAGTTGTAATAGACGTTGTCATTGGAACTACAGTGTTCACACTGAGATGACTGGACATGAGCAGATTCGGGTGATTCTTCGGGTAACTGTAGGGGCTTTGGTAATATAATGATGATAGGTATGGAGTGAATGAAGGCACAGAGTTGTGGTACATAAAATGTAACTGAGGAGAATGGGTTGTAGTAGATAAGGGCTACTGGTGGCCCTTAGGGGTGGATGGGGCAGGGGGGAGGGGGGAGGGGGTCTGTTAATGGGGAGAGACAGACTGGAACTCAGCCAACTGCACGTTTCACTAAGTTCCCACCAGGGGAGAGAAAAAGACTGTGTGTGTGCATGTGTGTGTGTGTGTGTGTGTGTGTGTGCATATGTGTGTGTGATATTGTGGGTTATGTTGAGGGAGAGGGAAAGAGCCTGAGTGGGCGATCAGAATTTTAGAGTGAATGTAAGTCTATATGAAAGTCTCCAGATAAAACATAAACACAGTTTCTGAATTGAATGTTTGTGTGGCTTGGCATGTATTTGGTTCTCACTTTCTATATCTTCGGTGTGTGTGTGTGTGTGTGTGTGTGTTGCTTAATGCTGGATTTGTTTTTGGGTGAATGGCTCAGTGGTGACAGGTAGAGAGATTAGTCAGATGAATGCGTCTGTTTTAAACAAATAAACCAAGTGGCATTTCAGGTCTTTACTGATAACATAGCATGAAAGAACATTAGTTGAAGCTGTCCAACACATATTCAATGGCTTCATGTTCCCTGTTGTAATTGAGTTTGCCACTAGATGACAGAAATGAGAATTTTAATGGGCACTTACAACCAATTTTCAAAATACAGCTTGGGGTTAATTCTGTAAATATTGTTATTCTTCACATAAAGTGTAATTCCAAACTCAATAAGCACTAATAAGCAAATGTCCCAAAACATTACTGATAAACTTCAAGCATGGTGTACCACTGCACTCTTATTTTGTTCATTATTTCAGTTTTTTTTCCTCAAACAACTAAATTTTGTAGCTTGGTGAATCAGTGATTCTGTAATAGGGCAACTGTAGAAAAGGTCAGAAGGTGCTGCATTGGAGCTGCATTAGTAGACTTAGAGAAAGTATATGACAGGGTGCCTAGAGAGGAGTTGTGATTTTCTATGAGGAAGTCTGGTATGGCATAGAAGTATGTCAGTGTGCTACAGGATATCTTTGAGGGCAGTGTGACAGTGATGAGGTCTGCATTAGGAGTGATGGATTTGTTTAAAGTAGAGGTGGGGTTTCATTTAAGATCAGCTCTGAGCCCTTTCTTGTTTACAATGGTAATGGAGAGACTGACTGTTGAGATTAGGCAGGAGTCGCAGTGGACAATGATGTTTACGGAATATTATGATCTGTAGTGAGAGTAGGGAGCAGCTTGAGGAGAACCTGGGGAGATGGAAATATGCTCTAGAGAAGAGAGGAATGGAAGTTAGTTAGACTAAGGCAGAAAACATGAGTGTGAATGAAATAGACAAAAGTGTAATGGTTAGGATGCAGGGTTACGGAGGTGGCAAAGGTGGAGGAGTTTAAATACTTGGGGTCAACGAAGAGTGCAGGCAGGTGGAGAAGATCTGAGTGGCAGGAGTGACCTGAAAGCCGGGTACTAACAAGAGTGAAAGGAAAGGCTTACAGGATGGCGATAATATGTTGGCAGATTAGCTATGTTATATGGGTTAGAGAGGGTGGCGCTGAAAAGGCGATTGGCGAAGCTGGAGGTGGTAGAGTTAAAGATGTTATGATTTGTGTTGAGAGTGAGGAGGAAAGGCAGAATGAAGATAGGATTTGGAGGCAAAGTCAGAGAAGTGGTATTGCATTTGTTTGGACATGTGTAGAAAGGGAGAAGGATGGTGAAGATGGGACTGACAGGCAAGAGGAGAAGAGGAAAGCCAAAGAAGAGGTTTCTGGATGTTGTTGTGAGAGAGAAAGAGGAAGATGCATAAGACATGAAGAAATGGAGATGGATGATCCACTGCAGCAACCCCTAATAGTAGCAGCTGAAAGAAGAAGGATAATGCACTTCCATCTTTACTTTTTTAGTAGCGCCCTACCTGTTTCAGGGCTGGATAGTATTGGCCATCAAAAATTATGACTGGCTAGAAGTGCCCATCACATCCTGTGATTAGCTACTCCTGTCCTTACTGCACTGTCTCTCTTGCCATATGATTGGCTAGTACGATCCAGCATCCTGGATCAGGATTGGCTAGTGACAAACTTCCTTTGCTAGAATTGGCCATGAGTGATCCCCTTTTCTGGGATTGGCCTGCATTTCATAATTGCAAGTTGTCCATCTAAATATCAGCCAATTCCAGCACAAGGGGGCGGAGCTTTTTGGCATATTAGTGGAGTAAAAAAACATGCAGTGCCAAACTCCCATTTGGTTTCCCACCAGGACCACTCTAATTGATTTAAACGCCTTGTCCTTGAGGCGCTGCTTCTCTGTCCCTCACTCAGAGCTCTTTGATATTACTCCACGGCATTAGCACTGCTTCTGCGACACGGGTTTCTTTCACGTCCTTGTCCACAATGAGCGTTAGTCTGTAGCCCAGAGCTGCAAAAATAATTATTAGTATCTTGGAACAAACAGACAACACCCCCCACCAAACATGAACATACATACACACACACAGACACACACACACACATGCACACACATACACCCTTCGCCTCGCGGCCCCAGAACAGCCAACCCCCACTCTTCTCATCTCCCAGTCTCCCTTTTTGTTTTGCCACGTTCAGCCTTTAATTTATGCAAAATTAATTGATATATCTTTTATAATTGATGTGCTGTAAAATTAACGAGTAATTTATGTAATTAGTCAATTAAGGATAATTCCAGCATATGCTCCATATGCCCGGAAGGTGCACTTTACAACTAGTTATTGGTGCAGGAGTTGAATGCTGGCAAAAACCCGGCTAATGAATCAGTGCTGCGCATCAGCGTGCTGTCTGTTTAAGAGTGTGTGTGTGTGTGTGTGTGTGTGTAGGATGTCAGCTTGTTGTGTAAGCTTGCGCTCTGGGTTTATAGAGGGAGCAGGTTTAATATTGATCTAAAGGACACGCGCCTCCCTGGGCCACCAACGTGGCGCGTGAACCTGTGAGTGATTTACTGTAAACAACTTATTTGATTTTTTTTTTCTTTTTCCTTAAAACAGGTCAAATGGGTCAAAATGTAATTGTAGACTAGAAGAGCTTCAAATGACTTGAAATGAAAGGAACAAAACCTTTATGTATTAAGAGCAGTGTAGAACTTCACACACAAATAAGCTCATGTGTATGTGTGTGTGTGCCTAATGAAGAGATGCCCAGCTCCATAGTGATGAAGAAACTGTTTTAGCAAATTTTTAAATTATCTGTACATATAAAGAAAGAGAAAGAGAGCATGAAAGGGATGAGTAAGAGAAGTAACATAATCTGCAACTATGTGATGGCATGAGCCAATTGGAAACCAGCTGAGATTTACTCAACAAGGATGCACAGACCAAACAAACACTGATCAAGTTAATCTGTCAACTTATTGTATTTCACTAAAACTTAGTTAAACACATGAACAAGAGAAATCTGGTCTCATCGTTTCTTTGAATGCACTTGAGTATGAAAGTCCTTTAACAGGGTCTGACTGTAGATACGAAAATAAAAGCCAAATATATTTGAACTAAACTTGATCATTTGTTTGCTGGAATAAATGTTTAAATTATGTTGCTAAACTGTTATGGTTGTAAATGACCTCAAACTAGCTTCCCTAAGCTAGATGACACAAGCTGAATACTATACTTAAACACATTCAGATTATGTTCCGAACATTTTTAGAGAAGAATAAACTGCAATAACACACAAACATTAAGGTGAAAAGCACCTTCATTTTTAAAAACAGATATTGCTCGAATTTTTTTTTTTTTTTTTTACTGTATATTCTATGTTTATATTCAAGAAAGAAGGCATTTGTTAAGTTTTGACCGTTTCACTCGGTCCATACTGTGGCTGTGTTAAGCAAAATGCGTACATTTTTATCTTTAAACAATTTATCAAGATCATCATCGTTTGATTAATATTCACAGTGTGCATTATGATGACTGGCGCACCCTCATTGGTAAGGGCAAAGCTCGGCACATGTAAAATCACCCTCCTCCTCATTAAACCCCCCCATTATCACCCCTCTCCTCCCCCTCTGACTCGCACCGTCTCCATAAAGCAGCTCCTTTTTACAGACAGCTTCATGATGCTCGCATGCTCCAGCGGGACGCAGGCGAGGGTGTGCATAAGTGCATGCGATAACTTTTGCAAAAAAGAAGTCTCGTAGGTGTGCGGGTCCACTTTGAGCTTTCTGAGAAGTGCAGTGAGTGAGTAGGCCAGACTTGTCTGCTCTGAAGTGATGGATGTTTTCTCCAACTGGAAGATTTTCTTTCTATTGACTGACTGACTCGGCTCAACTCTTCTTCTGAGAGGCAGCAAGAACGTACCTCTTGGTGCCATGCCTCGGCCGGGTAAGAACTCGTACAGCGACCAGAAGCCACCGTACTCTTACATCTCGCTGACGGCCATGGCCATCCAGAACTCATCAGAGAAGATGCTGCCTCTAAGCGACATCTACAAGTTCATCATGGAGCGCTTTCCGTACTACCGTGAGAACACACAGCGCTGGCAGAACTCTCTCCGCCACAACCTGTCTTTTAACGACTGCTTCATCAAGATCCCTCGGCGCCCCGACCAGCCGGGTAAGGGGAGTTTCTGGGCGCTTCACCCAGACTGTGGTGATATGTTTGAAAATGGGAGCTTTCTACGCCGTCGAAAGCGCTTTAAGGTTCTGCGGGCTGAACACAAACCCTCCCTGCACCCTTATCACCCACATCACCATGCCCAGCAGCACCCACAGCATCACCACCACCACCCTCATCACCCCGGCAAGCTGACTGTGGGTCATCCGGACTACCTAGGACGACTCTCCTCGCACTTTCAAACCTACGCCCAGGCCGGGGGCTTCAAGCACCCCTTCGCCATTGAGAGCTTGATTGGGCGAGACTACAAGGGCGTGATGCCCATTGCCTCCGTCATGCACCACCTGGGCTACCCGATGCCTGCCCCCACGCTGGGGGGTGTGGTGAACCCTGTGTGGCCCCATGTGGGAGTCCTGGCTGAGCCGCCACCTATCCCGCCTGAGTACCCACCCTTCGGGATGGCCGTTAAGGGACTCTGCCACCACCCAGGTGGCCCCAACATGCCTGCTGTGCCCATGCCCATCAAACCCACCCCAACATTAGCCTCTGTGCCTGCTCTGACTGGCTTGCACCGGATGGACAGAGAGGCAATGGATTTGACGGAAGACAAGAGTGGAGCACTGCATGCCATCCTGCTATAGTGTGGAAGTGGCAGAGATTTCAGGGTAGGTAGTAGGGGTGTGAAAAATGCATCGCAATTCATTAATCCAAAGGTGACTCAACCGGGCTGATTATGATTAAAACTACAAATCCAAAATGCTTGCTGTTTTTTTCAAACACACGCAAAAGAAGTTGACTGATGAGTGACCTTTGAGTGATGCAGCAGACAACAAACCTTGTAAAAGATTCTTCTGTATTTTAAGCAGCTTTAATGTAATGCAGAGGGTTCTGAAACTAAAAATACATGCAAATCAAATCAAAGGCCAGCATAGTTCTGTAAAAATAAATCATCACTTCCAAGCTTCCTTAGAGAACCAAAAATGGTTTTCCAGTAGCTTTACCTTTTTTTGCAACCTTTATTTTAGGAGTATTCCTGCAATCCGTGTTTTCTATGTATTTTTCAAAGTAACTACTCACTCACTCACTCACTCACTCATTTTCTTAACCGCTTGTGAATGAAATATGAGAACCACATTTTATTGCGAGCTCAGACATTCACACTCCTAGTACATACTCTTCAGGCACTGTCTGCATCAGCGAGAAATAAGTATCAGAGGGAACAGTTTAATCTACTTTCTTGTTCAGCAGGGAATGGCAATGTGAGCCACTGGGCACCTCTTGAAGTACCACAAACTGGAGTGTGTCTCTTAAAGTGTACAGATCTAGTGTCTCTGATGAATATCCTCTGCAGTGTAACATTTATTCCACTTTTTTAAGGTCTTGATCGGAACAGAATCTGGGCGTCTCTTCAAACTGGGGTACTTCAAACTGTAACAGCATTATTGTGCGAAGAACTTCTAACACGGCACATCTCTGCCGAATCTCAAGCAGGTTTCACAATCACGAGCAAGAGGTTTGTGAGTCGGTGTTTACTTTACATTTTTTATTGTATGTTTCATAAATTCTACTTTTAGATCAACGCTTGATACAAGCCATTGCTCAAATGACTGAGTTTAAGTGTGTGGACTGTGTTAAATGAAGGTTTTGTCCGCTGTAAATTTTAAAGACTGCAAGTCAGACTGATGTAAATTACGGGGGAGAATATTTGTACATAATACGGCATGCCTCGCATGCACGTCTGCCTTTGTAAAGACACTGGAATGCACTACATGAAGAAGAAATTATGTCATAAAATAAATCCAAAGTTCAATGTGAATCATTTTTATTAAAAAAAAACAAACAAACAAATGTCTAAATAATATATATATATATATATATTCAGAAAATGCTGTTAGGACCTGCGAGAAAAGTGTGAATATTATTTTAAGGTGATATTACTAACCTCGACTACGATTTTCATCCTACAAACAGCCTTAATTCCACTTTGTCAGATAGACTATAGCCTATAAAATTATTTATCACCCTGTGAAATGGAGAACTTTAGACTTTTCTGCATTGACATGTTTTAAGAGTGTCTTAAAATATTTATAAAGAGACATTTTGTAAAATAAAAGTCATTTGATTTAAGCTTGAAGTTTTTGGTTGTGTGTTTTTCAGTTTCTTCTACAATTTGAATGGAATAATTATTGTATAAAGTATAACACAAGGAAAATAAGCCTATATATATAAGCCTATATATATATATATATATATATATATATATATATATATATATATATACACACACACACACACACACACACACACACACACACACACACGTATCTATCTGTCTATCTATCTATCTATCTATCTATCTATCTATCTATCTATCTATATAAATAGATATTTATTACATAGACATATATCATTACTATTATTATATATTATTTGCCATATTATTTTTATTTAAAATAAATTGTATTGCAAATAAATAAATTGCAATGTTGTTTTCTCAATAAAACTGTGAGCACATTAGGACAGCCTGGAGGAGCAGAAGGGACTGAATAGTTATTATCTCTCTTTAATTTCTGTATTAAAACACCTATTGCTTCCAGGCTTCTTTTCATGCCATGAGAGAAAAAGGCCAAATGTCCATCACTCCTCACACAGGGCTGTTCCACTCACCAGCACAGATTTATTAACCCTTTATTTAGTGGTTGAAATTTGAAATGGCTTATTCTTTTAATTCTTGGTGAGACCTGGACTAGAATATGATGACCTGGGCTAACTTTAAACATGACGGTAAAGTTAATTGAGCTTCACAGGACAGTTAATCATCAGATTAGTGCCTTACAGTCAAACGGGCCACGTCCCAAATGGATTCATACTCCTTACTGTATATGAGTGCACTTTACCTTAGAAATAAAATGCTCCCCGCTCCCAAACAATTGCTTAATACTCACGTAACAAGTAGCAATCCTGATATTAGGCGATGTGCGAACTCCAGTCTGGGTGCTGTTTGTCTGAAGAAGCAGGATTTCAAGGGAGTAAAGGATTAGGGAGCCATCTGAGATGCGGCTATAATTTGATAACTAGATTCTTCTTCTCCAGCTGTTACTTACTAATGATCATCACAATGTTTTTTTAGTTTTTGAGGCAATTGTACTGATGCTAAAGCAGCATTTAGTGTCTGCTAAACTAACCTTCTTCTGGTTTATTACTCAGACTGTGGCTGCGTCCAAAAACACACGGTGTACCTTTAATACGACATTACTGAATGCATTTTTAATGGCTGAGTTAAAAAAAATCTCTCTCTCTCTCTCTCTCTCTCTCTCTATATATATATATATATATATATACATACCATAAATAATAACTACATATTTGTTTGCTATAAACATAGATTGCTTTCAGAAATATAAATAATGATTGTTTATTTTTATCAATTTACAAAATGCAAAGTGGCGAACAAAGAAAATCACAATCAAATCCAATATTTGGTGTGACCACCCTTTGCCCCTTCAAACCAGCATCAGTTCTTCTAGGTACACTTGCACAAAGTCAGGGATTTTTGTAGGATTATAGTAGGAGTAGAGTAGAGTGATCTTTTATTTATCCATGAAATAAATTTAGTAGTTACAGGGCTCTTAAAAGAAGACAGGTGTATAGAAAGAGAAGAAAAAAATATATAAAGATATAAGATATAGAGGAGAAAGACAGAAGTACAGGGAGAGAAAAGAGGAGCTATAAATAAATAATAAATTAACTATCTATATATATATATATATATATATACATATACAAATCTACAATATACATTAATAAGTTATGAATGAATTATACATATAAATAACCAAGGGCAATATATAAATATGTGAAATATGAATATAAATGTAATAATAAATAACAAATGTAATAATAACAATAATAATAATAATCTAATATACAATACAGTAATAATAATAATAATTGTATATATATATATACATACACATATACACACACATATATATATATATATATACACACATATATATTATAATATATAACAATAATAAACAAGTAGTGTAATAGGTCAATTAGTGCTATTAATTGATTGCACCAGTCAACCAGTTTTACCAAACAGAGGTACTGATGATCATAAATGTCACCTGGAGGAAACACAGTCATGTTTGGAACAACCTACCAGCCGAGTTCCTTCAAACACTGTGTGCAAGTGTACCTAGAAGAACTGATGCTGTTTTGAAGGCAAAGGGTGGTCACACCAAATATTGATTTGATTTAGATTCTCTTTTGTTCATTCACTGCATTTTGTTGAGTACAGAAAGCACAGTAAACACAGTACACTATATATATATATAAAACATCAACATGTATTGCAGGTTCCTTTCAGCAGTGCTGACTGGTAACTTTCTCCACCATGAACCATTTCACACAAAACCACAAGGAACTGCTTAATTTCTACATTAAAACTCGGAATAAATGAAGGAGTGGTTGTGTGTCAGATGCAGCATTACCCCAGTTACATCCAGTTCTGTGGTAAAAATCTGGGAAGATCATGTTAAAATGTGAGTATCGGCAGAGCTTTGTGTGTGTGTGTGTGTGTGTGTGTGTGTGTGTGTGTGTGTGGGGACACAGGACACCAAGGTGGAGGTAAAGCACCCCCATGACTTCAAAAGCGCCCGTTTGATAAAGTCGTCTTGACATAATTTCACCTTTGAAGTCCACGAGCTGGTCCTCTTCACGCCACAAAAGCTGCCAGTCTGGAGGCCATTGAGAATGTGACTGTTTAGCATGGCAAAGGCACACTCATACACCTACACACACACCCTCACACACACACACTCACACCAAGAGTGTACCCAACCTGCCCCCTGAGCAAATAATTTAGATGCACAAGTGGCCGAGTGAGGTGAAAACTACACCCACGGCGGCCGTCTTAGTCAATATTGATGAGGATACAGCCCCCCTCCTTTCCTCCACTCTCTCTGTCTCTTGATCTCTCCATCTCTTGATCTCTCAGACCCAACTTTTACAGACTGCAACCTTTACATGCATTTAAACATTTAATTTAATTTTGGGAGTGTGTCTGGTTATTATGAACAGATATGCATTATTAATACATTTGATTTTTTATGCAGAACACATTAAATACTGCAGTGAGAATAAGTACATATACTTTACTGAGAAAACAAGCCACTTTCATAGTGCATAATTTCTTTTTTTTTTTTTTTTGTTAAATTTCAATGTGCTGTGGCAAAAATAATGCACTATATTATGTAATTATGTAATTATATGTATGTTTGCAGCAACCCTGCTTAAAGAACTACTCGGAACTTGCTCTTCATTTTTATTTATTTTTTTCGCTTCTAAAATCAACACATGTCTTTCGAACAGGGGAGCCCGAATGGGTGTACGCGCTTGGTTTGAACTGATACTGGGTTGGGCTGTTGGACGTCCCAACCACACAAAGCAGCACAAAACTCAAGCCAAACAACCCATGTTGCAACAACTGCACAATGCTCTGACTTGACAACTTGGATGATCATCACGAGCAAGATTCTTTCCTTTTTCTTTTCTTTTTTTCAATGCAGGATCTTTTAACATGTAATTATCCGGAAATGATGATGAATGGAAGCGAGGTCGCAGCGAAGTTGATACTCTGATGCACGTCGAGGGGGTGAATCGGATATGAGATATTATTTTTAATTATTCTGACTTCAACAGGGCTGGAGGTGACACATTCTACATGCTCATCTTTAATGACCGGGAAGACCCGGCCTTTGTAATGAGCAGCTTAATTCATTAGCTGTCTCGTCAACGTCAGGCCCTGGCAACAGCACAGCAACTTAGTACGACATTATATTCCATCGGCCAGGCAGTAAATTTAGTGCAGATTGGTAATATTACAACAGAGATATTATCTTAATTGCTTAAAACACATAATTGCATTGATATATTCAAGGTTTTAATTCAGCTGGATATGGAAATTAAAGCCCGAACTGATGCTTGAAAGCACGAAGCATAAATGTTGTAGCTGGTTGGGGATTCAGAACACAATATGACTTACTGTGAACTCAAACTTCACTGCTACACACGGGCATAACAGAAGTCTGCCAACAACAGGGGGCTGAGCCATCATTCATACGTCATTGGGTGACACTCATAAGTGAAAGCGACAGGTGGTCATAGCGAAACACAGCACAACACTCAGTGATCCCAATAATATGCATCCTCTGCATTTCACCCATACACACCGTGCACCAGGGGGCAGCTATTCAAAGCACCCAGGGAGCAGTGTTGGGGATGGTACCTTACTCAGGCGTAGCGCAGGGAAACCTACTGGTCTGGGATTCAAACCTACAACCTTCCAATCCTAGGGCCAGCTCCCTAACCACTAGGCCACCAGTGCCCCAGGAACTAACATGCGTTTACACCTTAGCAAATGGGATAAAGCATTTTATTATTCAATTAAACATTTTTTCTTGGAATTTCGTTCTGGGATGGCATGATGGGTAGTGCTGTTCAGCATAAAGGTTCTGGGTTTGATTCCATGCCAGGTCTGTGGACTTACTCTTTCTCTTTCCTCCCAGGAAGTGCAGTCTCCTCCCACTACACTACACTACACTACAAACATGCAGTAGAGCACTAGGGTGGCCTTACCCCCCAACTAAGCCTACTTAGGATAAGAGTGAACGGATGAACTGACTCCTTTCTGAGACAAAGCTAAACACATCTGTTCAGCCTACGACAGTTTAAGTGAAAGTGACTGTTTGTCATTATGAACACTCAGCACAGCATACAGTGAACCGCAACAAAATGCTACTCTGTATTTAACCCATACAGACAGTACACCAGGATGCAACCACATCAAACTCTTAGGAAGCAAAGCAGGGGACGGTAACTTGCTCTGGGGTACTTCAGCATAACCTACAGGCCTAGGACGTAGGTCTGTGAGCTTCCGCTAGGGACCTAGTCCCCATAGGACACCACCATCCTATGTCCATCTGATTTTCTATGCTAAAGTACAACCTTTAAAAGGCATCGACTCTGATTTTTTCATCCATTCATCCATCCATCCATTCTCTCCCGCTTATCCGAGGTCAGGTCGCGGGGGCAGCAGCTCCAGCAGGGATGCCCAGACTTCCCTCTCTCCGGCCAGTCTCTCCAGCGTGTTCTGGGTTTTCCCCGGGGTCTCTTTCCGGTGGGACATACCCGGAACACCTCACCAGGGAGGCATCCTGGGGGCATCCTAATCAGATGCCCAAGCCACCTCATCTGGCTCCTCTCAATGCGGAGGAGCAGTGGCTCTACTCTGAGCCCCTCCCGGATGACTGAGCTTCTCACCCTATCCCTAAAGGAGAGCCCAGACACCCTGTGGAGGAAACTCATTTCGGCCACTTGTATTCGCGATCTCGTTCTTTCGGTCACTACCCACAGCTCGTGACCATAGGTGAGGGTGGGGACGTAGATCGACCGGTAAATTGAGAGCTTTGCCTTTTGGCTCAGCTCCTTCTTCACCATGACGGACCGTTGCAGAGCCCGCATCACTGCAGACGCTGCCCCGATCCGTCTGTCGACCTCCCGCTCCATTCTACCCTCACTCGTGAACAAGATCCCGAGATACTTAAACACCTCTACTTGGGGCAGGATCTCACTCCCAACCCTGAGAGGGCACTCCACCCTTTTCCGACTGAGGACCATGGCCTCAGATTTAGAGGTGCTGATTCTCATTCCAGCCGCTTCACACTCGGCTGCGAACCGATCCAGTGAGAGCTGAAGTTCACGGCCTGATGAGGCCAACAGGACAACGTCATCTGCAAAAAGCAGTGACCCAATCTTGAGCCCACCAAACCGGACCCCCTCAACGCCCTGGCTGTGCCTAGAAATCCTGTCCATAAAAGTTATGAACAGGATCGGTGACAAAGGGCAGCCCTGGCGGAGCCCAACTCTCACCGGGAACAGGTTCGACTTACTGCCGGCAATGCGGACCAAGCTCTGACACCGGTTGTACCCCATACTCTCGGAGTACCCCCAACAGGACTCCCCGAGGGACACGGTCGAATGCCTTCTCATCTACAAAGCACATGTAGACTGGCTGGGCAAACTCCCATGCACCCTCCAGGACCCTGTTAAGGGTGTAGAGCTGGTCCACTGTTCCGCGACCTGGACGAAAACCACACTGCTCCTCCTGAATCCGAGGTTTGACTATCCGACGGACCCTCCTTTCCAGGACCCCTGAATAGACTTTCCCCGGGAGGCTGAGAAGTGTGATCCCTCTATAGTTCGAACACACCATCCGGTCCCCTTTCTTAAAGAGGGGGACCAACACCCCGGTCTGCCAATCCAGAGGCACCGTCCCCGATGTCCATGCGATGTTGCAGAGGCGTGTCAGCCATGACAGTCCTACAACATCCAGAGCTTTGAGGAACTCCGGGCTTTTTGACCACCTCGGCAACCTCGGCCCCAGAGATGGAAGAGACCTCTGTATCCCCAGGCTCTGCTTCCTCCTCGGAAGGCATGTTGGTGGAATTAAGGAGGTCTTCAAAGTATTCCCCCCACCGACCCACAATGTCCCGAGTCGAGGTCAGCAGTGCACCATCCCCACTATACACTGTGTTGACTGTGCACTGCTTTCCCCTCCTTAGATGCCGGATGGTGGACCAGAACCTCCTCAAAGCCATCTGGAAGTCCTTCTCCATGGCCTCTCCAAACTCCTCCCATGCCCGAGTTTTTGCCTCAGCAACCACCAAAGCCGCATTTCGCTTGGCCTGCCGGCACCTATCAGCTGCCTCCGGAGCCCCGCTGGCCAAAAAGGCCCTGTAAGACTCCTTCTTCAGCTTGATGGCATCCCCCACCGCCGGTGTCCACCAACGGGTTCTCGACCACCTTACAGCCACAGCTTCGGTCAGCTGCCTTGACATTGGAGGCGCGGAACATAGTCCATTCGGACTCAATGTCCCCCACCTCCCCCGGGACGTGGTTAAAGCTTTGCCGGAGGTGGGAGTTGAAGCTTGTCCTCACAGGGGAATCTGCCAGATGTTCCCAGCAGACCCTCACAATACGTTTGGGCCTACCAGGCCTGACCGGCATCCTCCCCCACCAACGAAGCCAACTCACCACCAGGTGATGGTCGGTTGACAGCTCCGCCCCTCTCTTCACCCGAGTGTCCAAGACATGTGACCGCAAGTCCGACGACTCGACCACAAAGTCGATCATCAAACTGCGGTCTAGGGTGTCCTGGTGCCAGGTGCACATGTGCACACCCTTATGCCTGAACATGGTGTTCATTATGGACAATCCGTGACGAGCACAAAAGTCCAATAACAAAACACCGCTCTGGTTCAGATCAGGGGGGCCATTCCTCCCAATCACGCGCTTCCAGGTGTCACTGTCATTACCCACATTAGCATTGAAGTCCCCCAGCAGAACTATGGAGTCCCCAGGAGGGACGCTCTCCTGCACCCCCTATAGAGACCCCAGAAAGGGTGGGTAGTCCAGACTGCTGTTTGGCGCATATGCGCAGACAACACTAAGGACCCGTCCCCCAACCCGAAGGCGGAGGGAGGCCACCCTCTCATCCACCGGGGTAAACCCCAATGTACTGGCCCTGAGCCAGGGGGCAATAAGTATGCCCACACCTGCTCGGCGCCTCTCAACGGTGGCAACTCCAGAGTAGAAGAGAGTCCAGCCCCTCTCAAGGAGACTGGTTCCAGAGTCCAAGCTGTGCGTCGAGGTGAGTCCAACTATATCTAGCTGTAACTTCTCAACCTCACGCACTAGCTCAGGCTCCTTCCCCACCAGAGAGGTGACATTCCACGTCCCTAGAGCCAGCTTCTGCAGCCGAGGATCAGACCGCCAAGGCCCCAGTCTTCGGCCACCGCCCAGCTCACATTGCACCCGACCTCTTTGGCCCCTCCCACAGGTGGTGAGCTCATGAGCAGGGGGACCCACGTTGCCTCTTCGGGCTGTGCCCGGCCGGGCCCCATGGGTGAAAGCCCGACCACCAGGTGCTCGCCATCGGGCCCCACCTCCAGGCCTGGCTCCAGAGGGAGGCCCCGGTGACCCACGTCCGGGCGAGGGAAAGCGTCGTCCAATGATCTTTCTCATCACAAGAGGTCTGAACCGCTCTTTGTCTCTTCCCTCACCTAGGACCTGTTCGCCTTGGGTGCCCCTACCAGGGGCATAAGCCCCCGACAACATAGCTCCCAGGATCATTGGGACACGCAAACCCCTCCACCACGATAATGTGGCGGTTCGAGGAGAGGCTGATTTTTTCAAAAATTACTATAAAAAATAAATCAGTGAGATGCAGACAAAGTCATTCTGAGTAGCTTGGTGCAAAAAAAAAATTCCAAAGCTACCGAGTCGGGATTGTTCATAATGGCAATGAAAGGAACCAGATGCTTTTAAGTGTTTGATGCCTATAAAAATCCTTTGTAGCAGGTGTTAGAGCAACTTTTCTGTACAAGCATCTTAAAACCTGAGAAAGAGTTGGAGCTGGGACATCATTTCAGGCATAACTTTTCCACTGTTTTTCTTGGCCCATCCTTTTCTAATATACAGTGAAATTCAGGATTCGCTGGGTGCCCCACCCAAGGCCTTCTGAATGATGGGTGGGTCGTTGTAATTAATTTAAGGCAGTCGTTAGCTCTACTGCTACCAGCTGGTAGGACTCAGAGGCACTTGGACATGTTCTCTCTTAAGTGCTCTTCATAACTGGCCATGTGTCTCCTGCCTGCCCCCTTCTAACGTTAACAGAGACAGCTCCAATAAAAACCTCTTCCACCGTCGGTGTCAGCCAAAGCTGAGTAGAGGTCACCTGGACAATAGAGGAGTCACAATAACTCTTTCTGGGACAGCACTTCTGGCTAATGAAATAGCCATTGCTCTGTGCCTTTAACAAGGTCCTCTGCTTCCACAGCTTATACTTTAATGGAATCCAATATAGAAGATTATCAGATATTATGCTACTTCTGATGATTGCTTCTCATGAATTATTAAAGCAAAGGGCGCCTTTTTTGGCAAGGACTGCTTTTGACTTCTTACTACTTTAGAGAGAAAAGTTTGGAGTCACACCAAGTCTTAAAAAAAGTCTTATAGGCATTTTTTAGATGTTTTTGCTCATCTTTCTGGATTAGTTGTTTGAGTTTGCGTCTGAAGGTGAATTGGAAAATTTGACAGGTGCGTTTTCTTTTTCCTTATTCTTTATTTATTGTTGTTGCTACTTCTGATATCTGTGTTGGTTTAGGTACCAAAAATATTCTGTTTTCATTTCACATGATTGTCTTCTGACCTCTCTTTATCTCTTAGACTTAAGGTTTGTTGTGGTTATTATTAGGGTGCCTGTAGGACTCATCGATGTAAATGACCTTGTTTCTGATTGGCTGTACCTCATTTACAGAGACAGCTCCTTTTAACTACACTTTTTATAGCATTAGGGTGAATGAGCAGGACTAAACTCTCATATATGGAATTGCATTTTTGTGTCATAATGAAAAGTGCAGTTTCCAGGCTGTGTGACTTGGGGTGATTTAAAGGAATTTTTAGATGTTTTTTTTTAGGTGTTTCTGTACTTAATGGAGGAATGGAACGCCCCTGGAGCCCTGAACACACTCCTTCTTTACCACTCGTTATTATAAACTTTTCTTGCGATGATCCTGGTTCCTCAAGCATGGTTTCCTTTCAAGCATCACATTTCTGTTTTCAATTACCCAGTCAAGTCCACAAAATGATGGGAGGAATGAATTTGTGTAAAGCAGCCACTAGCTTTACAGCCGCTGCTGTTCCGGGACATCAGTGAGACGATGCTGAGACACATTCCCCCTGTTGGAGGTGTGTTCTGAGTCCACAAGTTAGGTGAACGTGTAAGTGCGTAACCGACTGTGGTAACTGGTCTTATGCAGTAGATGCAGCAGAGTGGCTGAAAAATCTGTTTTACAGTGTTTACAGTGTGTGTGTGTGTGTGTGTGTGTACACGTTTATGGCATCCTCATCTATTACTAGGCACTGGTGATGGGTGTTGGGAGGTGCACGCATGGCTCATTTTGCGGTAATTGACTGTTTGACAGTGGTTAACAGAAAGGTCCTCTGCAGCGTCCTCTGCACATTCATCTCTCCATTAGAGCAGACACTTGGGGTTTTATTGGACTAATTAAGACTGTTTTTATTCCTGCTCAGTGCCGTCCTGGACCTGACGTGAGCCACCTCCTGCAGTGTGTGTGTGTGTGTGTGTGTGTGTGTGCATGTGTGTGTGTGTGTGGGGGGGGGTGTAAATGGGAGGATAGGCAGGTGGGAGTGAGGGACACATTGTTGATATGCTACATATGTTAATTAGTATTAACTTTGATTAAACAGTTTGATTTCAGATTAGTGATTCTCCTGCCAGTCCGCTGGCTCGTCTCAGTGCTGTGGTACATAGAAAGCTCATGCTTGCCCTCTTGTGTTGTATTCAATTCAAAATCATTTCTAAAGTGTAAAGTGTGAATAACAAAATTCAAGGATCATGCTAATTAAGCAAGGTCATTTGCATTTTATTCTCGTTTCTAGTGTTTTTCCATGCAAATGTTTAAGTTGCTAAGAGCAACGCATCAACTGAATTACAACTAACAGCTGCAGTTACACAAATCCTGATATTACTTTTAATATAGTGGAAGAATCCAGCACACATTGCAAGTTAAACTAGTTTTATTATATAAAATCAATATGAATACATAAGAAAAAAAATACATAAATTACAGTAGCATGCTCAAATCAGATGTAAAACGTATGTTGGATGTATGACTTGAGTAAAATTTCTTTAATAGTTTAATTAGTGATTTCCTTTCATATTTATTTCAGTGTCATATTTATTTTAAAATGGTTTCTCTCACAATCAGCAATTAGATAGATAACCGTTGCTGATTGGACTTGCAGGGGTAGATCAGTAAATTTCGATCCAGAATTTTTGAGAGAGGGAAGAGTGTTTAGCAAACTGGTTGGATTTACACAGAAACACAAAGGAGTTCTTTTTCGCTTTACCAAAATATCCACTACGATCCGCTCCATTTTCTTTACATAATGCTGCTTAGTATTAGAGTTTGGCTCTTTATTTATCATTACAGCTTTCCTTATTGATCTGGCTGTGTTGTTGTCCCCCTAGATCCCCAGCTTAACTTACACACGTTTACTTCTTTTCTATTCATTCATTAACCCTTGTTGTTTTGTTTAAGTACTTGTATTTTTCTGCACTGCAGTCTGAGAAAAATGACATTTTGATCCCCCTTATGTTCTGTATGTATTTCAGTACTGACAATAAATAAGACTTTGGCTTTTGACTTCAATAGAGGTAAAAACATTTTTTCTCAAATTTATTTCTTCGCATGATCAAATGAAGAGCAAAAATATGAAACAATTTAACTTCTAAAAAAAACAAGTTGTAAATTCTGAAATAAACAGAGAAAAAAGTTGGAATTTTTAAACATTTTGAAAAAGCGAACCGACTTTGAAAATCAATAAAAAACCAAAGCGCACCATTCTTGGGAAATTCTTGAGGGTTGCTCTTTGTACTGTGTTTTGTTACTTTTAAATGCATAAAGTGACCTTTTTCAAGTCTGAAAATGAATAAATATCAAAAACTACAGGAAATCTTGGTATATTTACAACTGATCAGCTTTTGATTCCGTTACATTTTCAGATTTTACAATGTTGCATTGCGCCAAGAAGATAGTTATTTATGCTTTCAATAAATTACTACTATAATTTCATTTAAACAAGACTTAGGCTGTGAAGTGAAATCTGGCATCCCAATGATGTCTGCTTCATGTAACCTTACAGGGAAATGGATGATGAGGAAGGGAAAAAATCCAAATGAAATTGTAAAACTGTCAGTAAATAGGTTAATCCCTTGGATATGTCCAAGCAAATCTAAGCTTGGGTTTACTTGGGTTTATGTATTTAAGATACAAGATGGCGCCACGTGAGAGGCAGCCAGTTACAAGAGCTCTGACCACGTTCTGTTCTTTTAACTTCTTTTATCTACCTTCCTTTTTTATTACTTCTTTATCATTATTATTATTATTATTATTGCACGTACATTAATTTATTTATTATGTATTATTTATTATTATTATTATTGTTATTATTATTATTATTATATACTCACTGTGTATATGGTTATCTTTCCTGTCTTTATATTCTTTATTTTTTTGTTAATTGCCCTGTAAATATATATATGTATATACAGCTATATAGCTCTTTATATGGATGTCTTTCCTTGTTTTCTATATTCTTTATATTCTTTCTTTCTTTCTTGTTCTTTCTTGTTTAAGAGCCTTGTAACACCCAAATTTCTCATTCGTGGGATAATAAAGGATTATTCTATTCTATTCTATTCTCTATGACTGATAAACCAGCTTTTCATGATTCTCTCACAATGGCAGTAGTTCAATAAGAGGTTTAACAATGATCCCCAGCACTGCAGCCCTTCCCAGGCCAGAGGCTTTATCTAGAACCTTCACTCTGAGAGCCAGCTCCCGCAGCCTCATCTCCTCTCCCTCAGGCTCTGTGAAGAAGAAATCCTCGTTGAACACTGGGTTGCGGCAGTTCCTGATTGTAGCGCTGTGCTGTCGCTGCAGCTTTCCTGGGGTCAGGCTCAAAGTCAGGCTGCAGTGCAGGGGTCTGAGGTCACGGGGCTCACACAGGCCCTCCACAGAGACCACCCTGATACGGACCGTGCCCAAATCCCCGGCGGTGTGGGAGTGGGACGCGGAGAGGCGAACACAGCCCCTGTGGGGAAGGAGTAGGACATGCTCACTGTGGAGACGTTCCTGACAGTGCAGCATGTCCAGGGAGAACTGTAGAGGTGGGGCCAAGGTAGAACATCTAAGTTCTTGGGCAACTGTCTCATGATGAGCTTTTGCTGTGGATGCCTTTTCACTCATGTGAGTAGGTTGGACCTTATCTGTATTTCTAAAGTGAAGTGATTCTTTTGAAGCCCAGTGGGACAGCGAAATGATGTTGTCCCATTTGCGTCGGATAGGCCAGGAGGGAGGGGGTGAGCTGTGAGGAGAGGTGTCAGCAGAGGATGAGGTGTCACTCTCCATGCTGTCTGCTTTTAAGAGCATAACAGAGGGCAGCTTTGGCACTGCCTTGCTGGTTCCTCGCTCCAGTTTGTAGTGTGTGAACGCCGAATGGAACAGCGACTCCTTACGCCGCGTGTTAGGGCTTTCAAAGAGACCAGACTCATAGCTTTTCAGTGAAAATGGGACAGGCTTTGGACCTCTTGGGCTCACCACTGCATCATTGTTCATATCTGTCTTGACTTGGGTCATGGCAGGTTTCGGCCGAGGGCTCTTACCGCAGTGTTGCTCCGCTGCCACAAGAGAGCGTCTGCTCAGTCGGGGAGGTAGGAAGAAATCAGGAATCTTGTCTGGTGTCAGAACATTGCTGTGGAGCTTGTTGAGGAGGTTCGCCTTGGCCGAGATCTCCTCTGAGTTTTTGCCGACCAACCGGCTGATTTCCAAGGGAAGATTCTCTGCGCTTTCCTGGACTCGTCGAAGGATCCACATTATCACTTTTAGCAGGCCAACAGGAACTGAAAAATGAAAAGATGATTAAAGAACAGATATCGTAACACTTTTCTTCAATCCTGCTACATGACATTGAAATAACAATGAGATTGATATGTCAAGACAGATATCACGAGTTATATACATTAAGTTAACAGTGGTTTGTTGCCATTATTGCTCATTTTCATGAGTTATTGTGTCGTCTCATAACTTATGACAGCATATGTTATTGCCCAGTGTCCTCAGTGTCCTTTTCCACTTTTAGATTTAAGTGAAGCGTTTAGGACAGTAAAGCACAACACACTTAGTCATGAACCGCAACTACATTACACCATATTTATACACAAAGCGTGCCTTATTCATTCTCAGGTGATCTGTGACACTTTCTAGAAATGTATCACTATCTCTGATCAAATATAATATCAAAATAATATCAAAATCAAACACCCAGCACTAGGATTAAGCTAAGGCTAAACAACAGATTTGGTTCTTACCTGGTTGAAGGATGTTTATGAACAAAGATGTTCAGAACCTGAAAATGCGCAGCTTTAAAAACGATGGCATTTATAATATTACCTTGTTCGTCATGGATAGTAGCCAATCACAGGACCCTACTGCACCCTCCAGAGCTTTCTGTTTGATCCAGCTATAAGAACAGATTGTGGACCAGTTTCCCCTGCCATAACCCTGACCCGAGTTACTGCAAGTAGAAAGCAAACTTGCTCTGGGATCAGACACACATGAAAAAAGGACATCAAAAATGGTTCGACTAGCTGGTTCTTTGACGCCCATTTTTTAAAGGCCAGCCATGACCTCAGTCGTGCCCTTTCAAAGAACTTTATGTCTGACTGTGTGAACCTCCTGCTGGATATTTTCTAAGTGGTCTTAATGCTGATCTGAGACCAGTTTTATTATTATTCTATTTTATTGTCATAGTTGAAGGAAGGACACTGTAGCTGAAGCTGATTTCAGGTCACATCAAAGAGGATGCCTCTAGCACCCTGAACACCCCTTGAAATATAGGCCATGAATACATTTTCTGTATTAAATTTTAGGTTTGGGTTTGGCTTCCTGACACTCTGTGACCAGGTTATAATAAGTGGCTAATGAAATGGGTGGATAAATTTCTTATTCATTAAGAACACTTTAAAAACACTTAATTTAATAACAACAAATCAACAAATTAAGAAATTAGTCTCGCATGAGGTGCATAAATGAAAAATTATTTAACACAAGGCCGAACGGGACAAAAGAGCCAAATGGGGCAAATTGCATTATCAAAGTTCTGACAGAGACCAACCTTGTTCTGACGTTTACATCTATTTCTCTGAACATGCTCTTACTGAAAAATGATAGAAAATAACTTTTTTTTAATTTAAATCTTTTTTTACCTATGATTGCTTATGATTATAACAACAGAATAATCTACACAACTACACTACATTGCATTCAATGTATACACAATACACAACGATAGACATCTAAGGTCAATCTAAGCTTTTTGTCCTCATTAAGATAAATCAAAAAAAGATGTATTAATAAAAAGTATAAATTCATTCTAAATGTATACATGTATGTGTGTGTATGTATGTATATTTATATATATAATTGCTCCACTGTGTATTTGATGATATTCTATTCTCTTGTTTCATTGGTCTTGATACCGGGAGGATGTGCTTTGATGCCTAATATAAATAATGGATCATTCTCCTCAGCTTCGATAATACTAGTAATGAGCTCATTATTACAAGAATTAAGCATTTCACTCATACACACACATGCAGCAGGGGGCAATTTTTTGAAGGCGCCCAGGGTGCAGTGACGGGGACAGTACCTTGCTCAAGGGTTCTTCAGGGCAACCTACTGGTGAACTTGGTACCCTAACAAGTTATGTATGTACCCCAAAACCAGATTTAAGCTGGGCTAAGAATTTAAAACCATAACTAGGTGAAATTGTTTCCACAAAATATTGCTCAGTTCCCCCAAATTGAATCTAATTTTTTAAAATATAAGCTGAAAGTGGGCTTTACCGATTTGCGGTCTTTATATTACATTAACACTACATGTGCAGGAATAAAGGTTTACTTTAAGCATGATTAAACTAGGCGTATTATTTTATTAAAACCTTAAAAAATAAATTCACAAAAAAGAAACTCAAAATTCTGGCCATCTGTTTGGCATAGCATCTATAATTATTATAAGAACCACAATAAAATATTCCACGAACTGAAATAGAGCTTCACAGACATTTACCCAAAGAAATTCCAGTGATATCCCTCCATGAACGGTAATTGCAGGGGCTACACATGCAACCGGCACAAATGATCCAAGTGTGCATCAGCGATGCTCTACCGCCCATGTGTTCAGTGGCCCTTGCCTGGAACTGCTGTTGGAACAATACCTCCCTGAAACCATGCAGTTTAATATTAGTTAATACAAGAGCACCATCTTCTGGAAAGATTTTGATCTAAAGTTTAGATTCTAAACTCTCAAGAAAAGGTTTTGAAGTTGAAGTGAAAGCGACTATTAATTATTGAATGAAACATAGCACAACACAGAACAGTGAAATGCAACCTCTGCTTTTCACACCATGCAGTAGGGGGCAGCCATTTAAAGCGCCCAGGGAGCAGTGACGGGGACAGTTTCCTACCTCAGTGCAACCTACTGGTCTGAGATTCAAACCTACAACCTTCTGATTCTGGGGACAATGCCCTAACCACTAGGCCACCACTGGGCCCCAGCTGTGCACAGCTGTTGATTACACAGGCTTGATTACTTTATAACCTACAACTCACAAAAAATAAAATGTACACTTTATTTCATGCGTTTGCTCTGTTTTTTGCAATGCGTCAGCCTGCAGTTCTGTGCCGAATATTTCAAAAGGCATTACACATATCACGTTTCAATAGTACGGTTAAACAGCGACTGTTTCAATGATGGAAGGCACCAGTGCAAAACAAACTAAAAGGCATGATACAGGAAGTCTGCTTTTAATGAAAGACTAATGGCAGTCCAGCTGACCTCACGATTACTGCTCCTCAAATAAGCTGTCAATGGTTGAGGTATATAATGAAGCTTTTCTTATCTATGATTGAGTTAAACATGTAAAGATGGATAAGTGATGATTTAACAAGTCCAATGATGGCGAACTCAGCCACCACCATGAATTTTACTGCAATGTTAACCCTGTTATTGGTATGAAATTATGTTTGTGGTGGCCAGACAACTAAAAGCTACCAGTAGGATTTCAAAAAATCCAAATTGTGACTGTTAGCAACTCAGCTCTACTCACTTAGAAAGGACAGATTTCTTTATGAGAGGATAAAAATCATGTTCTCTTTGGCACATTCTCACTTATTTCCTCCTCTCCATTGATTCAGGTGTGCTTTTCCTCTTTATGTGCAAAACCTTCACAGTTAAACACATTAAACACAATGTATTTGATGCTGGGGTCCCTCAGGGGTCAGTTCTTTGTCCTATTGTGTTAATCATCTACATGTTGCCTCTCTGTCTGATCTGATTTGCTACCACAGTGGTGATGCAGCACATCTGTCCCGCAATGCAGATTGGTTAATTTTGGGAGATAAATTTCATCACCTGTAGAAGAAAAAGGTAAATGTAATCGATTTTTAAAGATTTTTAGAACATACGACTAATAAAACGCTCACATATGAAGTTTGAAACCAGTGTTTTTAATAATTAAAGATCTGGGGAATCTGGAGGAAAGTTCAACTATGTCGACTATGGTGAAAAAAGGTTCCTGGATTTGATTCCCAGGTGGAACGGTCCAGGTTCTTTCTGTGTGGAGTTTCCATGTTTGTCTGTGGGTCTGCCCTACGAAGGTTGGTGACCTGTCCAGGGTCGCCCCTGACCCTAATCAGAACAAGCGGACAAACAGAATCGCCTGTTACCCTAAACAGGACTTGCGGCTCAGAAAAGGAGTGAGTGAAATACGAAGTGTATGGATTTCAACATCTTCTCAATGTCAGTGAAGGGTGTTTTATTCATCCAATAATACAGTTTTATTAATGTACTAATACAGTTTTATTCATGTACTAATACAGTTATATTCATCCACTAATACAGTTTTATTCATTTACTAATACAGTTTTATTCATCTTCTAATAGTTATATTCATTCACTAATACAGTTTTATTCATCCACTAATACAGTTTTATTCATTCACTAATACAGTTTTATTCATCCACTAATACAGTTTTATTCATCCACTAATACTGTTTTATTCATTTACTAATATAGTTTTATTCATCCACTAATACAGTTTTATTCATATACTAATACAGTTTTATTCGTCCACTAATACAGTTTTATTCATGTACTAATACAGTTTTATTCATGTACTAATACATTTTTATTCATGTACTAATACAGTTTTATTCATGTACTAATACAGTTTTATTCATGTACTAATACAGTTTTATTAATTCATTAATAATGTTTTATTAATGTACTAATACAGTTTTATTCATCTTCTAATACAGTTTTATTCATCCACTAATACAGTTATATTCATGTACTAATACAGTTTTATTCATCCACTAATACAGTTTTATTCGTGTACTAATACAGTTTTATTCATCCACTAATACAGTTTTATTCGTGTACTAATAGTTTTATTCATCCACTAATACAGTTATATTCATGTACTAATACAGTTTTATTCATTCACTAATACAGTTTTATTCATCCACTAATACAGATTTATTCATCCACTAATAGTTTTATTCATCCACTAATTCAGTTTTATTCATTTACTAATACAGTTTTATTTATCCACTAATACAGTTTTATTCATGTACTAATACAATTTTATTCATGCACTAATACAGTTTTATTCATGTACTAATACAGTTTTATCCATGTACTAATACAGTTTTATTAATGTACTAATACATTTTTATTCATGTACTAATACAGTTTTATTCATGTACTAATACAGTTTTATTCATCCACTAATACAGTTTTATTCATTCACTAATACAGTTTTATTCATGTACTAATAGTTTTATTCATCCACTAATACGGTTTTATTCATTCACTAATACAGTTTTATTCATGTACTAATAGTTTTATTAATTCACTAATACTGTTTTTTTCATCCACTAATACAGTTTTATTCATGTACTAATACAGTTTTATTCATCCACTAATACAGTTTTATTCATGTACTAATACAGTTTTATTAATTCACTAATATTGTTTTATTAATGTACTAATACAGTTTTATTAATGTACTAATACAGTTTTATTCATGTACTAATACAGTTTTATTCATCCACAAACAGAATCAGATAAATTTTTCAAAACCATGTTTGAAAGTAGAACGGAAAAGTCACATAGATCAATTATATAATTTACTCGTGAATACATCCGTTTCATTCTTTGAACATTAAATGGAGACAGTTCTAAAAAAGAGAAAAGAAAAAGAAGTGTAATGTAATTTCAGCGGTCAGTGGTTTTAATGTTGTGGCTGGTCTTTGCAGTATCCTAGTAACGGGACTCGGCTCTAGGGGGCGCTCTCTCCGCCCCGCCCACGCGGAGCTCCACGTCACTGGATACGAACCGGAGCTCGCGCCGAGCGGACGCCGCGTTACAGGGCTCGTGCAGAACGAACCGAGCAGAATCGGAGCGGACGCGGACGGACGCGACCATTTGAAGAGCACAAAACACGGTGTGTACTTCACTCACTGACCTCCCGAACCGCGGTAAACGTTTAGCCGGACATTAGCCAGTGCGGAGGTTTCTCTGAGGAACGTGTTCAGATGCAGAGCTGAGAGGAAAACCAGTCCGCTTTTGTCTGTTTTCGCTCCTGAGGCGCCGGGTTTGGCTTCTTGTTCGCCCGGTGCTTTTTGGAGTTGCAGAGCCGGGTGACCGTTATTCGTTGGAATTTTCCGTTCCACCTTAAACGCCGCAGGAATAGCGTGGAGCCGCCGCACCGTTTAAGGTGGAGCGGAACATTCGAGCGAGTAACGGTCACCCGGTTCCGCTGAGACTGAGAAGAGCCCAACCCAGCACCACGGGCACAGAAAGCTACACTGAATCAGTTCATCTGTCACACCAGCGCAGAAACAAGCAGAGAAATGTACATCTGAACTGTTCCCAGACCTGTGCTATCAAAAACTCTCGCTCTGTCTCTCTCTCTCTCTGTCTCTCTCTCTCTCTGTCTCACTCTCTCTCTCTGTCTCTCTCTCTCTCTGTCTCTCTCTCTCTCTCTCTCTCTCTCTCTCTCTGTCTCTCTCTGTCTCACTCTCTCTCTCTGTCTCACTCTCTCTCTGTCTCTCTCTCTCTCTCTCTCTGTCTCTGTCTCACTCTGTCTCTCTCTGTCTCTCTCTGTCTCTATTTATGTGTTTCTCTCTGTCTGTCTCTCTGTCTAACCCACTCTGTCTTTTTCACTCTCTGTCTGTCTCACTCTCTGTCACACTATCTGTCTGTCTCTCTCTCTGTCTGTCTCTGTCTAACTCTCTATGACTGTCTCTCTGTCTCTCTATTTATGTGTTTCTCTCTGTCTGTCTCTCTGTGTTTATTTGTTATTTATTTATATATCATAGCACAGGATTTCATTTTTATGAATTCATTTCATTTTCATTTAGGATTTTCCAGAATATTGTAACTGATAAAAGATACTGCAGTTTAGGAAAACTGAATAAATGAAGTACCGTACGAAGAGAGCTTACTGTATAAAATATACGTACTTACGAAAGGACGAAAATATACAGAAATATTTCATTTAAACACATCGAGGGATCATATTGTACAAAATATACATGAAAAAAGCGAGAGCAAAAATGCACATGAATATGTACTTTCAGATTATATGAACATTATATACAACATGCACATAAATATGTGCGTACAGGAATGTGCGTGAATATGGAAATACGCTAAATGTGTGAAGCGGCGCTGTGGGTAAGGAAAGTGCAGACGGTGTGTCCTGTTTTGTTCTGTTTTCTTTGGTGGATGTGTGAATGTGTGAAGTGGGGGAATGTGCTGTGCGGGACCCGGTTAAGGAGGATTTTTAGGCCGGAATCAGAAATGCTGGATATTTTTCCTCGTCAGGAATGCTGAGCAGGCGATAAGTGCTGTGCTTCGTTAACATAACAATGTGCCGTCTGTGCCGGACTCCAGCTGTTAGGAGTGAATGGTCCCCGTCTCTTCCCCCAGGCTGGGTTGTGTAAGCCCTGCAAGAACCCCCCACCGACCCAGGACACTCAAATGTCTCCTTGTTCTTCTTCCTCCAGTGCTTCAGTGGCCTCTTCAGCAGCTTTGTCCATGCTTGGCATGGTGACAGAAATCTTAGGCACTGGAGCAAGTTGTTTCAAACTATTTGATTTTGAAAAAGTTAGTTTTCAATGAAAATAACACTTGACAGCATCAGAGTACACTCAGATGGGCTAGTGGTGGTCTAATGGTCAGGCAGACGTCATCGGAGGGCTCAAGTCCTGGACCAGAAGCTTTCCCTGAGGTAACTTTGAGCCAAGGTAGCGTCTCCCAACACTGCTCCCCGGGTGGTGGATGGATGGCCAGCTGCTTCTCTTGGGTGGATGGGTTAAATGGAGAGGAAAGTCCACGGTTGTGTGGTGTGTTCAGAATCACTTTCACCTCACTTTACAGGCAAATTCAGTAAAAGGTAACGGGAATGTTTTCTTTATTTGAAGTCCTGCTGTACTGTGTTGTACTGTGGGGTAAAATGCAGGAGGCGCTTTTTGTTGTCGTTCACTGTGTGCTGTCATTTGAAAGTGAAAGTGACAAACCTTGTCATTGTGAAACGCAGCACAGCACAACACAACGAAATTCAACCTCTGCGTGTCACCCATACACACATGTGCAGCAGGGGGCAGCTATTGAAAGCGCCCAGGGAGGAATGACGGAGATGGTACCTTGCTCAAGGGTTCCTCAGGGCAACCTACTGGTGAAGCAATCAAACCTACAATCTTCCGATCCGGGGCAACTCTCTAACCATTAGGCCACCGCTGCCCCATTGTCATATATGCTCACAATGACAAATGGTCATTGTAGACCTGATTTAACTAAATAAAGCTTTGATCAACTAAACCAGGCGTTGAACAGGGATTACTTTTTACCGATTATACTGGGGTTCCTTGAGGAGAGATTAAACTAGATTTGAAATATGTTAAAAGATTTCAGTTTGCATACATTCAACTTTATTAACTTAAGTGTTTTCTCACTCTCTAGTTAAGTTTTTAAATAGGTTTTCTTAAAGGTAAAACTTTGCACATTGGTGTAGCTTCTCAGGCAAGCTCACTTCCTCTCCACAAAGAGTGTAAAAAGTTACCCTCTACTGCTACATGAGCTAAAGGACTCTTGTATGTAACAGTTGAATCCACTTTCATGACTTTATTTCTTGTGTTTATGCTGTGATGCAGTAATTACACTATTGCTACATGTTTAGTAATTGTGATTCCTTTTCTGAGATCCATGACCCCAATTTGTTTTGTTTCCAGGTCACCTTTTCATGAAGCCTTAAGAAGACCATGACGTTTATCCCGGCCCTTTACAGCAATATTTAATGGGATGAGTCCATTGTGAAGAAATGATCCACTTTTGATTCATCACAGGAGAAGCAAAGAAGAGACTCTCACTATGTTTAAAGGCCAAGGTTTTTGAAGAAACCCATGAACCTCATTATGGACTTGCTCCCAATCATGTTGTGGAGACTTAAGCCCAGAACTGCCTGACCAAAGTCCTTCCCCTTCCTTTTTTTCTATCCCTCTTGCTCATTGTATCATTTTGCAGAAATGGTTCCCTTTATGTCTCCCTTCGATAACCTGCTGTGCATGCTCCTGGGCATCTCCTTCACTGTTTGGTTCACTCTGCTGCTCGTCTTCATCATCGTGCCAGCTGTCTTCGGCGTGTCCTTCGGCATCCGCAAGCTCTACATGAAGACTCTTCTCAAGCTGTTTGAGGTGAGATTGGAACAGGGGTGTCATTTTCTAACCTCATGATGATTAGATTTGCTTGTGATTCTTTAGGAAAGATTACGGTACGTTAGAGTCTCACACTTAACAACTCAGTTTGATATGTAATAATGCATAAACTGAAATATAGACCATAAACATTTAAGTAAATAAGATAATATACATTTTTATGATGTTGAAAAACGCCTGATTCTGGGGCTAAAATAGCTTGTTATATTCTTAGAATTGATTTCCACATACATGGATAAATGATTGATCATTTTTACATCAGTGTTGCAGTTGCAAACAGTGAAAGTATTTGCTTTAGAGATGATGCTTCATATTAAATGATAAAGCCTGCAGGTCATATAGGCACAAAACTATGAACCCAATTCAAACTACACTATTTTGGTTCAAGGAAATTCAAAGCTGAATTGAAATGTAAAATTAGCAAACCGTTACACCTCAGTAATGGTGCAGTTCATGGACTGGCGTTCTGGCACACTAAATTAAGTGAAAAAACGTAATAACTGAAATCACTGAAAATCACTGAAAAAGGGCCTGGTAGGAAAATCTTCTTACGAATTACAAACCTACAAGATTTTGCATGTATGAGACCTTTTGAGTGAGCTTATGCCCACACACGAAATGCTCCACAGGGTCATGACTCAGCTCTCGACTGCTAAGTAATGTGCTGATCTGATCATAGTGTGAGCTGTCTCGTCACAACTGCTTTAAAATATGGAGCTTCGTTAGAAATCCAGTCTCCGGCGTGAGTCCAGACAGCGCCTGTCCGGTGCCTTGATTGCTGATATTTAGACCAAATAAACTTTAAAGCGGAAGTTAGCCAGCTTTCTTTATATTTACACAGGGCAGCAGCGGCCTAGTGGTTAGGGATTAGGCCCCGTAATCGAATCCTGGATTAGTAGGTTACCCTGAGGTACCTTTGAGCAAGATACCATCCCCATCACTGCTCCGCTGCTGCACTGTGTATGAGTTTAATGCAGACGATACAATTCGTTGTGATTCCCTTTTCGTTTTGCTGTGTGCTAACAATGACACTTCACATATTTGAGCTGCATGTTTATTCTATTTACCTTAACTATAAAAAGTCATTTAATATCTGTAGCTATCCTGGAACAGGATATCGGTTTCCATACTTATTCCCCTTAGATGCAATTAGAGGTAAATGCTTCACAGAGCCTGGAGGGAAATGGAAGGGCAGACAAAGTGAGAGTTATCTTTGGCAAGGTTGTAATCCTCTCTTTCAAGCTGCCATTAAAGTGATAGCTCTGCAAAATATACAGTTTGTATTTTTACCATTGAAGCAGTAGGTCAGCTAAGACATGTTGGCGTCTCACGTTTCATTATTTAGTTTCATTATGGAGATCAAACGAGCGCCTGGGGTGGTGGTAGCCAAGAAGAAGAGCAATCAGATTTCAACCAAGAGGTTGTGGGTTTGAGTCTGACTCTGTTCTATCTCCAGCATGATTTGAGCTTCTGGGCTAGGTGTTTAACCTCAAGAGGCTCCAGGGAGACTCCCTGTCATTTGGAAATGTATGTCATGTGACAAAATCTAGATGTAGCTGTAAAGTTTCAGCCAAAGCTGACACATTTAGTTATGAATAGAAAAAGAATAAGGCATGGAGAAAAATGAGAAATACGGATTGAAACATCGGTTTCTTTGCTCTCGTGTGCCAGTCAGTGCAGACACTTTTAAACAGTTTGAGCAGCAGATCAGTGACACTGCAGACAGTGTCATCCAAGCAATTTGCAAACACATGTCAGTGACCAGAAACTTCTCTGATGCAGGTTTGATTCTCTTGAAAACACAACATCCTCAATACAGGGAAAAAAAAAACACTGAAGAACAACAGAAGCAGAAAGGAAAGTCCTAGCAAGCATGCAATCACATTCACCAACACTGTTTTTTAAAGGATGAAAAACTGCTCAGCAGTAATGCAGTTTGTTGCCTTGAATGAACAGCAGTTCTGTGCTGTTAAAGCCTTTGAACAGTAAGTCTCTAAACTGATGCCCACACTTGAAAGATGGAAGTCTGAACAGATCTCAGTATGTCCATACACAGTGAGTCATTTTTATCTTTGGTTATTTGGGAATGCCAATGGGAGTAACCTTCTGCTACCACACTACCAACCAAAACATAAGCTAAGAAATGGCAGGTTAACAAGGGCAATTTTGGCAATGAACAAGGGCAAAATGCCCTTCAGCTTAAAAAGTGGTGTTATTTTGACATTTGGAAAACTGTATTTGCTGTAATATGTGGGTAATAAACGTTTATTACCTTGTAGCTTCATTAACTTTGCGCAACACTAAAGAACCATGAGAATCAAAAGTGTGCAGGCTACATTTAGCATCATTTTCTTAATTCTCATTATTATTATTTCTATTTTTGAACGATGACAGACACCTTGAAACTATTGAACCTTGATGTGTTAAAGTGAAACTTAAAAAAAGGGTGAGAAGGGCGGATATGTAGAGAGACTGAAGGCAGAAGGAAGCAATGAAAGATTATTTTTGGGTGGGACAGAAATGGGGAAGAGGGGCCTCTTCACTACAGCTGCTGGTAATTTTAAAAGACACACACACACACACACACACACACACACACACACACACACACACACACACACACACACACACACACACATCAGGCTCCCTGCCCTTTTCCAGACTGTTATGCAAGAACTTGCGTCTCATTTTTCGTACCGATGCGTGCAACTGTCCTGTCCTGTCAGTTCCTGAACTAGGAGGAGAGGAAATTACTGAAGTGCTTCATAAAAGTCAGAGTGAAATGGAAAGAAAGGGAGACACCCTTTAGAGTAAAAGAAATCCACTCTGCTATGCCTGCTACACACCAGCTGTTAAGCAGGGTTGAGTGCTATGGCAAAAAATATCACAATATCACATCCATTACATTGTTTTGCGATGTTTGATTGGTCATTTGTGGCAATTGCACTCATTGAAATGGCAGTCAGCATAGTCTGAAAAAAAGTCATACAGATTTAAATACAGTGAAGGTAATACACTGACAGACGTTTACATTTGTACTTGGGTGTATAAAAGTTTTGGCTGATTGATACACAGACAATAGAAGATTAAAAAAGCAAAAGGCTGCTAACATTTCACTGTCAGCTCTGCCTTTCTTGTCTTTTATGTCATGTATGACTTGATTATATCGTGAGTGATCTGCACCTAAATAATATCTTTTCTTTGTCATTGTCAGCTTAGGTCAAAATCAGTAGTGATGTTGGAAAGGCCTGCAGTAATACAAAATACCAAAGAATAATTCATGCTCAGAGGCAAGCTTAAGAGTAAGGAGCAAAAATAAGGAGTAAAGGTAAAAAGCTGCCATAAAAGTACTCAAGTAGAGTAGCTATACCAAAACTTTAGTACAGTAACAAAGTATTTGTAGGTTGTAACTTCGCATCTCTTTTAAATGTTCTTCTTACAAAGGCATTTTGTCAGGTTGCCCATTCCTTTATTCCAGCTTCTAAGACCAAATCATGAGTTGCCTAATAACTAAAGATATCGGCTAACAGTGGAAAGCAGCTTCCACTCTGCAATGCTGTGGATCCAGACGTCACTGAGAAAATGCTCTTTTTTTCAAGGCCAAAATTGTATTGATCTGTGGGTTAATCAGTAAAGTCTACTGGTGCCTTTCTCACCTTTCAGGGCTCAAGGGCTTGCTCATCCAACAAGAACGTTTCGAAAGAATGTGAACTTGGCCTGTGAGTGTCCTTCGGCCTCAGAAGCATCAAATTTCAAGGCGTGCAAACCTCTAGTGGATCTGACAGGACTTCCCAGATGGCTAGGAAATGAGTCAGGAGGTCCAATAAAGCATTTTATTAGCTCTAAGCGTTGTTGTATAGCCACTATATAAGCCAGTGATATGTATTCTGTAATGGTGCCACGGCAGGGATTAAGGGGATGGTGATGATGTTAGATAAAGGAGAGGAAAAGAGTACTTGTGGATACGTCAGGGTATAAACTCGACCATCATGTTATATAATAGCCACTGATGTCAGTATAGAGTTGCAAAAGGAACTTGGTGTACACACGTGCAAACACACACACAAACACACTCACAGGGCCTGCCTGCTTGCTGCGGCCAAGGATCCATATCTACTCATCCCGTTAGCTGTTGTAATCCACCATATTGTCCTTTATGTGCAGAAGCTACCCCATTGTACCTTCATGCGCCCATCTGCAAAAACAAACATTTGGATGTTGGAAAAGGCAGTTTATCAAAATAGATCAATAATAATGCCGGATGATTCTTTACTTACTAAAATCTTTCTTTAAAGTTCATTCATTCCTTCCATGTTCTCAAAGTGAGATTTAACAGACGCCCGCTCTTACTGAGCGTCCAGAATTAGGTCACTTGTTTGTTCAGTTGTACTTTAACTAAGAGTTGCTGCAGCTGAACATTATTCAGAATTGTTTGGATGTTTGTTTTAAAGATGATGACCCCACCAATGTTGTAACTCAGAGCTTTAAAGAGCCTGTTGCATAAACAGTCAAATATTAACCAATAAATGGCGATGTGAAGCAACTATTTGTCATTGCAAATGCACAGAACAGCACACCATGATCCACAACAAAATTCATTATCTGCATTTCACCCATACACACCGTGTAGCAGGGGCCAGCCATGCATCCAGCACCCGGAGAGCAGTGATAGGGACAGTACCTTGTTCAAGAGTACCTAAGAGCAACCGACTGGTCCGGGATTCAAACCTACGGCCTTACAATCCCGGGGCCAAGTCCCTAGCCACTCCATTACCACTGCCGTCAAAAATTCCAGTTCAGTTTAAAAAGTTAACGAGACTCAGACCTCGCTACCTCAAAATAGAACGCAGGTTTCATTTTGTTTTTTTTTGTATTTCTTTATACTTTCCATTTGTAAGTGAATTCATTAGTTCATTTTGTGTATAATATATAACGCTATTATAAATGATGCAGGATAAATCTTGTTGATCTCTTTGAGGTGAAAAAACATATTTAAGGTTTAAAATGTTTAATTTTGTATTTTTCTGGCAAACGCAACAATTTAAGTTTTTTTTCTTTGTGAATCGTAATATTCTCAAAGTGACTGTTGTGTTTTTCAGTGGGCCACACTGCGGATGGAGAGAGGGGCCAAGGAAAAGAATCATCACCTGTATAAATCCAATGCTAATGGTGAGTTTGCTGCGTGTGTATTTGAGCAGGTGTTTAACTTGGATTATTTGCTTTTCTTTGTGTTTTCTAAAGTATGTTCATCTGCTCATGACATTTATGTGGAGTTGTTTGTTTTGGTGGTGTCCTTGAGTGTATAAAAACAGTCACTCTGCAGAAAGTGTGTAAATGTACCTTTGTTAACATACCAGTCTAAACATAGGCTCTCTATAGTGTTCTTGCAAAGAAAAGGATGGCTAACAATATTTTTCGCAACCAGTTTGTCTGGTTTACTGTGTGAACATTAGAGATCTTGTTTCATCACTAACTCTCATGCAGGACTGATGACTCAGAGAGCTAATGTCATGTTGTTATTCTAAAATAGATATTACTGTATAATTAAAAATATTACTGTATTACTGTTATTACTGTACAGAAATCAGCAGTTACATAACTATCTGTAAAAGAGTGACTGGGGAGGTTTAGCTCCATCTGAATGTCTTTCAGCAGTGAAAGCTGGAGTCAGACATAGGAACCTGTTGATCTTTGCTTACGCTGATGGCCACTTTATATCTTTTATTAACTTCATTAACTTTTGGATTAAAATCCCGGTGGCCGTATTAAGCCTTTTGCTATGTTCCCTGTGTGTCACATGACTTTATAGGCAAACTTCATATTTATCGTTAAGTAATTTGAACTTTTCTGAATAAAGTGCCTGGTTTTACCAAGTAATGTTTTGTTCAAATCTGTGATTAGTAACCTCCAACTTTATCCTTACGTAATTCTCGTCTTTTACTTTTTTTTTCAGGTATCATAGCCAAAGAGCCCACCTCTTTGGAAGAGGAGCTCAAAGAGATCCGCCGCAGCGGCAGCAACCGGGATCTTGAGGGCTCCTCTTCCTCACCCACAGGTCACGCCCCTTCCTCCTCAGAGTTTGCCATGTCAGACATTTTTTACTTCTGCCGGCGCGGCGTGGAGAGCATCGTGGATGACGAGGTGACCAAGCGCTTCTCGGCCGAGGAGCTTGAGTCATGGAACCTGCTGACACGCAGCAACTACAACTTCCAGCACATAAGCACCCGGCTCACCGTTCTGTGGGGACTGGGGCTGATCATTCGCTACTGTTTCCTCTTGCCTCTCAGGTGAGCGAGATGGGGAAAGGAAAGCATGGAAAAAAGAAATGAGGGAGCATCTGACTCAGCAGATCTGTTCTAAAGATAATTATAGGCTGGATCAGGTGCGTTTGTGGTTACTTAGAATAGACAGCAGGAGAGCAAAAGGGATGGTGACCACTGCTGTGGTCAGCAGAACTAAGAAACGAGAGGACAATAATAATATAAATAATTGTAATTTAGAGTTTGTGGATGAAGAGTCCATGGGAAAAGCATGACAGAGAAGAGATACACTGTTAACCAATCTCCAGCAGTTCGCTCATCTCTAATGCTTCACTCTTCAACATAACAACAGCCTGCATAAAGTATGTTTCTGTTTATATAGCCAGACAGTTGCAGTTAACATGAATGCCATAAAGTTATATTATTACAAAATTAACCGCTGGAGTGATGTAGTTATCCACAGCCATACACATCTATCAGTGCAGCCATTGGCTATCATGAGGGAATATTCAAATCACAAACGGTCAACGGTCTCTTATTAAGGCCCAGAGAAGACAGCGCTGGCTTTTTGCATAGTATCTTGGATAAGCCACTTTAAAAACTATAAGGTTTTCTGTGTTGATGTGTTGATGTTTCAGTCGAACCCTTGAGGACCACACATTTGCAGACAAAGTTTTGTGAGCAGAATGTTTATTCCTCTTCCAACATTGTTGTTCAGACTGAGTAGGGTCCACTGTGCTGTTTCAGGTGTGATACTTGAGGCTGTGTATCTAGACAGTGAGTCAAAAAAGCTAGTGTTCTACAAGAGTGGAACTAAAGTGAGGCCTGCTGTGTAAGGCTAGTCTAGTTAAACTCCAAGCTAATTCTGCCTTTCCTCAGAGCCATATGGACTTTCAATAGGATTAGACGCTGCAAAGGTCAATGGCCTTGACCCACATTCTGTAATAGCCGCTCTAAGTGTGTGTGCATGTGTGTGTGTGTGTAGCTGTGGGAAGGGTCTGAGGCACTAGGAGAAGAGCTTTATAATTGAGCTCCTTTTAATTAGATGTTCTTCACTTGGGTATTGTGTGCGCTTAATTGAATCTTAAGTTAGTTCTTTCCAGGGTTTCAAAGTTCAGTCAGTTCTCAAATGTGCGCACTCGGTGCCATTTTCTGACCTTGCTAGAGTCTCGATACTGATTTGAAATGTCAAAGTGAAGCATTACTGTCTCTAAGAAGTGTCCTTTTAACCCTGTTTACATTTCGTCAGTGATACTTTCAGAGAATATTTCAGAGAATTCTTAACTACTAAAGCCCGTTAGCTGTAATGAAGTAATGAATCATTAATCACTTGCAGTGTGTGTAAAATGTATAACACACTCACACACACACACACACACACACACACATATATATATATATATATATATATATATTCTTTTTTTGCAAATGAAAAGGTAACTCTCCCACAAAATAAAAGCATACTTGTTTTGAAATGTAAAACGTGTTTTAACAATGCAGACTGTATAAAGCAACTGTATTAAGCATCACTTTTTACTTCCATATTGTGCAATACTTTGTTGCTGCAGGCAAATGACATATTTGCTTTTGTTATTTTCAGGTTGACACTTGCCATCACAGGAGTGACGCTGTTGGTTGTCTTCACCACCATAATTGGATTTCTGCCCAATGGGAGGTAAGACTCATGGTTATAAACATGATCTACATCAGTGCTAGTTTACGAACTACAGAACCACTGATCAGTTTTGGAAAAGAAAAGGCACAAGTTCCAGCTGCTTACAAGCTTGAAGACATTTACCAGCAACTATGTACAACCTGCCAACCTTCACAACTGTTTCCTACCATAAGCCTTGATTTCCTTACTGGGTAGTCTCAGTATACACTTTCTAAAAATGACAGCATCGTGTTAAGCACATAGATAGATGGCACCGGTGTCTCTGTTATTGAGGGAGAGCAAGAGCAGTGAGGGAGCAGTGAGAGTGAAGTGAAACACGGTTTTACTCATTTTTAAATAGTAATTAAATATCACAATGTGTCTTTGATTGCTGATGTTGTGGGTCAACAAATAATCAACTAATAATCAATAATCAACAAATGAATCAATATATGTGAAACAAAGAGACAGTTTACTAATCTTGATTGCAGTATCTTGGCACAGTCTTTATTCTAATATTTGTAACTGGGTTGCACGCGTGTGTGTGTGTGTGTGTGTGTGTGTGTGTGTGTGTGTGTGTGTGTGTGTGTGTAGGATGAAGAATTTTCTCAGTGAGAAAGTACATTTGATGTGTTACCGCATTTGTGTGAGAGCGCTTACTGCTATCATCACCTACCATCACAGGTAAGGAGACACAAGATGCATAAACGCTCATAGAAAGGTGACCTTGACGCAGTATATCACTACAATATATCATTTTGAATTTCACACAGAAAGAGCCCCTGAAAGTTGAAAGCTCTCTGGCTGCAGGGCAAGCATGAACCTGCATGAACATGAACTCAAAAATACTGTATTTTGTCGTCTCCTGCCATTTATAGGTTTGTTAGCTTAAGAAATGGCACTTACGCAGTTGAAAGAAATGTGAGCCAGTAAAGATGTGATTAGCACAATATTGCTGTATTGTTTATTACTCACGAACAGTGAAATCAGTGAATGAATCGTCCGTTATTAAGCCCGTGTTTAAGCAAGCCAGCTCTGACTGACTTACTTTAGAAATTGTTAAGCAGTTGCATTTTTATCTTGAATGAAGTTTTATGCTGTGAATGACTTGCCTCAGGCTCCACATTGGAGGTAAAATAGGAATATTATAAGCATTTTTCAGCCTAATAGCTATCTGCAGCATATGGTCATTTACCACAGTCAGTTTCAAGCCTTTTCCTTCGAAAAAACTTAGAAAAGACAAAAAACCCTTCATAACTGAAGCTACTGGACAGTAGATCACACATGAATAGTGGAACACCTCTGGAAGGTAGAAGTAACCTAAATACCTTTTTTTGTGGTTGCTCTAGTGTTAAAATATCTGATAAAACTTAAATATGTCTGATGACACAGATTGCACTGTACTTTTTATTTCTCATTATTCTCCATGAACAACATTAAAGAGTTTCACATGGCTATGGTGTGCGTTTGATCAGCACAGAGAACAAACGCCATATTTTTAATCTTTATTTCTCATATTTTTCCTATTTCACAGTTTGTACTACTCATATAAAAAGCCATATTTTAAGTTCTCTAAGCTTTTAAATCTTTTTTTTAAGTTAATGTTTTTGCAAAGCTTTCAGATGAAAAACAAATTTTACCACCATTTTCTTAGCTGGGATTTTAATGGTTAGAACAGACAGCAGGATAAGTCCCAAACCCTAACCCCTAAGCCCCAAAGGTATTGGATGGAGCCTCATCGTTGTATATAACACTGTTTCGCTGCTTCAGAGCCCAGTTCTGAGAAGGCTTGATCTGACATTTGGCAAAGGGCATCATGGTCCTCCACAGCGTTCCGTTCTAAAAGTCGTACATTTTTTGACATGAACCTTGTCACAACAGTAAAGAATCCATTTATAACTGTCGTCACTGGCAATGAATTTAAGTTAAATTGATTCTTCAACGTTTGGATTGAATTTGGGTGCATGAAGCAGTTCATTACTCTGATTTAAAATGCTTCTATCTATATGAATCGTCTTCCACGCTCCTGATGTAATAATTTGTGTTGGTTTTCTTTCTGTCATGTGTAAGTAATGATCAGGCGTTGCCTTTAGGCTTTGACCGTGTCTGCTCAGCAGCCAGAAAACACACCACGGAATGCTTATTACTACTAACTTGGCATGCAGTTTAGTCAAACTCAAAAATACTGGAAATCCTTATTTGCCACTCGCTGTGCGTGTGGCCAGCCAGACTGATCTGAATGGTGACTGAAATCAACAGATGCTCTCGTTCCGGTGTCTGTTCGTTCATAAGCCTTCAGTAATACACAGTAATACGCAGACTATTAAAGGAATGCTCCCCGACAGACTGTTGGAGGCTATGCTGCCCTGACAGCATCGTTTCTCCAGATGGCAAAGCCCTTCATTAAAGTGAAAGTGACTATTCTCGCCATTGTGAGTCCACACATCACAGCACATGGTGAACCACAACGAAACTGGATCTCTGGATTTAACCCATGCACAAACACCGCGCAGCAGGGGGCAGCTATGAAAGCGCCTTGGGAGCAGTGATGGGGACAGTACCTTGCTCAAGGGTACCTCAGGGCAACCTACTGGTGAGGGAATCGAACCATTGAATCGAAGCCAACTCCCTAGCCACTAGTCCACCGCTGCCTAGACCTTGGCCAGTGTCATACATTCATATACAAAAGTTTTGATCAAAAAAGTTTTGTTGATTATTCAATAAGATTTTAACACAATTTTACCCCTCATTCCCAGTCAGCCCTTGTCAGGGCTTGTTGGCTGCAGTCCTCAGAATATATGGAAGTCAGGAGAGAAAACTAACAACCGCAGGGGGGCGCAAACTTTTTGCCTCTTGATTACATTTCAGTGCAGTAGGGTCATGCTTTTTGACCCACATCTGCTCGTTAACAGTTCAGTCTGAATTTGGATAGACAGATAGATAGTTAGATCATTTTGTTATAATAAACAGCTCTTTGTCAGGTATGGCCGTGGTCGAGATAGTAATTGGTATAAAATTATTTATTAGTAATTGGTATATAATTATTACATAATTATAGTCCTGGCTAATGAATGTTATGTTCCTCCATTTCCTCCCACCTTAACAGCCATCGTTTGTCGCATAACGTGTTGCATCAGCTGTGCTCCTCTTCGAGCACAACACCAAACACATGCTTCTCATCCATTCACGTCACTGCGCTGCTAAGTCGTGATGCTTTAGGCCCCAGAGCAGAGTTTGAATAGGCTGTTTATGAAGTCAAATGGGAGGCATGAGGGCCTCAAGGGATTATTGACTTTCTAGGACAGTGTGTGTGTGTGTGTGTGTGTGTGTGTGTGAGTGCAGGTCTGGGTGGGTGGGTGGGTGTGTGTGTTTGTTTGTGCGAGTGTGCGTGTTTGTGGATGTATTCCTGTGCAAGCCTGGGCTTGCAGAGCCACCGATTTTGTAGTCAGTACTTGTTCAAGCTCTCACGAGTCTTTTCCAAACCAAAGGCCGAGCACTTCTGTTTCTCTTTATCTCGACTCCTTGCTTAGTCTAGTTTTACCTCTTACTCATCGTTTCAACTCTAGCAAGAATTTTGCATGGAATTATAAAATGTTGCTGTTCCTCCTACTTTCTCTGAACGAATTCTGGTGCATTGCCATTTTGTACAGAAGCTGTGAGGCTAATAAAATAAAATAAAATAATTCCTGCGGCCCACACTGACAACGTACAACACAATTTGACTGTATTTGAATGACACGAACAAAATGTTTGTGTCATTATGGAGAAGAGACCGTGACCGTGCCAGCATGTCTCATCCAAATATGAGCAAATCTGTAGGGTAAGAGATGAATCAGCCTCATTTTCGGGCAATTGTTATATTTTACAGCCTATTAAACTGTAAACTTGTCACAAATAATCACCTTTTAGTCATTTAATATCTGCTAGTAAAACTAAAGTGCAGTGCTTCGTGCTGGATGTCGGTATCTTTGCATTTCCATTGTAGGAAAAATGCCTTTTTTAGAGGAAGGAAGTATATATATATATGTGTGTGTGTGTGTGTGTATATATATATGTGTGTGTGTGTGTATATATATATATATATATATATATTCCTATAGATTTGTGTAGATTTATGCTTACCTCCTCTTAATCATTGTGCTTATTTGGGAAAATTGGGAACACATGTGTGGGTGTGTGTGTGTGTGTGTGTGTTTGTGAGAGAGAGCTTATTCCAGATGTTTTAGTATTAATATCATTATTATATGCAGATTTATGTTTGTGTGTGTGCTTCTGTTTTACAGGTTTTTTCAAGTACCCCAAGTGAAAATACTGTTAAATATACACCACTCGTTTTTTCTTTTGCCTGATAAACATTGTTAGTGGTCTTTACGTACACCTGAAGTAAATGATTACATCACGATTATTACCAGCTTTATAAGAGAAAAATATTTATCTTGTGCTTCAGCTGTTATTCTTCTTAACCTCTTTATGTTCAGGACTTTGAAAAGAAAGAAACTGTTCTTTGTTTATTACTCTAAAACTTGAATTAGCCTCACCCATGGTGTGTGTGTGTGTGTCACAGTGAGAATAAGCCTAAGAATGGAGGAATCTGTGTTGCCAATCACACATCACCTATTGATGTCATCATACTAGCCAGTGACGGCTGCTATGCAATGGTAAGTGTGTTTTTGGTTTGTGTGTGTGTGTGTGTGTGAGTGTGTGTGTGTGTGTTTGTGTGCGTATGTGCAGTTGTATGGACTTACTGCAAAACTTGCTGTGTGTGTGTGTGTGTGTGTGTTGGTATAAATATATAGAGATGGTCTAGTAGTAGGAAACCTGCCTACAGAAGGCCCAAGAACACAGGTTTGAATCCCACCTCCAGCCCTCCAGCCCTGCAGCCATTGGGTTCCTGAACAGGACCCTGAACCAGGTTGCTCCAGGAAGACCGTTCCTGTAATCAGGAACTGGAAGTTGCTCTGGAGGAGAGCATCTGCTGAATGGCTCCAGTAATGATATAGTAGTAGGGACAAAGTTCTAATGAAATGCCTTAGAACAAATTCATCGTTTTTAAAAAATGCACCCTGTCCCGTGATTTTTTAATGTGTATCTCAGAAATGTTAATGTAGCCCTTTAATCATCATGCCCACTTTCATAAGCGATTCAGAGCAGATTTTGATACAGCATTGTTTGAGTCATGGCTGTATAGTCATTCAGTTTGTGTGTGTGTGTGTGTGTGTGTGTGTGTGTGTGTTTTAGGTCGGACAGATCCATGGAGGTCTGATGGGGGTCATTCAGAGGTCAATGGTGAAAGCTTGTCCACATATCTGGTTTGAACGCTCTGAAGTTAAAGATCGCCATCTAGTGGCCAAACGGTAACAATGCACTATACTTGGCGCCATAAACAGTCATACAGGTTTGAGTTCAGGCTCTACAGAAAGCACAATACTGCACAGTTTAATTCCCCATCACTGATTATTTTTTAGTGGTTTACTATTATTTTATCAGAAAAAAGATGTGGCCTTTGCAGTTACAGCACACTATAGTAAGTCATATCGGTCAGTAACGTTTTCGTTGAGGGTCCTGTAATTGGAGTGTTACCGTTCAAAGTTTTGCCTGTAATTATTCAATGGAGGAATAATTATGTAATACATAACATTATAAGTTACATAATTATATAGCTGTGACATGGTGAGTTACATAATTATGGTCTTAATGATGTAATATGATACACAATGAATGAAACATGCTTGATTTATGTCCTGGCTTGACAACTTTAAGCCTGCACTTTCATAATAAAATATTTATTCTTCTGCGTAAATGGAGGCTGGAACGACAGAAATGAGCTTTGAAAGACTGCCTGTAAAATTCCACCATGCTATTGCCTGCGATAGATGACTAATGCTCTTATAATCTATTCCATTTATTTTCAGATTAAGTGATCATGTGGAGGACAAAAGCAAACTCCCAATCCTCATCTTTCCTGAGGGTGAGCGCTTGGTGTCATGTTTGGTACCTTTCAGTAAAGATTTAGCAAGAGTTTTTTATTTTAGTTTAGATTTGGTGGCTTATTTGTTCCGTTGTTTGTTGAATGAATTCACAGGCACCTGCATCAACAACACATCAGTCATGATGTTCAAGAAGGGAAGCTTTGAAATTGCTTCCACTATCTACCCCGTGGCCATCAAGGTTTGCATATTAAAGCAGTTATCGTCACTGCGAACTGAGAATTGCTTTTTCGTTTTCCATCTTTTTTCTTCTTTTTAATGTCAAATGATGAAAACATTGAAGTATTTCTCGCTTTTTCACGTCGATCTGACCCGATCTCCGATCTGGGTTTTCTGTCTCATGATGGTGGAATACTTTTATTCAGGCTTTGTCACCCTGGCAACTTACACCACATGCCTAACCTGCTCCAGGATTGGTTAAGTTATGGCTCTGCAGCCAGTCAAGGAAGGACTGTGGTTTTCCTTTTTGATTTTGTGGTGTCAGTATTGGAAAAAATATATTTTCCAATCCAGGGTAACAGACAGAGCTGTTAATTGTTAATTCTCTGTGAGTTAATCTTGGTGGCGTGTTTAGTTTAGCTATGCAGGGAAAAGCTCCTGGTTAGCTTGTTATTGTATTATTATGATTATTATTTCATAATAAAATAATAATGATAATAAAATAATTCTATTATTATTATATACAAATATATTATTATATATGTAAGATGTGTTGTTATTTTTATTAATGTATATAAATGTATTTGTTTTATCTTCCTTGTTTTCGTGTGCGCGTGCATGCATGCAGTACGACCCTCGCTTTGGCGATGCCTTCTGGAACAGCAGTAAGTTCGGCATGGTGAATTACCTTCTCCACATGATGAGCAGCTGGGCCATCGTGTGCAGCGTGTGGTACCTGCCCCCCATGAACCGACAAGTGAGCATCACATACTCTTCCTGTGACATTTCAGTTTGATTTGCCTTTTTAATATCATTAAATATCATTAAAAATATCATTAAAAATAACATTTTCATTCTTTTTCCTCAATGTTGCCGACTTCTAGACTTTTGGCAATGTTCAGTATTATTCATCATTATAATACTGTTAAAGTGCCCACAAATAACATCATAGTGTTTTACTCATAATGTGATAGAAATGTAGAAATGTTTTTTTTTATCTGCTAAACCCTCTACACTATTTACTGACAAGTTTTAATACTTAAAAGATTTTTTTACATTTCTGGTATTTTTACTTACTAGTACTTTTTACTTATTTGGAATGTAATTGTTAGTCATGTATTAGCTTATAGTATTTAATTTACCTTTCATAAAAGGTTAAATAATATTGAATTTATTCACTGATACATTACATTAAGCATAATTAAGTACAATAATGACAATTAGAATTCAGCAAGCAAGTTGCAGTGTCACCAGAGAATTTGCTAGGGGGCATCAGTGAGCGTTAGTCCCCAGTGTAGTTGTAGTTTCAGAAGCTTCCACTAAGCCATGCTTATCCATAGGCTTTGCTGTTGGTGCAGCTTTTTTAATGTGTTGTTGTGTGTAGCTCATGTTAGCTCATGTTGACAAGACAGTACGTATACGCGCACATACACATCAACACACACACGAGCTGCTGACGCTGCCATTTTTGCATCAGTGCGTTTGCTACTCAAATCAGCTGCAAAATCTCACCTGAGTGGGCTTTGGTTTGACTCAAGTGTATGTTCTGCTTTAACACATGGAAACAGTGGTCCAGCTTTTGCACAGAACACTGCAAATGTGTCTCCTGTTAGTAATGCACCTTCAAAATCCGTGGCCAGCACTCAGGGTAAGCAAACAGAGTGATCAAGCCAGCTATGGTCATGGTAGGGTTTCATATTTGGATGCTGCAGACGGCTACAGGAAACACCAGTGGTGTGTTTCTTCCAGGCTCTTGGCTGTGACATGAACTTGTAATTTAGACATCTACAGCAGTGGAATATCTTACTGCAACATGGAAACATATTTTCCTTAACATTCATATCAGTATAAGGCCCCAAGATCAGAAGCTCATGGAATCCCAAACAACTAGGTTGCCCTGAGGTACCCTTGAGCAAGGTATCGTCCCCATCATTGCTCCCCTGGGTTTAAATAGCTGCCCTCTGCTGCATGGCGTGTATGGGTGAAAAGCAGAGGTTGAATTTCGTTGTGTTTCACAATGACAAGAATAGTCACTTTCATTGTGTTTTCAAGTGTGTAGAATTGCTTTTTCTGCTGTAATATACTCTATTTCAGTGTTTTCCATCTCAGTCTTGTGGACTCAGTCTTGCACCGTCCCACAAAGTTTCTGATATTCATTCCATCTGACACACCTGATCCCCAAACCGGAGACAGTTCCTCCCCAGGGCTGTTATTAAAAAGCAGCTCTGTTTAATATATGATATAAAATAAGACGTTTTCCACTGATTTTCTATAGTTTTTTTGTCAACTGTTTTAAATTGTGTGTGTGTGTGTGTGTGTGTGTTTGTTTGTGTGTGTGTGTGTGTGTGTGTGTCCCAAAGATAAGACATTTTTGTGATCCATGTGTGTTAGTAATAGCTGTGTGATACAGTTTCAGTGGAAAAGAAACATTATACGTTTATGAGCGAGTGTGAACTTCCATCACTCTGACTACGCTTGAAATAACAGGAAGAGCCTTGATGATGACAGATACTCTCCTTCCATCACGGCACATTATTGTGAAAAAACAGATGGAAGTTCTTTTTTTTTTCTTTTTTTTTTTTCTCCTTCCAAGCAATCTGGCCTAAACACTTAAACCCTGTAAATGTCTTAAATGTTTGAAGCTCCTCATCTGGTTCTGTTTTAACAGGAAGGGGAAGATGCTGTGCAGTTTGCTAACAGGGTGAAGGCAGCCATCGCCAGGCAGGGCGGTCTGGTTGACCTGCTTTGGTGAGTGAGCTGTCATATGACCCTGAGTTTACTGGCTTTGAACACCCAAAACAGAACAGGCCAAGCCTTCAGTGAAAGGCAGGCACAAAGGACGTTTATAGAGCCATGTTAAAACTCTCCCAGGAATATGGATAAATATATGATTTCTTGTTTCTACATGTATCTGTAGTTTTTTTACTGGAACTGAAATCTTTTGTAGCTATTCGATTTTTGGGTAGACTATTGAATAAAATGTAATGAATAAAACTGAATGATCGTTTGTTGTGTATCAAAAAAACATTAGCAGTTAGGTTTAGTTGCTTCTGCTTGACTGAATTCTTTTTTCCATGTCTGAGCCATGGCTGACCTAATTAAGCTTCCTCAACTTAACAAGGCTTGTAGTTTCACTGCAAAACAAAGGTTAACTAAGTCATGGCTGTTCAGTTTTATTATGTAAAAGAATTTTTCTGACAAACTGTCCCCTTAAAACTGAGGAAAGGTGTTTTGGTGTGTGCAGGGATGGTGGCTTGAAGCGGAGCAAAGTGAAAGACACTTTCAAAGAAGAGCAACAGAAGCTGTATAGCAGGATTTTGGTGGGCACTCATGAAGACCGCAGTCGCTCCTGAGGTGAGGGGTGAGCGAGCGGGAAAGACACTCCATGACAAAACATGAAAAACATCTGCCCAGCCCAGGTCTCTGCATTGCCACGACTGAAAAGGATTTTGCTATTCAGTCGGTTCGTGCTTGTGTTGTCGCGGTCCAATCATTACCAACCAAGCAAAAGAAAACACCCAGTCATAATTTGGTAGCATCAGCACAACGCAAGGTTCCTGTCACCATTTCATCTAAGAACAGGTCGTCCTGAGCATCGTCAAGAAGCTTTGAGCAGGTCTGTCAGTGTGAAAATTGAACCATCATGCACTGGGGTCTTTTTCATCCACTCTGATTTTGTATTTTTTGAACATTTACACTGTATTTATTATATTCATCTTTTACTGTTACCACTTTGTCCATTTTTTGTGTAAAGATGTGAAAGAAGGATTAGACAGCGATATAAGGGACTAATTTGAGATGATTTGGGACGAGGAACAAGAACCACAACATGTGAACCGTGTCGTCAGTCATATTTCTTGTTAACCTTAGCTGGAAATTAGTGAACAAAATATAAAACTGGGATAATATTTCTACATGTTTCAATAGCAATGTTTGGAACGTTTTAAAACACAACCTGTGATTTATAGACCTGCATTATTTTCATCCAAGTCAGGGACACTCACGGGAAACATTTGAGGGAGATGACGCTTACTGAACACAACAGATATAGAAAAAGGCAAAAGAGAATTTTAAATGCGAATAAAATTTTGTTTGTAAAGTATGAACCAAGATTGAGGGAAAACTCTGCCCACCCCTCTTCAAATGTTTTGTTGATCATTTTTTTGTGAGGGCAGTCAGCTTTAAATGTGTGTCCTGTGCAGAATTATGTTTTATATATTTTGTTTTAATCTTAAGAAATATCTTCTGCTACGCTGACAGTTTTTTTAAAATGGTTAGTACATTTCCGCTCTCTTAAATGATTATGAAATGACCACATTGCTGTTGGCTAATACTCAGTATGCATTTCTTCATTACTCAAACATTTTGCAATGGGCGTAGCAACGTTGGCCGAAAAAAGATTTAAAAGCTTTGTCTTCACTTTTTTTCCAGGCGAAGCGACTATAGTGACTAAAGGGATTCAAGCAACACATGCTTTACAGTGTCAGTTACGGCTGGTTTGAGCCCATTTGAGCCTAATTTATAAAACCTTCCTGCTGTATGAGAAGTGTCAACACAACACAATGATAGACCAGTCTGCAAGTTTGCGCAAGCCTTTTTTTTATGTTACAGTCTGAACAAATTTGCTACAAATATCTGTCCTCTCCTTGCTGCAGAACTTACTCATAGAGCTTGGTGGCGAATTCAACGAGGCACGTACGCCCGCTAATTGAGGAAATGGTCAAACGCAACCCAATTGCCCTACTTAGGATGTTATTCAGAGGACATCAAAACTCTGCGTTGATATCCTGTGTTGCCTGTGCATTACAGCGAATGCGTTGCGTCATATAACAGTAGAACTCCTGATCAGAAGTGCAGATATGGATCCATTTCTGCAAGCAGGCAGAAGAACCCAGTGTTCACACTGGAGCACTTTGCAGGGACACTTCAGTTGACGGGTCCAGTTTGGAGACATTGTTCTACATCTACCTCGACAGTTATCCTGTGCAAATGCACCAAAGGAAGTGTAAGATCCTTGTTTTGGGTCACACTTCACAATCTTGACAAACCTGCTGATTTCTTGGCCACTTTACAACCGACCTGATCCGAACACGTTTCCTCAGACGTGGACCCCTCATCTGAAACTCACTTCACCCGCTTCTCACAAATATCTCCGATTGTAGAGTTCAGCTTATGAAGAGGGTAAAAATGAAGATCCCTGTGAAGCTCCATGTGGAGGGATCTGATGATCATCTGAGGCCGAGTGATAAAGTCTTCTCTGCCTAATAATGTGCGCCAGGGTTGTAAAAATGCATCTACATGTGAAGCAACTGCTCTGGGAACGTTACAGCCGATTAGAGTGAAATGTATTAGAGTTACACTCTTCTTTGCTCACGTGGTTTTCTGTGTGGCATCCATTTTTTTGTCTTTTTTTTTAAACATAGATTGGTTGAGATGCAGGTCAGTGTGTCTGTTTTCTATTAAAATATGTTTGTTTCACAAAAATAGAGCCTTAAAAAGCAGAGCAAAATGAAGAAACTAGCAAGAGCAAAGAAAAAAATGCCATTTGATGAAGAGTGAGTAAATTCAATGTTTAGATATACTTTGGTCTGTTCAAGACTTTGAACATTTGTTCTCAAAATTTCTAATTCCCTGCTGTTATTGTTAAATATAAGCTTGAAAATGATAAAAATGTAAAATGTAGTGTAAATGTGGACTGAAATCCAATTTTTAATGCACATTTTCTCTAATAGATGGCGGCTCTGTGGCCAGATTCCTGTGTCTGTATTTGCAGTGATTTTGCTTTTTGTGATGTAAGTTACATAATTACTTGGATTTAATTATGTAATTACCTCCTTAATTACTTTGTTACAAAAGGAATTGGATAGAAACTGATGTAACAGGTTCTGTGACCATTTCAAAAGCACATGGTGTATTGTATGTATGATTTTGTTGTACTATTTTTTTTCTTATTTACTGTAAACCATCATTCATTCACTATGGTGTGCTCATTTTGTTAAAAAAAAAAAGAAGAAGAAAGAAAATAATCAGAAGCCCACTAAAGTATTCAATTGGAAATGAATCGAAATCTGATGTGCATTAAATAAATAGTTTTTAGAACTTTTTTTTATGAAAGGTCAGAAATGCAAAGCTCCAGTGACCCCAAAATGAACAGCATAAGCTTCTTTCTGACCAGTCTGCTCTGATTAGTTTGTTTCTGCCTTGTAAACACCAGCAACACGGCAAACACTTTCTATAACTGGCTGGTGAAACTTGGATTAGGGCCTGGCTAAATGGAGAAAGGAAGTGTAGGAGGCCTAAGTTGTCTGAGGATTGGAGCAGAGCCATTTTATACTGGTTTTGGCCTCTCGTGCCTTGTGTGGGTGGCGCCGTGTGGGTGTGTGTGGATGGACTGACCGTGCAGTTTGCTGTGCTGCAGTTCTGCCAGTGACTTGACGTCTGCAGACTCTAAAAAACAGCAGCTTTTTTCCCTCCCTTCAAGCAGCAAAGCTGAATCTCAAACCTGTTTCCTCTGACTCGCATCCGACATGCTTCAGTCTCAGCCGCATATGAACGAACGAGTCCAAAACCCTCAATAAAACACTCTGCAAAGTTCATTTTTGTGTCGTCCATAATTTCAAACCGTATATGTATATTTGGTTGCTCTCGCAACAAAACTTTCACCTCCGTTGATGTGAGACAAGCTCAAACAGTGATAATATAATATTAACATAGTGATGATAAATAAATGGACCACTAAAATAATACATAGAAATTATCGTTAGGATTTTATTAAATATGTTCATATAATCGATGCTTTAGGTGGTTTATGCAGAAAAAATGGACCGTTTTAAAGTTTTCACTCTTAGATTAAAGAAATATTTATTCGTAATTTATAAACACATGATAAATGAATGATTACATTAATTATGCCGGTGCAGATATGTTGATGTGTGTTACAATTTCAGCCATTGCTGGCATCGTCTGAAGTCTTTGAACTGTGTTGGACTGAAAAACCGTAGCTTAGCTTTTCATTTCCTCCCAATACATCCCTTGTTAAAAAACAGAGAGCATGAACAACAAGAACCAGTTCAAGCTTGGTATCACAACCAGATTTCTAAACGTCCCACCGGTCCGATCTACCCACCACCTGTCAGTACTGATACACTGCACAGTGAGTCAGTGCTGCTCAGGGTGCTGTAAAACAGTGGACGAGAAGGACTGATGAGTGAGGAGAGAGCCGTGTTACGCAACAACCACTGAGAACATCTTGTTCTGCCAAGACTCACTTTCAGTTCACCTGCACAACAGGCGTTCATTTATGTGGCCACAGCTGATCTCTGATCAGCCAATCAATCAATAATGCAATCTAGCTGGCTGTCTCTCTCTGTGCTTGTATACAAACATACACTGTGAGCACAACTGTTTGTGTAACGAGGGAGGGTGTGGCCTAAGGAGATCAACACCCTTTATCAAGGTGTGCAGAATTAATAGGCGGCTTCTTTTCCTCCTCAGGCAAAATGGGCCAAAAAAGAGAGAGAACTGACTCTGAAAAGTGAAAAACTAAGAAGTCTTTCAGAGGGAGGCAGCACTCTTGAGATTGATGAGATATCGGGTCGTGATCACAGAACCATCAAACGGTTTGTTGCAAACAGTCAACAGGGCCACAAGAAACGTGATGAGGGAAAAAGACACAAATTAACGGCCAAAGATTTGAGAAGAATCAAACGTGAAGCTACAAGGGAACCCATGATCCTCCAGTGCGGTCATATTCCAGAACTGAACCGACCTGCAGTGTCCAGAAGTACAAGGTGTTCAGTGCTCAGAGACGAGATCAAGGTAAGGAGGGCTGAAACCCGACCACCACTAAACAAGACACATCAGTTGGAACATCAAGACCGAGCCAAGAAATATCTCAAGACAGATTTGTAAAGGTTTGATGGACTGATGGACCAGATGGATGGGCCTGTGATGGATCAGTAATGGGCACAGAGCTCCACTTCCACTCAGACACCAGCAAGGTGGAGGTGGGGTACTGGTATGGGCTGGAATTATAAGTTGAACTAGTTGGACCTTTTCTGGTTGAAGATGGGCTCAAAATCAAGTCCCAAACCTACTGCCAGTATTTAGAAGACACTTTCTTCAAGCAATGGTTCAGGAAAAAATCTGCATCTTTCAAAAAGACCATGATTTTTCTGCTGGACGATGCTTTTTGACTTAGTTGTGCAATAATTCTGCACACTAATAGTTGCCTAGTAATTGTACACACTTGTATATCCTCTGGGAATGTTCACACTCACTTTTTGTTTGTAAAACATTCAGGTTTCAGGGTTTTAAGATTTAGGATTGACTGATGGCACTGGATTTGTTCCAGATTAAAATAAATCCTCAAAATACTAAATCTGCACACTGTGCATGCGTTTTAATCATAGAAGATCGAATCCAATTGTTTGAGGTGAAAATAAAGAGGTAGTAATAGTAATAGCAGTAGTAATTAGTAGAGTAATAGTAATAGTAGTGATAGTTGTAGTAATGATATTAGTAATAGTTGTAGTGGTAATAGTAATAATAGTAGTGATAGCTGAAGTAATTATAGTAGTAATAGTAGTGATAGTGGAAGTAATTATAGTAGTAATAGTAGTGATAGTGGAAGTAATTATAGTAGTAATAGTAGTGATAGTTGCAGTGATAATAATAGTAAAAGTAATGATAGTGGTAGTAATTATAGTAATAATAGTGATAGTTGTAATAACAGTAATAATAGACGTAATAGTAGTGATAGTTGTAGTATTAACAGTAATAATAGTAGTGATAGTTGTAGTAATAGTAATAATAGCAGTGCTAGTTGTAGCAATAATAGTAGTACTATCACTACTATTACTATTATCGCAACAACTATCACTATTATTAGTGATAGTTGTTGCGATAATAGTAATAGTAGTGATAGTTGTAGTAATAACAGTAATAATAGTAGTAACAGTAGTGATAATAGTAGTGGTAGTTGTAGTGATAATAGCAGTGATAGTTGTAGTAATAACAGTAATAACTAGTGATAGTTGTAGTGATAGTTGTAGTGATAACAGTAATAACCGTAGTGATATTTGTAGTGGTAATAGTAGTGATAGTTGTAGTGATAACAGTAACAATAGTGATAGTTGTAGTGATAACCGTAATAACAGTAGTGATAGTTGTAGTGATAACAGTAGTGATAGTTGTAGTGATAGTTGTAGTGATAACAGTAATAACAGTAGTGGTAGTTGTAGTGATAATAGTGATAGCTGTAGTAATAACAGTAATAACAGTAGTGATAGTTGTAGTGATAATAGTAGTGATAGCTGTAGTGATAACAGTAATAACAGTAGTGATAGCTGTAGTGATAATAGTAGTGATAGCTGTAGTGTGCTGGTAATAACGGTAGTGATAGGTTGTTGGTATTATTGATGGCTTCTATTAGTGATAGCCAGTATTAACAGTAGTGATGGTTGTGGTGATAACAGTAGTGTGGTGTGATGGATTTGTAGATATTAGTGGTGATGGCTGTAGTATTAACGGTAATAACAGTGGTGATGGTTGTGAAAGTGAGTAATGGTAGTGATGGCTTTGGTGATAACAATAATAACAGTAGTGATAGTTGTAGTGATAATAGTGATAGCTGTAGTGATAACAGTAATAACAGTAGTGATAGTTGTAGTGATAAAAGTAATAACAGTAGTGATAGTTGTAGTGATAATGGTAGTGATAGTTGTAGTAATAACAGTAATAACAGTAGTGACCTTTGTAGTGATAATAGTAGTGATAGCTGTAGTAATAACAGTAATAACGGTAATTGATCGGTGATGATAATAGTATTGATAGCTGTAGTGGTAACAGTAATAACAGTGAAGTGATGGTTAGTGATAACAGTAATAACCAGTAGTGATGGTTTTAACTAGTGATAATAGTGATAGCTGTAGTGATAACAGTAATAACAGTAGTGATAGTTGTATTATTAACAGTAATAACAGTAGTGATAGTTGTAGTGATAATAGTAGTGATAGCTATAGTGATAACAGTAATAACAGTAGTGATAATAGTAGTGATAGCTGTAGTGATAAGAAATAACAGTCGTGATAATAGTAGTGATAGCTGTAGTGATAACAGTAATAACAGTAGTGATAGTTGTAGTGATAATAGTAATTGATGGCTCAACCAGTGATAACAGTAATAACAGTAGTGATAATAGTAGTGATAGCTGTAGTGATAACAATAACAGTAGTGATAGTTGTAGTGATAACAGTAATAACAGTAGTGATAGGTGTAGTGATAATAGTAGTGATAGCTGTAGTAATAACAGTAATAACAGTAGTGATAGTTGTAGTGATAATAGTAGTGATAGCTGTAGTGATAACAGTAATAATAGTAGTGATAGCAGTAGTGATAGCTGTAGTGATAACAGTAATAACAGTAGTGATAATAGCAGTGATAGCTGTGGTGATAACAGTAATATAAGTGGTGATAGCTTTGGTGATAACGGTAACAGTGATGATAATAGCGGTGATGGCTGTGGTAATAACAGTAATAACAGTAGTACAATGGCAATAGCTGTAGTGATAACAGTAATAACAGTAGTGATAATAGCAGTGATAGCTGTAGTGATAACAGTAATAATAGTAGTGATAGCTGTAGTGATAACAGTAATAACAGTAGTGATAATAGCAGTGATAGCTGTAGTGATAACAGTAATAGTGGTGATAATAGCAGTGATGGCTGTGGTGATGAAAACAGTAAATAATAGTAGTGATAATAGCAGTGATAGCTGTAGTGATAACAGTAATAACAGTAGTGATAATAGCAGTGATAGCTGTAGTGATAACAGTAATAACAGTAGTGATAGCTGTAGTAGTAGAGGCAGTAGGGATCGTGATAGCTGTTCTTGCTCTAGCAGATCTTTATTGGACACGTGTCCAGGTGAAGAGAGCGGAGTGGATAATCTAACAGCCTGTGTTGGGTCGGGGAAGGGAATCCCTGTTTCCATCACGGTTCAGCTCTCTGTGCTAAACCGGGCCCGAATTAGCCGATCAGAGTAGTGGTGCCTCTCCAGGCGGCCTCCCCTCCCCCTCCCCGGTGAGTGTGGGCTGGCCCGCGCGGTCGGTTCGGTAGCTCTGCTCCACCTGCGCAGGTCTCGCGCGCGCGTTTTCCGCCTCGGTGGGCGGGGCTAAAGGCCCGGAGCGCCGCCGCTGAAGAAGCTCGGAGCGGGGGAGACGCGGCCCAGAAGCTCGGAGCGACTACCATGCACGGAGCAGGGAGCACAGGCCCGGACGGGCGGGCGGACAGGAGGCGGCGGCCGGAGTTCACCCTCGCCGTGTAGACGCTGCAGCCCCGAGAACACGCCGCCACTGAGCATGGAGCCTCCGCCGCGCACCGCCGTGTTATTGGTCACCGCGAACGTGGGCTCCCTCTTCAACAATGTAAGTGAGAGGAGCGCCAGCTCGGGATTTAAACCGAGCCCGGCCGGAGCGCGCAGCCGCACTGAGCACAGCCGAGGGCCACGCAGGTCTGGACGCGCAGTTCGGCGGAAAACGAGGCAGTTTGACCTAAAAGTGTGTCTCCAGGTTGAGTCTGGACTCGGAGTGAGTTAAACTGACACTAAACGGAGGGAGATCCAGTGAAGTGTAAACCGGAGACAGACCGAACCTGCAGCCGCGCGCGTGTTGTTTTATTTGAGTTAGTATGTGAGTTTATAGTGTTACTATGTGATTATTTGTGTGTGTGTGTGTGTGTGGGTGTGTGGTGTATGTGTCGGCGTGAGTGTGTGTGAGTGAATGGTGCGCGCGCGCGTGTTGTTTATTGTGTGCGTGCGCGCGCGTGCGTGTGTGGTGTATAGTGTGTTGTTTCGCGCGCGCGTGTGTACGTGCGTTGTGCTGTTTAGCGTGTGTGTATGCGTGTGCGCGTGCTTGCGGCCTCCATCCCCGCTCTAGAGTTGTTCTCTGTGACCGTTGGAGGTGCAGCGTCGCCGCTCGTGCGCGCCCTCCTTTCCACGGCGCAGCAGCCAATCAGGAGAGAGAGAGCGCTCCGCGTGCGCGCATTCAAAATAAAACAGGAAATCCCGCGGCACTGTGTGGAGACAAATGTATGGAACTTAAAGCAGAAATATTTATAGAGCATGGACTAAAAGGGGCCATTTTTGACTGCTTCTGTTCTTAATAATGTTTTTTTTTTGTTGTTAGTTTTTAGCTTAAACTGTCTTTACTCAGGAGCAACCAAATATAGACGACGACCAAGAAAAAATAACTAAGTAGCCTGTATTTAAGTAGCTGAAAACTGCATAGAGAATAAAATGAATATTTTCAGTTATTATACTCATCGATAAAACTGAAGTTTTGTGACTATAGAAAGCCTTTTGGTGTTTCAGTCTTTTGAAAGAAAAAGGTCTCCCCTAGAGCCCTGAAGTAGTGACATCATTGTGTGGGCGGAGTCATGCCCATATTAGGAAGGGCTGGGCTCTTTTTCTCCATGGGAAAAGTGAATCAAATGTGGGATTTAAGCATAACCGCCAGTGTGAACCTGTGGAACACAGTAATGTGTTGAGGATGATAAACTGTTCTGTAGACATTTTCTTTCAAAATATAACAAAAGCTGCAAACACAGCTCAGTTCGGCAGTCAGTTTATAAATATTAAAAGTAAAGTTTATTAACTTGATTTTATGACTGACTAGCATCATGACTGTCTCATATTATGACTGGCTAGCACCATGCCTGTCTCACTTGACTGTCTCACATTGTGACTGTCTAACATCTTGACTGTCTCACTTGACTGTCTCACATCATGACTAGCTAGCATCATGACTGGACACCCCACCAAAACAGCAAAACCAGCAAGCTGTGGTTAAAAGCTGAAGATGCTGAATAATGTTAAAACCTTAATTATAAGCAAAGTCATTTCACTGTGCAGGAGTATTAGCTTGGTTGTGGCTCGGTTGAAGCATGCTTGTTGAATTTTTAATGTTTTATCTTTTTAGCGACCTTGTAATTCCTAATTAAACACAGAGAATTACTCTGTCACGTAGTGAAAGTGTACACTGGATAAAACCTATAAACTTTGGAACTTTTTTTATGGAAGTTTTCATGAAATCTCTTACATGGGGCTGTCACTGGTTACAGAACGATGCACAAAGTCTGAATGCTACTTGATAATTACTTCTTTCTTTATTTAAATCTAAAATTAAAATATCACAGATAAGGATTTTTCATACTGACAAGGTTTCAGTGTGAACAAAAACAAGCTTTCAAGTGTGTTATTTGTGAAAGCTTTGTGGTAAATGGTTTATTCTTTTTGTCATCTCACTGAAACTGCAAGAAAACCTCTCAGGATCAGTTTTTCACTTTCATGACCATTTCATTCATGAATAAGGCTGATGAGTTCTCATACTCTGAGATGTACTTTAGGGACTGAAAGAGAACTGCTGAGAAGTGACACAAGTACGCTGATTCAATGGCTTCTGTTAAAAATTTAGAAAGCAAATGAAGAGTGTAAACAGTCAGTTCCTGAGATTGTTGTGTTGGAATTAGGTCTTGTGGGGTGTTTCCAGTATGCAGTGGTTAGTGGATATCAAAAAGGGGTCCAAGGAAGGACACTTAATGATCCACCTACATGTATATACGAGCCCAAGGTTCGCTGATGCCTGATGTCCGTCTGGAACGATTTCAAAAGCTGCTGTAGCATAAATTGCTGAAAAGGTTAACCAACTGTAATAGAAAGGTTTCAGAACACACAGGCCATTACAGCTTGCAGTTTAGGCACAGACCTTTAGAAGTGCCCAAGTTGTCCCCCGTCCACCTCGAAAGCATCTACAATAGACAGAACTGGACCATGAACAGTGTCACCAGGATGCACTATGGGAGGAAGAAAAGTCTCGTACCAGCTACTTAAACATTGATGCAGACCTAGAACGTCATGTAAATAGTGTTAATAAAGAATTTAAGGTGTAGACTTGGCCTCCAAACACTCTAGATCTCAATCTAATCTAGTGTCTGTTGAGTGGGACAAACTGGTTTAATCTGTGGGTTCTGTGCAGGACTCAGAGGATTTGCTGCTGTCGGTTTGGTGTCAGTTACCAACGCTGAGTTTCGATGGTCTTGTCCCCTTCTTGTCTCAGCAAGTCAGAGTTGTTTCATACCTTTGTCTGTCAGTCATGTAATAATAATAGTCTGAGATAGAATTAACGGAGTTTGAATACTTCCTAATGACTTCTTATAAAACACTCGAAAGCGGATAAGATACCCCAGATACCCCCGATAAGATTACTTTGTATGTACTATCATACAGTCACTTCTCAAACCCTCAAGGCACTCTGATTAAAGTCATCCAAAACATTTCGGTAAAGAAACGTCTATCGCTGCATTCCAACAGCTCAGCATTATTTTAATACTTTTGGTCGGAACACTGCCTTCATGTTATGTGCATGCTTGAATGTGCATAAGGGTGGGGGTGCTGCTTATCCTACACCAGTGGAAATTTGGCCATGCACCCGGTTTCCCTTGGCCATATTTGGCACAGAGCGTCTGTTTGGGTCCATTGTGACTATAAACAGATGGATATCTTTCCCCAGAGGATTTCAACCTCTCCTGTCGACTTTTTCTAATAGGTCAACAGTGACGCGTCAACTATGAACGCAAACTTCCAAAAATGGTGGGCTTTCTCGTGTCTGTGTTGGTGGTTTTCCAGATGTGGCCTCTGCCCAGAGAGATCTGACTCGCTTTCTGTTATTGTGTTGAAAAGTTCACAAAGTGGTTTGACCTTATCGACACAAAACTCCTTTCTGCTCTTATTTATTGAATTTGTATGAAAAACGAAGAACTGCTCCCTGGTGTAGAGGCAGTCTACTTGTTTCTGTGCAGATACTACATGAGAGCTGTTGTTTACAGGCTTTAATTGGCCTAAATGTGTTTAAAAAAAAAGAGCAAGTGTGAGACCGGAGAATTCATCCCAGTATCATAGTTCCTATCCCCAGTGCTCGAGCATTTTGCTTTTTATTTGTTCAGCTTCTATTGTTTTGTGAACTTGTTACCTAAGCTATGATACATGCTGCACAGCATACCACTGTGAAGCCAGTAATGCCCCATTCAGCTCTTGAGTTCTCAGTGCACGCCAGTCCTGTCTGACCAGCACTCACTTAACTTTCCATCATTCTTCTCATTTTTGGCTTTCAGGAGTGTAAATCTGACCTTGAAACAATCTGAGTAAGAAACTAGGAAAAAACTCATTGTACCGTGCAACATGCAGTTTCACCACAGTTTGATTCTTCTTAAGAGTTAGGTCTGAACAAGTATTCAGCAATGTCAGTCGTATAAACTGTGTTTTATCTTCGTCTGTACATTTTCAAAGCGACTAGGGCGAGGCACTCGTAGGTTCCGGAGGTCACCTTTGGGCTCCTAATCAGTAAAACGATTATGCCTGATAAAGAAAATTGCAGCAACTCACCACTAACACCAGTCAAGCTGTGGGTTCTGTTGATTAGATGTGTTTGATTAATGTGTTTAATGGATAATTATCTCACAAAGCTAATTCTGTAAACATATCACATAAAAAAAAACCATTAGCTCATCCTGGATCACATTTCCACTCGTCTACTGGAGTTAAAAAGAGTTTAAGTGGTGACATAATGATTTAAAGCTGTGAATGGATTTTTCCTCGTTAGTGAACAGCTTGTCAAAATGCAAATTGTTTTCCTTCCGTTTTTTTCCCTGAACATTAGATGGAAAGTCAGTACAGTAGCAAGGCATTAAGAAGGCATTAAGAAAGTTGTTATAGTTCATATAAAATAATTGTTTATTTGGCATAAATATCTTGTAGATATCATGAGGTCTATTCTCAGCCCTTAAATGTGGCCGCTTGATCCAGAGATGAAAGAGACGCTAAAAGCATTTAACGTAACTCTGAAATGTCAGCTCCTTGGATCCAGGCCCAGCGATAGGAAATGATGCGTTGCAAATTTGGCAAATTCTCCTGAGACAGGAGATGAAGAAAGTTTCCATTGACCCACCCTTCCACTTTTTCTGCAAAGAGAGGGAGCGGAGAGGTGAGCAAATGAATGCAGTTTGCTTTCAAAGTCTCAAAATAGGACCGACAATAATTTAAAGCAGACACAGAGCTGATCCCTGCTTTGGGCCTGAACTTAAATCAGTCCTTCAACACTGACATCACCAGGCACTGCATTCTGAATATCAGCCCTCCAACCGAGTACAGTGGTTTTTCTTTTTGAGCTAGGAGCTGTAATCAATAAAGTAATCAATCAAGATCCAACTGCTATTCAAGCTTTCTGATCACTTTGATCTGTGTGAATCACTCTGTTGTCTATCACTCGTTCAGTTGTCTATTTTGTTACCTGATTAAATGAATGGTTTAGATGTTTGCTGCGTTTTTGGTCACCTGCTGGGTAGAACCGTGAACCAGCGGCCACATTTTTAACCGTACAGCATCACATGATTATTAATGATATCTTCATATGTTATAATATTGAGACTGTCAATATTCTGAACACTGTTGTGTTGTAAAAATTACATTACCAGGCTGAAATTTGCTGGTATTTCCCAACAATTACCCTTATACCCGATCTTCAAAAGACTCTAAAAGCAATAGAAACTTCAATTTAGCCCATGACTCTTACCTCTCTTCAGCTTCTTTGAGCCATGAAGATGGTAAAGGTTTAAAAAGGTTCTGAAGCTCTTCCAGTAACCAGGTCTGAGGCTCTGAACTCGCCATCGAGACCAGTAGCAGCCTAGTCAGAGAGGTATCACTATACTCACATATTTGAGATGATTTCTCTGACTGGTTATGCCTTCGCACTAACGGCATATCATTAATGTTGGTCTGATAGTTTTTGTGATAATTGTTATTTCTGAGCCATCAGCCAACTGCTGATCTGTGTGATGTGAGTAACGTCGCACTCCGAGGTGAGGTGCCTAAATGAACCTTATATGACCTGTAACTTAGAGGAAAAATGGCACCGCCAAGTTTGCCAGGTAATCTTGCAGGTGATGCTCTTTCTTGGACTAGTTGGCTCATTACAGCAGTGTTATGCATGACCTTCCCACGCACCTGCTCCCTTTGCCCATCCATGCAAATAAACTATGCAAAGCCCAACTCCATTAACATGGTAGATCCTGTCCATACAGCTGCTGGTTGAACTTTTTATTTTAAAGGGACCTAGGAGTAGTTTTCTCTACTCAAAGATCCATCAATGTAGGAAAATCGAAGCATTACGGACAGCGTATGGCAGCGAAATGAAGCCGGAGAGTCTTCATTAGAGCTTCATCCAAATTCAGGAAAACCATGAGGCGGACTTGTGATGAAGTGATGAAGTTCTAAGCAGTGTTTCCACCCCGTGCAAAGGAAATACAAAAGAAATAAAAATAAATGGATTAAAATACCCATCTTATAGCTCGCCATTTGCTACACTTCATTAGAATAGAAACTTTTTAGATGGTGTTATAAGATGTGTTACAGTGTGTCTGTGTGTGTGCGTGTCAGTTAGTGTGTCTCATCATAAACAACCATTTCTTAAAGTCTCAAAATGCAATTAGGAACAAATAATATTATGGTAATTAAACTTTGCTAAAAGCTCAGGAATCAAAAACAGTCAAATGATATGAAATGTTTTACAAACAGAGAGTCATAAATAGTGATACACATTAACAAAAGCCATGTTATTTATGTGAATGTAATAACTCAGTCATTATCATTAAATGTCACTTTGGCTTTCAGGTAATTACACTCATGGACGATTCTTAAAATCCACCTTTTTTTTTTTATTTTAACCGGTTAAGCTCTTGCAAACCAGCAAACAAAACTGGGTGGTTTGCATTAAGAACATGTTTCCCGGGCAGCGGATGTCAGCATGTTTTTCCATTGTCTAGTAAGACAGCAGGAATGTTTTTGAGCAGTTCCTGCGAAGGCTTTTTTTTCCACAACATATCTGCTCCCAAACAGGCTGCGCTGCTTCTGCCTGGAGCCGTGCCTGCCTTCGACTGCTATCTGAGATACGGTCATGACTGGACAGTCTCTTCTCGCACAAACACTTTCCTGCCTCGTGTCTTTTTAAATGGCTCACCTGCTGTTGTCTGAGCCTCATATATTATGGATCAGGGCTTTTGATCCAGGTTCCCGAAAATGGCAGGTTATCGCTGCTCATTGGTTAAGCTGCGTTTATCTAGAGCGTGTTTAAAGTGTTAATGAGCGAAGTGGTCTTCAGATGGAAGGGCAGAACTGCCTCTAGTTTTGTCAGCGAGCTCGTTTGCCATATGTCACACTGCATCCCATAATAGTCTGTGATCTTGACCAAAATGCATTGCAAACATTCACGCTCATAAAACTAAAAAAAGCAGCAATAAAACTAATAATAACTGGGTGATATAAAGAAGGCAGCTGCAGCCATTATGGATATCAGAACCTTTTCTCATTACCTCCAGTGAAGTTTGCAATTTTAAACGGCCTTTCAAATGGAAACATTTCTAATTTTTGTTCAGATTTTTTACATTTTTTATCTGTTTCAGCTGAAAAGACCCACCACCTTCATAATTTGTTTTTATGGCTCCATGTCCTGTTTGAGGATAATTCTTTTACTCGGTTTTTTACTGCTCTACCGTTCAGAATCATTTTTAGACTAATTCTAACTTGTGTTAACATCAACTCTAATTAAAACATGTTGGAATTCAAGTTTTATTTAAATAAACAATGAAACAAAAGTTCAAATAAACAAACAACTAAATATGTCAGACTGTGCTCATTTAATCCATTTCGATTACGATCGTGACCTTCAGGGATTCTAAAAACAAAACGCTTGAACCACTGAAGCTGAGGAAGACCCACTCGAGCGGTGGAGGCAAAGTATTATCCATACGAACATACTTACATGGTTCAGTTTAAATGTGAAGGTCAAAGAAAATAGTATAACTTAGATGCATTTAAATAGACAAGAAAAAAGTGCAATAAAAAGCATGATCATTTCAAATTCAGTTTCAGAATCAGTGTTCAGAATCTGAGAATTTGTGTTCAGTGATAGTGATCTCAGTGTGGACCAAAATGATTGATACGAGTTTTGCCCATCATTTAGCAGCCCTAGATTATTTCCTTTTTTTAGTTAATCTCTCCCATTGAACTGATGAACCTCGGGTGATCTGCTCATCAGAGGTTTTTGCACAAGAGGGCATATCAAAAGAGTGAATTCAGAAATTCCTACAAATTGCAATTTTCCTTTTTACTTATTGTTATTTGGATCATTTGTAATTGTAAAATGTCTTCATTGGAAGATCATTTTTAGTAGCCGACTTTTGGACCTGCGGTTCAAACGCGGCTCAGTGCAGTTTAGCAGCTACTGGAAGCACTTTCGTGAAGAGCAGCAGACAGATGCAGTGGACATTTATGCTCAGCACTAAGCATTTTTCTGTGAGTTTTGAAGATGTTTTAACCAGATTTGGTTAATGTGTCTCTGCGTCTCGGGTTTTCCACGAGTGTGGACGTGTGAAATCAGCATTTTTCAGTCTTTTGTTGTTCATAACTGAAATAGTTGAAGAGCATCCTGAAGATAGCATCTGGAGGTATGGTAAACAAAGGCTGTCTGTAGAATACATTCCTCAGTACAAGAACAGAACAAAGGTCAGCTTACGTGGTTTATCTGGCGTTATGTACCATGCTTTTGGAATAATCAGACATTTTTTACTTCAAAGTTGACGTGAATAAATAATTTTCTTTTGATTGATTTGTTTTATGTACGATTACGCGACGCTCAATTCGTAATCTTGGCTGAAATATAAATTCAGTTTAAATGAAACGACAACTTTGTGAGATACGACTCAACAGTCAGCCTCTGCATTTCACCCATACAGCAGGGGCCAGCTATTGAAAGCGCCAGGGAAGCAGTGACGAGGACGATACCTTGCTGAAGGGTACCTCAGGGCATCCTATTGGTCTGTGATTCAAACCCACAACCTTCTGATCCTGGGGCTGATTCCCTAACCACTAGGCCGCCGCTGGCCCAAGCTGGGCTAGACTGGGCTAGACATCACAGACACAGCAAATTCAGAATCTTTATGTTAGCAAATCTGTTTACAAAATGGCTTTAACATACTACAGCCGGTTTCATTCTACGTTAAGATCCGTTTCACAAAAAGGAAGAAAAATATAGTTTGCCATTAAATAGACCCTTTAAGTCAAGAATTAATAGAGAGACTTTTGGTTTAACATGGAAAACACACTGAACTTATGTCTCCGTCTTAAAAAGGGTGAGATACATGCTTTTTTCCCTTTTGTTCTGGGCAATCTAATTGGACTAAAAGTGAATTAAGTGAATGAAGAAACTGTGCCAGCGCTGATGTTTTACGGTCGATTTCCTCATTAGTGGCTGAATGCCTGGCCTGAGTTTTGAACTGATTACAGCCTGTAAACTTGCTCTGACACTGAAACGGAGTCCTCTTGTCCACAGGTCGGTGAAATCGAGAGCGATTGGCTGCGGGAGTTCTTCATGGTGAGTCTGCCGGCAGCACGTGATCATGTAACGGCACCCTTTAACATAAACCTGGCCTGGTTCAGTCCCCGAAGTGGGACTTTTATTAAAAGGAGATTAAATAAACAAATAGAAAAAAGACTGCAGTTTAAAAGGGTGGACTTTTCTTTCTTTGCTGTTTTATATACACATATGAATACATTTTGGTACCCCTGCCCAAACTACGCGGTTAAAAACACATCCTCTAGAGAGAACACGCTTCTGCACAATGAAATATATAGCTGCATAAAATTGCACAAAAATCCGTATTTTTAAGGTTCATTGTTTTCGATAAATAAACTGATGGTTTAATTTCTTTTTACAGTGCAGGTCAGTTATTTAGGCAGAATTTGGACTGTTTTGAGTGCCGTATGTAACGTGCCGGACCAAACTGCAAATTCACAAGCTTTGAGTGATGAAATTTTATTATTATTTAACTATTATAGCCATGCGATATTCATTCTATTTAAAACGATTCCTACTTTTTGTCTCCCTGAAAGACCGTGCACACATACAAGCCCCGCTTCATTGCCCTGCACTTCCAGGAGGTGGGGGGAAAAGACTACATGGTCAACATGGCCCACGCCGAGAACTTCTTCTGGTAGGCTTAACTCCATGATTTTTATGGCTCCCGCTTGGTGAGCTAAACACAAAGCATCAACTCTAACATGAAATATGAAGACAGCGATGCTCTTTTGTCCTCGAGAACACAGCACATCCACATTAGCAGTTAAGGTGGACACACAATGTTTAGATTCTTTTAAACCAGTTTTCCCGTTTAAGATTATTGGATCACGTTCTCAGATATTTCACATTAAGAAGATAAGTCAACACCATATTCATCAAAGCGGCCCTCCTTGCCTTGAGGCAGCGTTACAGACCCCCGGCATTCACTTTAGCAGCTTCACAAAGAAGCACCCGGGCGTCATTCCATCAGGCTTGAAGAAGATACACATATACTGAGCATTTTGTCTGCTGAGAACTTCCTGTTCCTGGGACATTTAAAAAGACATCAGAATGTCTGCAAATGCTCCATTTGAGCTTTCACAATCAATGAAGGATTTATGACCGGCTCTTAAAGATCTGAAGCACTGCTGAAGCACTGAAGTCCACAAGGTCTGTACGTGGAAACTGCAAAATGTATAATCCAGGGCAGCCAATCAGGACATTAGAAAGTTCGCTATCCGAAAGCAAATGTTGAGACGTTAAACCAAACTGGTTGCAGGATTTTCTGCTCAAGAACAGTAATATTTCTGAGCTCAGTTCAAAGCTTTTCAGCTGTATTCGTTCCAACTGTGGCATTAGAGACAGAGCTACGAGACTGAGGTAGGGGTCACAGTCTGGGGTCAGTCTTTTAGCCCATCTCTAGGCAATATGGGATTAAGCACTTAAAGAACGGTAGCAGATGTTCCCAGCTAAAGTCAAACTCATAACCTCCAGACTCAGAGCTCTCTCACCACTGTGATACTACAGTGTCTTCATCTCCTTTAGGAACGAGCGCTTCCTTGCAGGATGTCATTAATCAAACCTTCTACAGCTTTCAGCATTATTGGGCACCAGGAAAGCAAGGTGTAGTACCAGGTGTAGTTAGTAGCGCTGTCGCTTTACAGCTAGAGGGTTCTAGGTGTGATTCCCAGCTGGGACAGTCCGGCTTCTTTCTGTGTGGAGTTTGCCCATTTTCCCCATGTGCTCCCATGAGCTCACAAGCTGCAGTTGCTCTTCAGATCATCAATGAGACATTTTTAAATTAAGACCGTTCTTGGAGTTGTTAAGCTGTTAAAGTACTTGAATAGAACCGTGACTGTTTCTGTTTGCTTCTTTGTTTTTTAAAATGTTTGGTCAGCTTTTTTAGAACGGATGGTTTTTTCTTTTAGTCCGAAGCTTTCTTTCTGTGTTCTTTGACGATGAATGATGTTTATTTCCCCTGTGCTCTCCCTGGGGCGGCGGTGGTCTAGTGGTTAGGGAGCCGGCCCCAAGATAAGGGCCGTAAGGACGTGGAATCCTAGACCAGTCGGTTGCTCTGAGCTACCCTTGAGCAGGGGACCGTCACCATCGCTGCCCCCTGCTGTACTGTTGAAAAGCAGAGGTTGAATTTTGTCGTGCCATGTTTGACAATGACAGAATGTAGTCACTTTTACTTTTCTTTTCACAATACCAGGACCATTGAATCCAGCTCTGAGATGAAGGACTTTGATCGTGTGTGTGTGTATGTGGACAGTCAGTTTAAGGCAGAGGACAACTTCACGGTAAGTGTCATTTGATTGTCCAAAACTGAAGGCATGGCTCACATGCCTTTCCGTTCATGCAGTCGCACAAATCATTGCCTTAGACGTCATTTTTCACCTAAAATTCACCGAAAATAACAAACTAAAGCAGAAAAGTTTGAGAACGGCTCATCAAGTTGTCAGACGCGCTGACTGCTTGCCAGTGTAGACTTTTTAAAACCAGGGCATACATTTTTACATCATTTCATTTTACCGATGATATATTACAGACATTTCTCTGAATGAAATAATGTACTCACGCAGCGGTAACACAGCACTTATATATTCTCATTTTAGTGAAATACAAAATTTTTATGCAAAAACTAGACAAGTTAAATACACACGTATATACAAAGCAAAACCTTTTTAATACTTTTCTTCTCAAAAATGACCTACATTTATATTAGCTGTAAGAAAAACTATAAAAAGGGAAATACAAATCGATGAAGCCTTATGTATACACACACTGCAATGTGGAAAAGTCTGGAGCCACCCTCATTTCTTTATATTTTGCTGTTGATGCAGAAATACTCTTTACCTGTCTTAAATCTTTATCTGTGGCATATTAAGTAGATTAAATTGAAGACATGGGATCAGTTTTTTTACTCCATCAGGCTGTGATGTGAGTTGACTAGTTAAGGGGTTCCACTCAGCTTTCGGCATCACCAGTAAACGAATCGACTGCACCTGATTCCTCGCCCGTTTCTGCCTTAAGTTATATGCTTTTGTTTTGCTTGAATGATTCATATGTAGGTCGCATTGCGGCTTAACAAACAAAAAACAGTCCTCTGCAAGCGTTCAGGCACAGGGACTGTGCTGAAACTGAGAGCCAAAAACTTTGTGCTCCATTAAGCCAGGAGAAGATTTCCTCAATAATACATTCAAATACAAGAAATCCTGGCTTTTCGGAAGCAAGGTATGAAGAAAGAAGGGTGTCTTAAGACTTGCACATGGTTTTTGGAGGCTTCGAGAACAGCATGTTACAGTTTGTGACCACTAGGTGGAGTGCTGGCCCTGGTTGAAAAAGATTGTGGGCTTAAGCCCTTCTCTTTTCTAACTTATGTTCATTTACTATCAACCAGAATAGCTCTGCAAGCAAATTCTGCATAATACAATCCCCAAGTCATAATAATCTCTGTGCGTGGCCGCTTAGATCTGGATTCCGTTTGAGTTCTGTGGAAATGACTTTAATGGCCCACGGTAGACAGGTTTCCTCCCTGAACAAGCCGATGCTGTTCTTGTAATCGACTGTGTGAAGAGTTCATAGAAAACAGAGTCAGCGAGAATGGCTGCGTGATGCGTGATGTGTTTAAACTGTGGTTTCAACGACCCCGCGGTGCAGCTGCATGTTTCTCACTGGCTAACCATGGCCAGAGGGAACATCGTGTGGTCTGTAGTCTCTCACACGCTGTTGGACCGAAGCTAGGAGTCCCAATTTGGACAGAAACCACTTGCACGTTAATCCGACAATAAAAGGTCTCCCTTCGGAGAGCAGTGCTAGCAAGCAATTTAGTAGATAATTAACTTAAAGTGCATGTTTAGATGAGTTAAGATTTCCCACTAAACTGTATATTGCGTGTGTGTGTGTGTGTGTGTGTGTGTGTGTGTGTGTGTCCCTCTACATTCATAGCTACATGACCACTAGGGGGACTAAAGCTCAGAGTAAGATACTGATCAGATGAAACTCCAGCGTTTAAACCCTCATGACCCTGGGTTTTGGTTTTATTTGGTTTTATCTTTATGTTCTTGCTCTCTTTTAATTTAAATGTTCTGATATGTGAACTCACTGACATACACAATTTTTGGCTTAATTACTGATAAATAACAACATCACACTGATTAAAAACCTCTAATCAAATCCTTAAAATGAATGTATTCACAGAAGATCATTATTTTCAACATAAACACATTGTATGAGTTTCCAAAGCCCTATGTCTTATTTTTTTTAAAATCAGAAGTCACTGAGAAGTTTTTTGCTTCGGTTTGACACAGACCTGATTTTTTTTTTTTTTGTGAGCTGTGTGGGTCATATATGGTCCTAGACCTGGTCTAACTCGTGGCCATTCACAGTCAGATTGGAAATTTTGAAGCCACACATCCACACAATATCGAAGCAGCAAAAGCTCATTTTCTGCCAGTAAATGCTGCAAATAAAATAAAGCATTTGGAATCTTTCAACTCGTAAAGGATCAGATCTGAGCAAGATTTAAGATTTGGGAACTGAATAGTAAGGTCTTTAAAATTAGCATTGTCTTAAATTCTTCAAAAAACCCAAAGAAAAACGCACCCCATGACCATCACCTTTATCACCTCTATGATAATTGAGCCCCACAGCAGGACTCTAGCAGGTCAAGAATCTTGACCGAACTGTTCTTTCCCGTTAAAACAGGATTGGTTGATTCGACTGTCAGTTTGTAATTATGCTGGTGGTTAATCTAATCTATTAGGCTTTCAATTCGAAGACCTCACCGATTTGCAGATCCATTAGCTATTTTTTACCTATTCTGATTGGCTCTTAACTCCTAGTGTTTTCCAGCCAATACTCAATAATGGGGGAGTAGTTGTACTACAATAATTATAATTTAAACACAAGCAAGATTTCATGAAGCTGAAAAGTTGCATCCATTTCCTTACTTCCCAGAACTCGTTAGGCCTTCTCTGCTCAAAGTAAATGGAGAAATGAGTCCGCATGAACATCTGTTCTTCTGCAGATGAGCGCGAGTTAGACAAGTAGCCTACTGTAGATCTGCTGAAGAACATTGAGAGGGACAAAGAAGAAAAATCAGTGGGAACTGAGAGAGTGGCAGGGTATTAACCCATAGCCCTCCCAGGTGAGGAGTGATAGACCTTGTATGTTTTGTGTGTGTGTGCGCGCGCGCGTGTGTTTGTGTGTGCGTGCGTGCATGTTGTGTGTGTGTTGTCGTTTGTTCCACACCCTGATGGACTGGGTTAATGTGTGGGACTGGCTGGGCAGTTGGGCGAGTCAATACTTTTAAGTCCAGATTAAAACTATTGATCAGGACTTTCAGTCTGGACATGATAAATAAACTGAGGAGGGGTTTCAGGGGCTTGGAGGTGTTTGGGGTTCAGAAGATGTTAATGTTGAACAGCTGAGGCTGTGTTACCTCTCAGCCAACCCTTATCCCCCACCACCCCAGACAGACACACACACACACACCCACACACACACACACACACACACACACACACACACACACACATTAATTATGCATCTTAATAGGCTCCAGCGATACTGTAACAAAATGTTCTTTCAAGACTAGGACATTGTAAGGTGAGAAAAAAGCTCAAATGATTCTTGGTACATTACAATAATAGTAGTAATAATAATTTCTTCATCATCATTTGCATTGCAGATGCCAATACTGAAACCTCAGATCTTTCTCCCCTCAGTTATCGCATTCCAACATTTTCAGCTGATACAGCCAGAGAGCAGCACCTATATGACACCTCTATACGGCAGGCTTTTACTAAGCGCCAGGCAGGAAAAAAAAGCATGATAAATAGAAAAGAAAGCAAACGAAAAATCCTTCTTCTTCTCTTCTTCCTCTTCTTCTTCTTAATTTTATTATTATTATTATTATTATTATTATTATTATTATTATAAGGGGGCAACAGTGGCCTGGTAGTTAGGGACGAGGCCCCAGGATTGGAAGGTGGTGGGTTCAAATCCCAGACCAGAAGGTTGCCCCGAGGTACCCTTGAGTGAGGTACCATCTCCATCAATGCTGTTCGGGCGCTGGATATGGTGCCCCCTGCTGCTCGGTGTGTGTACGGGTTACATACAGAGGATTGTTGGGGTTCTGTGTGCCGTGCTGTGTTTCACAAAGACAAAGATCTAAAAGAGCCAGTTATAGCCAGGAAAACACACATTTTCACCAATTTTCCAGCTTTTCACTAATTTATACTTCATAATAAAACTAAAGTTCAAAATAAACACATAAAGGGATGCTTGCTGTACACGCAAACATGACTACATTTCACCAAGTGTGCGCACACACACACACACACACACCTATACACAAAATAAAGCGTTTTGTGCATACTCTCAACTTCAGCACCTATCTTCATCAGTCAGGTCAGTGCAGCGTTTAATAAAAATCTATTGACTTACAAGTGATTTTTTATCAAAACACCATTTGTACTGCTGAAGCCTCTTTGCACACTCACACTCACACACACACACACACACACACATACTCTTTGCTGGCCAGCAAAGCGATGATCTACAGCCTCCAGAAAACTGATAACAAATCAATACAGATGGCGTGAGAGAAATGAGAATGCAGAAGAGTGTGGATAGAGGGTCATAGTGTGTGTCGGGGGTGTGTATGTGTGTATGCTTGTGTGTGGACGGGTGGCTTCAAAACTTGATAATTAAAGACAGACGTCTTTCTTTTTCATCACCTTTAAGTCTCAAACAACACACTCTGTTATGAAGCTTCCTGATGATCAGCTCATATTTTATTGGGGCAAACTGGAGCTGAATGCACGGACCTCCAAAAAAATAAGAGGGGCAGCGGTGGCCTAGTGGTTTAGTAAATAATTTTACCAGTAGTTGATGATATATTTATTGCACTCTAGAAGAACAAAATGTTGATTCTTAGCTGGGCTACTGGGATTTAAAATCTGCATTTTAATAATTGATTCAAATATTTCCCAGATTCAATTTTTGCATTTCCCAGATCTCCCAGTTTCTCCATTTTATATCTGCCTCAGCCGGATCAGCACTGACAGTTGTTTCACTCTTGATGGCAGCTTTGTGACAAATAGTTAATCCGAAGGGTTCTATTTTACACTTTTGTTTTATAAAACTGAATGTGACATCGGGTGAGTTATGGGAGAATTTTGGACAGCTGTATGGTCCCAGGTGAAGAAGTTTTGAGAGAAACAGTAATTCTTGGCTTTTGGCTTAAATCCACTCCCTATAGTGATGTTCAGCCTCAGGGCCGGTCAGCTGGAACCTACTGTCGTATTAAACAAGCATCACTTTGCTCACAAGATTTATTTCCTCCTCCTGAGAACGTTCTGTCACACCCGAAGAAGCTGTGTGTGTGTTTGTGTGTGTGTGTGTGACTGTGTTTAAGGGGATGTCAAGTGCAGGCACTGCAGTGCAAAGTGTCCCAGAACGGCAGGTGATTTTTCTTTGACCTGCTCTGGGGCTGCAGCGGGCCTGCAGTGGGCTCCTGTGTTTAATCACTGTGTGATTGTTTTAATTTTCTGTCTGTATCGATCCCGGCAGGGCACGATTGATGAGCGTGTGCCGAACCGGGCAGCTAGTACATTAAAACCACAGCTTTGTCAGCTTCCTGTGTGTGTGTGTGTGTGTGTGTGTGTGTGTGTGTGTGTGTTTATGTATCTGCTCATACACATTGTTATAAGTGGTTTATGTTGTGCACGTTGATGTACTAATAGTCTTAACTAGTCTTGTCCATGAGTTTCCATGGGCTGAGAAACGACCGACTGCAGGGTCAGTGAGCAGCACCAGGGGTTCCCACATTGGCTCAAATTATTCTTGTCTTCAACATGCTTTGTGAGATGCTCTCAGTCATTTAATACTTGCAAGCTAGTGAAGGCTTCCTCCGACCTGAATCACGAGCTGGTCATGAATGGCTGTGGTGTCTCTGGAAATTGAACTCTTGCTGATAGAAAGACGAAGAACATCAGTTTGTCGTCTTTCTAAGTTTCTCTTCTCACAGAATAATATGAGATGTTTTAGAATTAACACGTTCCAATTCTTCATAAATGTGCAGTAGCATTGTGAGCATTTGTTTACAAAGGCCTGAAATGTGGGCTTGTGGTGGTCTAGTAGTAGGATACTAGCTTTTGGACCAAGAGGTCGCAGGTTTGAATCTCCCCTGCAGCACACTGGGTTCCTGAGCAAAACCCTTAAGCCCAAGTTGCTCCAGGGGGACTGTCCTGTAACTGGAAGTCGCTCTGGATAAGAGCATCTGCTAAATGCTGTAAATGTGATTTGGGGTGGTGGTGGTGGTGGTCTAGTGGTAGGACACTTGCCTACAGAACAAGAGGTCGCAGATTCAATTCCCACCTGCAGCACTACCACCGTTGGGTTCCTGAGCAAGATCCTTAACCTCGAGTTGCTCCAGGGGGACTGTCCCTGTAACTGGAAGTCGCTCTGGATAAGAGCGTCTGCTAAATGCCGTAAATGTAATCAATTCGGTGACAGCATTTCCTTCTTTTTAACATTTCATATCAAATTATGTTGATTTTTAAGTTCAAGTAACTGTACGTCCTCTAAAAGCTTCTGCACATTGAAATACAGAATCACCTTTGGTTAAAATGAACTTTTAAAAATTGGGATGAACAAGAAAAGTTCTTCATTTCCCAATATGTAAAAATCAGGAAGTATATAAAAATATGTATTTGAAAATTATATACAATTAAAATTGTCCCATGTAATAAATGTGCGAACTTTATTTGCAATTTGTACATCAACAGAGCGTTTTTCTATTCTTCGTCCAAAAAAAAAAAAGCGTGGCAACATGGCAGTTTTGCCCGTCCTGACTGCGTGACTGTATTGGCTTGTGTGCTGAAGGTCAATAGGTACTAATTATAATGATGTGAATAATTAGTAAGTACTATGATGAGAAATTATCGCAGATCAATTGAATACCGTTCTGATCATTAGCATCATTAGAAGGCCTTCATTGTGTGGCTTATAAACCAAAAAAAAAAACCAACCACACGCCACCTGTTAATGTAACCGTCTTTTCTCTGCATCACCGCAGGCTCTGGGCAGCATGTACTTCATCCACAAGTCCCTGAAGAACATTCAGCAGTATGACTTCAGTGGTAAGTCACTGCATTCTACTTTAAATCTACTGAACCAAAGGCACCCCGTAATCTGTCCCTCCCACAGAATCACAGTTTTAATCCTCTCATGGGAGAATCTGACAAAATATCATTATTGTAATCAGGCGACTCAGCGTTAAGCCCGCGGTGTGCAAATACAGCAGGTGAAACACCGAGAAAGACAAGTCAAACACGAGGCTTCCGTTCAGTCCGTTTAGCAGAGCAAACATTGGACAGAAACTGTGGAACACTCTGACAAAGCCTCTCTCTCTCCTTTAGACTTTTTATCAACAAAGTAATAAGGCTTAACACAAAAGACTTTAGGGTGTAGGGTTTGATATCCTTCTCCTTTATCAGGAGTCTGCTTTGTGCTGCAGTTATTAGAGTCCAGTCGTGTCAAAAGATTTCTCACAGAAAGTGAGAATCATTCTAGTCAGGATATCGCTCCACGATACTCGTTCATTTTGTTGTTTTAAAGGACTGATGGCACAAAGGCAGAAAAATGGACTCGCACTAGTAATGAATCGGTGTGTGACACTGTGTTTCTGAGGGTGTTCTGATGAATCAAGACATTCATTTAACCCAGCAGGTAAATTCACTCGTTCAAATTAAACCACACTAATCTTTCACCATATCGTCATTCATTTGCCAGCTCGATTTGGTGCGTACGAGACACGTTCGGGGCCATCATGGTTACTCTGAGAGCGGAAGCGCTCAGTGTGACTTGTTTCTTGGTTTCCAACCGTGTAGTGCTTATGATCATTTATAGAATATTGATTCTTTACTAAAACACGCTTTGTAAACACGTTTATTCGACTCATTCTAAAACCTTTGTGTTATTTATGTTTGTACACTCGAGTTTGGTCCTACCGTAGGTTAAAAGCACAGCCTTCATAAAATCTCCATCCAACCGCAATTCAACTTTTGTTTTCGTTCAAATTGCACCTCCAGCTAAGTTGCACAATACTCTTAAACTCGGGCTTAAGATTTGCTGTAGCCTTATTGAGGGAATGAGGAGTTGCTGTATATGCTGGTCACGCTGTCTCATGAATAAGCTTTTAAGAAGGAGCCTAATAGAAGAGCCATAAAGATCAGTGTGCTGACGAATTCGGTTCCCCATTAAATTCGTGTCCTATGGATCGTGCTCTTAGCACACACTACCGGGGGGGGCGCAACATTAGCGTATTGATTTTGTGTTTGCATGTCTCTTTCTCTCTCGTTCTCTCTCCCGTTTACTCACCCTCTCTTCCCTCTTTTTCCCTCGTAGCGAAGGAGTTTAAATCCATCTCAGGACACAACAAGTACGTGGGCTCCCTGGATGGAGTCACCACAGTGGAGAAAGAAAAATTCCCCAAGAACTTCTGGCCTGATGTGAGTGTGTGTGTGTGTGTGTGTGTGTGTGTGTGTGTGTGTGTGTGTGTGTGTGAATTAAGCAAAATAGGAAGAGCAACATGGCAACGTGACTTGTCATGGGGGTGCTGGAATCAGTTCCAGGGTTTTAGGACAAAAGGCATTTCAACACACCATCGCAGAGCAAAGAGGAAACACACTCTGGGGCAGCGGTGGCCTAGTGGTTAGGGAGTTGCCCCGGATAGGATGATTGTGGGTTCAATTCCTCACCAGTAGGTTGCCCTGAGGTACCCTTGAGCAAGGTACTGTCCCTTTCTCTGCTCCCCGGGCGCTTTCAATAGCTGACCCCTGCTGCACATGTGTGTATGGGTGAAACAGAGGCTGAGTTTCGTTGTGCTGTGCTGTGATGCAATCCAATGACAAGGGTAGTCACTTTCACTTCACTTTCTCTCCACACACACCTAGGTGCAGTTTCTCATCTCCAATCCACCTCACACACGTGGGTTTGGACTGGTGAGAACGCAGAACCTCCTCACTGTGAGGCGGCAGCACTAATTTGTGCAATATTTATCACTGAACATTACATTAACAGCAGACTTTAGACCAGGGCGAGCTCGTTTTATACCTGATATCTGATGTAAAATTTAACTTCTGGTTTGCTTTTAACACCGCGCGCTCACAGGTGAAAAAAGAGGCGTGGACGCCTGAAAGACATAGAAATCTTACACTGAAACGAGACCAGATTTGAGTATTACACTAGTGAATAGCAAGCGAAAGCTTATTTCCTGTTTTTAATGTGCATGACTTTTAATTTTCTGTCTAAATAAAGGATTTTCTTGCAAGACTGGAAGCTGTGGGAAAGTTGTTTAGTTATCAGCTTTCTCCTTTCGCTCTTTTTTGTAGAACAAGTGGTCGAGAAAAGGCTACATGAGGACACGATGGATCATCCACAACCAGTATGTTAGCACTTGTGGTGGAAACACACACACACACACACACACACACACACACACACACACACACGCGCTTCTTTGCTTACACATTTTCCTGGAATTGAATTAATACTTTACATTTCCACATCAATAAAACATATTTTTTTAAAAATCTGTGTAAAAATGTTTGTGGGTTTAGAATGTTTGTGTGCCTGCTTGTTGCCAGGCCTGAACTCCCAAACAAGAAATAGGCGTTTACAGGCTGTCAGATGTCAGATGTGTGTGAGTAAGCGTGCAAACCCATCAGATGTGCATTAATAGGACAGGCGTGGCAGCAGGTGAATAGAGAGTGAATGGAGGCTGAAGGGCTGCTGGGTGATAAATGAGCAAAGCCTCAAGTTACCTGGGCTGCACTCACACTGCCCACAGCTAATGACTTACAGCAGCCACCAGACTGACAGCACAGATATAGCAACTGACACGCACACGCTTTCAAACACACATGCGTACAAATACCTGGGTACACATGGAGCTCCCAGACACTGCAGACATGCAAACACAGACGCTGCAGCAAAAAGTCTTAGAATCTCGTTTAACTTACAGTTCTGTGCAAAAGCCTGGAGGCTGCCCTCATGTCTTCATATAGTGCTTCCAAAGAGTCGGACTTTCTTGTATTTCAGTGCACTGTTGAGGAAACGTACGTTTTTGGCTCTCACTTTCAGTCCAGTTCCTGAACCTGAACTGTTTGCTAAGCCAAACAGTGACCTACATATGAATCATTCAAGCACAACAAAACTTACAACTTAAGACATGAAACGGTGAAGAAACAGGTACAGAGGATTCCAGATGATTAACTGATTAGTGAATAGACTGGTGATGCTGGAAGCTGAGTGGTTGGATCTCCTTAGTCTAGGCACCTTGTATCTTTAGGCACTTGGCAGCCTGTTCCAGTGAAACAATTTGGTCCTCAATTTTACACAATATACCAGATATAAGACATAAAATGTTTTTTTCACCAACAATGTGATTCTTTGAAGACCTTTATACGCTACTGTGTGTTCTACATGTACAAACACTTCTGTTGATACACACTGCCATAATAAAGATAACTAAGCCGTGATCAGTTTAAAGGATCCCATTAATAAAGTGGACCTGTAGATGAATGGAATCTGGAGTTTCTAATAATGTGGCCAAGGAGTGAACCATCATAATGCCTTATTAAAAGTGCTATAAAATAAAACTGTGTGCAGGGGCCTGGACCTGGTGAATGTGCACCTCTTTCACGATGCATCAAACCTCATAGCCTGCAACTCTAGTCCCTCAGTTTACTCCACAAACCGGCAGAAAGCGCTCAGATACGTCATCACCAGGTTAGTCTGCAGCTCAGAAATACCACCATTCCAGTGTTTTCGGACTGTGAAAATGATAGAAATATTATTGCGCTATTAGAATATTATGCATTATTATAAGAACATAAATTTGACGTTAGACCGTGTAAAATTATTCTTTCGAATTAATGTAAATGACTGTCTTGCTGCTTTACTGTTCAGGTGTAATTACACAGTAAATTACATTGTGAGAAATGCAAAAATCAATTTTCATGATTTTTGATTTTAATTCAAATGATTATATATATATACAGTACTGTGCAAAAGTTTGAGGCAGGTGTGAAAAAATGCTGTTAACAAAGAACGCTTTCAGAAATATAAATAATGAGTGTTTATTTTTTATCAATTTACAAAATGCAAAGTGAGCGCACAAAAGGAAAATCTAAATCAGATCAATATTTGGCGTTATTACCTTTTGCCTTCAAAGCAGCATCAGTTCTTCTAGGTACACTTGCACAAAGTCAGGGATTCTGTAGGATTATAGTCGGTGTATGATCAGCCAGTTTTACCAAACAGGTACTGATGATCATCAATGTCACACAGAGGTTGAAACACAGTCATGTTTGGAACAGCCTACCAGCTGAGTTCCTTCACAAACTGTGTGCAAGTGTACCTAGAAGAATTGATACTGTTTTGAAGGCAAAGGGTGGTCACACCAAATATTGATTTGATTTAGATTCTCTTTTGTTCATTCACTGCATTTTGTTGATTGATGAAAATAAATGATGAACACTTCCATTTCTGAAAGCATTCTTTGTTTACAGTATTTTTTCACACCTGCCTAAAACCTTTGCACAGGACTGTTAATAAATGAATGAAAACATATTATCTGCTGCAGGATATCAGACATCAGCTACAGCCCTCTGCCTTTCTTCCTGTTTGGGGATTTTAACTTTCGTCTTGACACACTAAGTCTAGTACAGGTAGGTTCTTTACATTAGGTCTGCGTGCACACACTCGCACTACATGTGCTTCAGTTCTGTTGAGATACCACTTAAAACACAAAAGCAATACTCAATACTTGTCTTTGTGTGGTTTCAGAACCTTTCGACTTCTGCTGAAGTTCAGACGGTGAAGAAGGACAGCAGCAACGAGGTGGAGAAGATCATCTATGAGGAAAAAGACAACGACCACAAGGTTTATCTCTATACTTTACATTTTCTTGAATGAATTTACACGCGTCTGAAATCCGAAAAGAAGTTTCTTTTTATCTTCTAAAATCCAAATCTGCACGTCTGCCATGTGTTTACTTACATTTTAAATCAAGATGGCAGTGCACATTTCAGAATCTACACGACAGAAAAGGGTGTTTAATTACTGAATGGTGAATAAGCGATGATACGGAACGGGATGATAATAATAACTGGTAATATATTGTGGATTATACCAATAGTTTTATAGTTTTACACGTTCAAACCAGGTTCATTGATTTATTAGATATTAAATGCCAAGTCAGGCATGATAATTCATTAAAATTTACAATGACATTTAACTCCTTTTACGTAACGTTTAGTTTATTTTAACGGCACCACAGGGACGTGCCAGTGCTGTTCGGGACGCTAACTGTGCTCTTAAGTCTGTGGGAGATGATTAATTCCCTCTTGTTGTGTTCACCCAAACACAGCCAGGCTCTGTCCAGCCAGATTTATGGCCGAGAAGAAGATATTGACTTTTTGCCAGTAGAGAAAATGCCTGTGTGCATTAAGAATGCTCAAACTGAGTTGCGATTCATTTAACGTGCCAGGCTTGTTGGACTTTCTCTCAGCCGTTAGCACCTTGTTCTTCAAATGCCCTACATTAACCTCTGTCTGTCTGCTCTCTTTATTTCTCTCTCTCTTTTTCTTCCTCTTTTCTCTCCATTGTTTTCTGCCTGTCGCATTTCTATCCATGTCTTACATAATTGTTAAAACACTTTTTTTTCTCATTCTGGCTTTCTGTCTCATGCTCTCTCTCTCTCTCTTTCTCTCTCTCTCTCACTTTCTCACTGTCTCTCTCTCTTTCTTTCCAAAATCCCAGCAGGTCCTTCTTCATATAGAGACCAAGCTTTTTGCATACCTGCACCAGGCAGTGTTCAGAGAAAACAATGGAAAAGAAGTAAGTGTCCTTCAGGCTTTAAAGCCATTTTTTCTTGCTTTTATTAAATGGAAGGCTTTGATGTGCTGTGCAAATATCGGAAAGGTTTTCAAATGCACCGCTCACTCGCCAGTAAAAGAGAAAAATGGAATTAAGCTGTAAAAACAGCTGCTTTTCAGTTTGTCACGGTGTGTGAAATTCCAACTATTAGCAAATGTATGACGTATCTCCCACCGTTCCTCCCTGAAGGGATCTTGCATGTCATTCGTTAAATTACGTTAAATCGAAGAAATGAACGAATGTTTCGTCGATCCCTGTAAAGTTACCAAATAACGAATGGATTGCAAGGGCGACAGCTTCTGTGGTGCCATGTCCCCAGCATTTGGAACCCCCACAGTCAGACAGTCTCTGTTCGTTTTTCATCTTTAACTCTGATTAAAAAAACAATTTCCTTCGATGATTCCTTCTCTTCCTTAGAGTGTGCTTTCATTAGGATACACATATCTGAACACACCTGCAGCTTTTCTTTACTACATTGTTGTTCCCCTTTGTTTCTCCTTCTCACCCCTCAGCTCCTGAAGTACGACAAAGAAAAAGCAGCGTTCAAAGATGTCATCACAGAAGAGGAGATACTGTTTCCCCCCAGGTGACTGACCTCAGTGACCACAGGCTGTTCTGAATAAAGCGGCATCTCGAAAGATTTTCTGTTTGCATGTCTTAGATATTCTGGTGTTCTCTTACAGTTACCCTTACAGTGAAGACTACACTAAACCCACTCAGTACATGAACACACGATGCCCATCTTGGTGTGATCGGATCCTCATGTCCCACAGCGCGCAGGACATCATACTCAGGGTCAGTACATTATCGCCTAGTTTACAGTGAGCCTGCAAGTATTTCTAATTGTTGGAAATGTAATAGTTTATCATTTTATAACGATTTTTACACCCTTCATAAGTGGATGAAAGCATCGCGACACTCCTAGCTTACGTGACCATTTGTAAATATTTCATTCACAGAGTGAAGATGGAGAGAATAACATTGTTTATAACACACTGGGCCCAAACGTCTGCATGGGAGACCACAAGGTAATGAGCCTTGACCACAAATCAGCGTCCGTGTTTTTATTTGAAGACATTTTTGTCCTTTTCGAGTAGCATACGTTTGTTTCTTCAAATCTCCCCCTTTGGTGTCTTCCAGCCTGTGTTCCTGTTTTTTGCACTGAAAAACAACGTCCACTGATGCATAATATGTATCCATTTAAACGTAAGTGATGCCTCAGATTCCTCGCTCTCCAAATTGCTGTGCTTATTTAAAAGGAGAATTAAACAAGGTCCTTAATTTTAATGTTTTATTGATGATTAATTACAGTGTTAGGCGACTTCATGTTCATAAAAACATTTAGTCCACTTTTCATTACATCATGTAAAGGACATCTGGTGTCTTTTAAACGGTTTAATAACCAATAAAGCAGAGAAGTAGATAAAGGAGGGTCTATATCTATAAAATTTATTGTTGTTTACACTTTCATTGGGACCCAGCATATGATTCCTCTCTTCCCATAGAGACGTATCTCTGGTTCAGCGCACACATTCAGCAGCTTTGAGCCTCTGAATTACTCCAGGGACCCCTGTGTGTGTAATAAAAATAAGACCCTCTCTATCACCTCTGATCTATGTCTATTGGATCCCCTACATTTCTCTATCCGCGACATTAGCAACACCTAGAGAAGCGCCATAAAAACGCCAGTGTTCATTAATTACAGATAGGCCAGCAGGCTGGCCAGGGATATATCCTGGACTATTGGTTCTTATTGGCACTTTTATGGCCATGAGTTTGTTTTGCTGCCAGTTTTATGTGTGTTCTATAGGCTATGGCTATCAGAGGTTTACACCAGGCTTCAGGCGGCCTGTATGTCATTGTGGGCGAAGGCTCTCGCGTGGTCAGTCAGCTTTGAGTAGAACAGTTTAGCTTTCTGGAGTAGTTTGGTGCATCAGAGGTAATGTAAGGATTCTTCCTTTTGAGATCATTTCGGTGCCTTCCTAAAGTTTTCACCAAAAACACGCAATAAAAGTCCTGGCACATTTTGTATTTAATGTTTTTTTTTTTCAATATGTTAAATGCAAATAAATCAGGATGCGTTAAAGCTTATGTAAAAAGGTCATAGTTAATGCAACATTTTAGAACTGTTCATTTGGTCATATTAGACGTTTTTGTTTTTTGTTTATGCTTTATTTTTCAGACGTTTTATTTTATTCAGTATAATTTGTTCAATAAGTATCAACAAATGTACAAAAGGATAAATAATGTACTCGGATTATGTATTTGCAATACGTTTTCTGATGTTCTGCCTAAAGATTTGATCACCGCTAATATGCAGCTCGAATGACGGCAGTATTGTTACTTTCTCCGTTCGCTTGTTTTACTGAAGTGTGTTCCGCCCATTTGAGCTGTATTTCCCAACAAGGACTCCAGGTTCGGTTCTAGGGAGGCTGAAGAGCTTTCGTTTGTTCGTTGTTTAATAAAAGGTCTAGAATGACAGATTTTTGCATTTTACACGTTAAAGTGAGAATGAATGTGTATTAATGCGTGGAGGTTTATAGACGAAAGAAACAACAAAGTAACTGGCTCAGAACTTTCTTTCTTGATTTTTCTTATTTTGCCTCCTGCAGGTTTGCTGGTGAGTAAGTGAAGAAAAAAAAGAGGATTTAGAAACTCATCACAGAGCTCCAGTTCATGTTTCTCCCAGGCTGCATGGACTTCTAAGCCACACACACACACACACACACACACACACACACACACACACACACACATGCACAAGAAGGCATTTCTTCTATTCCTGAGGTGGAGAAGAGAAACGCCAAACCCTTTGTGCACACTTTGTACAGTTTTACAGTTCTCAGCAAAACTCAACGAAAGCTCCTCTCCTGCTTCATTTTACCGCCAGTCTTTTGGCGAAAAACTGCAGTATATAAATGCATGCAAGGCCGTTTTGTACACTCTCTCGGTTTCAGTACCACTGCTGTTTCTCGTTTTCTTATACTACTTGCATGCTGAAATTGCAAGAATCCAGTCACGTACGGTATGCTGCTAAATCGCACAAGCTCCGCCCACAATCTCCCCATCCACATCTTTTATCAAGCTTGTTCACAAATGCACAGCATGCCAGAAAATTCATCTCCGACCGCATTGTATGCCTCTACTGCTTCCCGTCACAACACGCAGCCTTCAGCTTTGATGTCCTGTTTGATTGTGCATGTAAGAGCCGGACGATAAAGTCAAACACGGGATCGCGATATATCATAATTATTCAAAGCATGATCGAAGCCTTTTTCGCAGGTGTGTCACTTTGTGTGTCGGTTCTCAGGCCTCTCTAGTGTGCGCCGTGCTGCCTGTGTGGTCCTCAGTGTCTCAGCGGTGTTGTAACTCAGAGATTATCAGATCAATAGAATATGTACGCCAGCATCACTGGGGATGAATTCGAAAGTCATCCGCACTGTGTGAAATATGGAAATCCCGTCTAGAGCAGCGCAGGCCGACAGGCTCTCAGACTTTTAATTAGACCTTGAGCGCGCTGCTGAATACTAACATAACGCTGGTGACTTAGGGGCTTGTTCGCCGCTAAAGACAATAAATAAGGGATGGTTCTCGGTGTGAAATATGTACATATTAGAGAAGAGCTGATTATATTGCAAAACAAATTATATTGCAATAAGGCAGGCAATATATTAAAGGGCCCGTATTATAGAAAACCATCTTTAAAATTAGAATAAAACTCTTTCTTGTAGAATGTAAAAACAGACCACATGGTCTCTTAAGTTCTTGTATGGAAATTGAGCCCCCTTTTCATTTAATTTCTTAAATGCCATATAAACTAGTGCATCAGCGCTACAGCGGTTTATCAATGCCTATCGCAAGAAGGATTTCGGTCCAGTCTGCAGCTGCAACAGCCAGTTAGAGCACAATCACTCACTCACTCATTTTCATAACCGCTTGTCCTAATTAGGGTCACGGAGGGTGCAGGAGCCTATCCCAGCTCTCTCATTGCGAAAGGCGAGGAAACACCCTGGACAGGGCACCAATTAGAACAGTGCTTTTTTATATGTGAGTCTTAAAGGCACACGGATAAAATCAGAAGTATGAAAATTGGACATGTAAAAAATAAATAAATAATTTTTGGTAAGCCACACAGATGCTATTAAATGACCTCAGTGTAAAATAATCAAAATAAAAGAAAAGTAGGGTATGGGCCCTTTAAAAGTGCACTGGTGGATCAGACATGAAGCGGTTCAGGTCTGCACTTTCGAATCCGAAATTAAGACACAAACATCTTAAAAACAGCTCAGATTGCACAGTGTACATGCACTCCTGCAAGTGTCGGTTAATATCACGGAAACGATTGCTGAACTATAAATCGCTCAGCCCTTGTGTAAACTTTTTTCTTGCTCGATCCTTCAGTTTTTCATGCACAAATTGGGGTTATTATCTTAAAACAAGCAGATAATAAACTAATGTATAAATTGGATCAGTCTAGCATGGAGTGAGACCACAGTGGAGAGTATTGTCCCTGCCACTGCCTCAACGAAAAACATTCTTCACAGCGCCGATGGGAACCAGGGTAGCAGAGTCTGCTACAAAATCAAATTTAATAACTGTCCAAAAAGACCAGGAAACCTACACTGCCTTCTGAGTTTTTAGGTTAATGACCATGAGAGGTTTTGCCTTACAACACCACGCATGTACCGCTGAGCCATGAATGACAAAATCCTATTTCTGAAACACAACAGAGCAATGTATCAGGGAGAATATTTGTAAATATTTTCTTTAAAATCTTGCTGTGAAGTAGCTTTTAGAGGCATTAAGCACAAACGGTTCCTGTCAGCAGTGCTGTGAAAGATTTGGACAGTTTCTCAAAGCTGAGTTTAATCTGAGTGACTGTCAAGTTTCGTTTTAGCGAGATTTTATTAGAAGTCATTTTAGATCATTTTTTCCGGACTGTTCATCATGAAAAGCTGACACAATGCGAAAGGCACCTAAAGGCAGTAACAAAGTGTATTATTAACGATTAACTAGTGTTGATTAATTATTAAAATTAGTATGAGGTTTGGGTTGGCAGTGACAATATTATTCAGGAAGATGGCCCTCTGATTGTCTAGTTATTTTCTAAAGCTGCACAGTGAGAGCCCACAGTTTGCAGTCTGGCTCAATTACGCCACCATTTCCTTTTATTTTGCTCCTGGTTTTCCTTTCTGTACTCAACGTTCTGGTCACCAGACACCCTTCTTCATGGACGATCTCCATTGGCGATGCACATGAGCGTGCACAGGCTCTTTTGTGGTATTGGAATGGATTGTGAACAGCTTTCCATGTATTCCTTCATATTCTGTTTTGAAGTTACTAAATGTAATTTTTACTTGTATATACTGCGTCTGAGAGGGTCTGTGTTTTAGGAAATGGTAATTACTGCTCAAGTTTGAATATTCCCACATATGAATATATTACATATTATTGCTGTCACATGATTGCTCTTTAAACTCACCCCAGTTCAACCATTTAAAGACTGCAAATTGGTTGGTGGATATTTATTTCAAAAGTAATTAGATCCACTGATCATCAATATTCATTAAGTAACGTTTTAGTGGGCACGGAATGATTAAAAGATATGACATGGGAGTCGTTCGATCACCCCACCTAAAATGCATTGATTTTATCCGCGTAATGACCCAACACACACACACACACACACACCACCAAACTTTGAATTCTCAAATCAGAAGCAGATCAATAATTCCAGCGCAAGGGTTAAATTGCACGGCCCGTTTGCCAATAATGGACTTGTTGGAGTTGATTCATGGTATAGTTGACATAACATATTGCTCTCAAGGGCATCGTTCCAAACCGAAGTACCGAAGTTCAATACGAGGCCATGATGTTGGTGAAGGAGAAGCGTTTCTGTTCCTTTGGCATTTGTGACCTTAAAACACTACATTTTGTAATTTATATTTTTGTACATACGCAGCGATCGTAAGGCACTCTTTTCGCTTCCGCTCTTCTCAGGCTTATGTAGCTATTTACATTTGCACTTCTTGGGGATCTGTCTTTTTTTATCCGTTTGTGTGAGTCCAATCACTCATAAGCATTTGTTGTTCAGTAGCATTTTTGGAAGTTTGGTCAAAATATACCTTCGTTTGAATTTTGTAACATGCACTATTCCCGTCACGAGTACTTTTATGGGTCCCACGTTCTTGAATTATATTTTGCTTTAATGTTTTTTCCTTACAAATTGATCTGGGCAGTGGGTAAATCTTTAATGTAATCTTCAGTACATAAGCTGGCTTAATATAGTAAATTAAGCTACAATATTGACATGGATTTGGTTTCAAACAAATGAAGAATTAAACTTAACCCCCTCAAGGTGAAACGAGTCCAAGTCTTTTTTTTCCCCCTTTCATTTTATTTGGTTTTGTTTTATTTGCTCAGACAGAGAGTCCTAAGCAACGATCGATGGCATTTAAGAAGCTGTGAAAGAGAAGGACCACTTAAATCCTGAGTTGTCGTAGCTCCGGTCTTCACCATTAGCGCATTGAAAAGATTAATGGCGCTGTGATACAGCAGGTTCAGATTTCTGAGAGCTGGGCCGAGGGAAAAGACGTCGATAGACGAAGGGGGCTGTTTGATGTTTGCAAAGTTCTTCAAGACCAGAAGCACCTAAAGATTTCGCCTCAGTAATCATATCCACACCCTAAAACAGTTCACACTCACATATTAACAGCACCTAACCTTAACCTCCTACTCATACAGCTTTGCAGGCATGCAGGGGTTACTGTGCCAATCATCTCTTCTTTACACTTTCTTTTTTTGAATCTTGTAGCTTAATGTGCAGCTGGCAGTGAATAGACAGTAATGGCATGAAGCTGAACGCTTTGTAGCATCATCTGTACTTTGGAATATTAATGAATGTTAACATTGAAAGTTAACCTTAAAAAATGATATTTATATAATAATATAAAATGTAATAAAATAATACATAAATTTTTTAAAGCATTCAATAATTGACATAATTAAATTTGAAAGTTATATATAAACACTCATTATTTATATTTCTGAAAGCACACTTTGCTTACAGCATTTTTTCACACCTGCGTCAAACTTTTGCACAGTACTGTGTATATATGTATATACACCTCAATGATGAATGTTCCTTTCCGAAATGGTACGATAACATTCATCCTACATTTGTTTTTCATCATTTTTGCTAAAAAAAAAATGACCTTGAGAAAGCTTTTAGTTTAAGTGAACTTAATTGTAAGACATCTTCATCCTAATAATGATAACTTTATGGTGGAAGCAAATAAATAACAATATATTATAATGTTATTTCCTATAAATTTAGATTAACCGTGGAAAGGAAAATCATGAATCTGTGTTAAAGTTCAGCAACTTGCAATTAACTTCCAGTAGCGTGATGAAATTAATAACTTTCGATTTAAGAGCTACAGGCTACGGGTCCTTATCTTCATTGCCAAGACATGATATTGTAATAGGTTTGAGTCAAATGTCAAGGCACACAAAAGTCAAGGCACACAAAAGAAAAACAATGTGGACACTTAATCAAACACCTCAATCATCAACACTCGACCATGCTTAAGAATCAAGAACCCGGGCTTCTCAAATGCAGAGGTCAGCGTGTAAACTGAATAATGTGTTTACTCATGACCGCTTTACTGCAACAGGTGTTGAAACGCGTCCAGATAGCTTTCTGTGGCCTTATCAGTAAGAGGGTGTAACTGCATGACTTACAGATACAGTTTTTATTGTTTGCAATATTGACATCCTTTTCTGACATGTTGGAACAAAAGTGCCTAGAAAATGTTTTGTTCTCAATACATTGTTCCCAAGGTGTAATAACAAAAAAATCAATGTACAAATGTAGATTTATCATTACATGAAAAAAAAAATAAGGACATGCTGTTACTGAGGTTGTAAATCACAGTAGGACTGCTATTCATTTTTTTTATTTTATGTGTAAAAAAAGTACATTTAGCATAGATTACGGCTAAAACGAAGTGCTAAAATATCATTCGCTGCATCAGAGCTTTCCCAGACACACCCTAAAACCAACAAAGTTTACCCACCTGGACTTTTACACAAACACAGAAACCAGCAAAGTCCACAGAGGAGGCTGGTCTAAAGTGTGTTATTAGAGAAATAGGTGTTAATGTACTAAAAACTGTCCCGCATGAGGCTCAATGGCTGCATTAAAATCCTAAAAAGGTCCAGAACATCATCCTCTTATAACTTATTCAATGACCTGAATGTAATGCCGTGTTTTCCTTTGAGATATCGAAACGAGGATGTGTTTCTTAGGTCCATTTTCTAGATAAACTATTGCATTTTATATTAAAAACACATAAATAAAAATTCATGGACCTTGCCCAGAGGAAACACCTTCATCGACAATAACATGTTGCACAACTTCAGTTTTATTGTTTCTAGACACCGCAGCATAACTGAGACGTGCTTTACATTTTCTAACATTTAAAGATTTCTCTGGTGACAGAACAGTCCACGGGATATGGAGCTCCTCAAATTCAATAAATAATAGACATACTCTTGAAAATTATATACATGGATGTAGGTTTGAAAGAATAAAATACTAGACTTTAAAGCAACCGAAATACAGTATGTTAATTGCAAACATGGTGCTCCTTTCTAACTTCCACTTCAGTTTTATTCAGTCCTGTAGTCTGAGGTAGAAGTGAAGCTCGGATGATATGAAGATATAACTGCTGAACTTATGTAAACCCCAGAGGTGAGCAGGAACTCTACTGTTAAATTCTATGTCCTGAACATGGTTGGAAGGGTCTGGGAATCGATATTTTTCCTTCTCGCGTGAGAAAAGGAATTTCATTTTAACGATTTAACTTGGTTTAAATGGTATGTATTTACTAATCCTTTGTTTTGAACCTTATTTCCTAATAAAATCATCTCAGAAATTCAGTTGATTCTTTTACTTACATGCAAAAAAAAGATGCATTGATTTTTACTTGATTCAAGTTCGTACTTTAAAGGTACCATATGAGTAAAATATATAACATTAAGAATGACTATTCTTATTCTCGTTGAAATTAACCAATTAAATGCCGATAATTAGTCATTATTTAAACGAAAGGAAACGATCATTTTATATGAGTTGGCTTTCAGGCTACTCTGCCCACCCTGGTCAATAAATATTGCAATTACAGTCCTTTTGCAAAGCTTCGAATCTGCCAAATAACGAGTTTGGTGAGGTTCATGAATTTCCAGTTTGCTTTTATTTTAAATTTGCCCATTTTAGTGCCTTATTTTATTGTTAGACTGATGTTTGCTAAACAAAATTTCAAGTGTTTAATTTAAAAACATTAAATTGTAAAATGTGCCTTAATGCATGTTCGTTTGGCACAGACCACTATTTTTATTTAGTGAAATTCTGCACACAGACAGTAATTGTGGATAAAATGTGCAGAAGTGAGTCTTTATAGGAGGTGTACCTACTTTCAGTCAGAAAATCAGGGGTCCCCAGACTTTTGCATGCGACTGTGTGTGTGTGTGTGTGTTGTATCAGACGTGGTGGGGTCCCAGACGCAGTACGGAAAAAGCTCTGCGGTGTTTGCGCAGCAGCAGGCGGATCTTTTCATCGTCCGAGTCGGGGTCCAGCGGTTTGTTGTACTCCTCGTCCTCCAGCTCGTTTTCAGAGCCGTCCCGGCCGCTCTCGGCCCGGCTGGCCTGAGTGGAGCTCGGCTCAGACGCGCTCTTCTTGCGCCACTTCGTGCGCCGGTTCTGGAACCACACCTGGACAATAGATAAGAGTCAAGAGACCACCAAATAAATAATAAAACAAAACAAAAGAGACACACATGCATCTGAAACTTAAGACCACTGAAATTATCCAGAGTAAACTCACATATCTAGTCTCTAAATAAAGCTATAGACATTAAAGGGGACTTTGGAGTAGTCTAATGTGAAAGGTTCCAATCCAGAGCAGCTTTGAGAGTCAGAATTGCTTGAAATCATGGTGATGTGTGTAAATCGAATGACCATGTGAGGAATTAAAATGTGGGAACACACTTTGGTGCTAAAGCGTTTTCAAAACCCTCATATGCTGCACTGCAAATGGTTTAAAACCACTGAGAATAACTCTGAGGCATTACCCTGAACATGCAAAAGAAAAAGGTATGTATCTATATTTATATATAGTTTTTTTTTATTTGCACTCCTACCTTGACCTGTGACTCGGTCATGCCTAGAGAATACGCCAGCCTTGCTCTTTCAGGTCCTGCTAAGTATTTTGTCTGCTCGAAGGTTTTCTCCAGCGCGAAGATCTGGTGTCCACTGAACGTGGGTCTAGTGTGTTTCTTTCTGCCCATCGTCTCTACAGGATGTCCACTGTCTGCTGAAGAAAGAGGAGGCGTGTAACACTAAAGAATCTGTTCTTGAATCTTGGCTGGTATTCTGGTTCTGCACTGTACAGGTAGTGGTGTAATGAAGGCAGCTGAAAGAGTTTGGTTTAATAAGAATTATATTGAGAAAAGGGTTTATATCGTTAGAGTTCAGCCTCAGCAGATGGTCTCGTTTTAAGAAGTTTTAAAACGTAGTAAAATGAGTACATTTGCACTGCAGATCGAATGTCTTCGGCCAGTTCTTGGTCGATGCAATAAAATATCGCTTCCACTATTTCAGACTTTGTGTCACTTCTTAGGTCTAAGTTTGATTTGAACTCAGAATGTTAATACTTTTTAGTGCTGATCACATGTGGTTTTAATTTAAAATTCTCATAAAAGTAGCAGTCTTTCTCATTAAATCAGACTAACAAGATCATAAAGACACTAAACTGGCCTCCGTTATCCGTTTATATCTATTGATTATATTCTGTGAGATTGTTATATTTCCAACTTTTTCACGTTCTGCCAAAATAAAATGAAATACATAGTTTTTGCTTTCAGATAAGTTGGATATTTATAAATTCCATCCATTTCTTGTCATTTTTAAACCTTTCTTAATAACTTTAGTTATTCAATTATGTTAGCCTTACTGTTGCCACACTGTTGCCTTCCTCCTCTCCAGTCGTATCCTCCATCAGCCCAGCAGCTGCTGCTTCGTCCTTTCGCCCCGGGACACTCAGCGCTGGTTTTGGGGAAAGTGCCCAGCCCAGCAGGGTTGTAATCCCGGTTATAATACACCCCTGGACTGGGCATGGTCGTGCCAAAGCTGCCCATGGTGGAGTATCCCGAGATCAGACTGGTGTTAGCAGGGGTTCCCACCACGGAGCGACTCAGGATGTTGCTGATGCAATGAGGGGTGCCCGCTTGCAACTGGGCATTGAGGTTGGCAGGGCCGAGCTTGTAGAAGGAGTTGGACATGGAGTACTGGCACATGGGTGCCTTGATGTCCGAGGGGAACTGGTTCAAGCTGTTGTTGAAAAGGAAAGTCCCAGAGATATTGGGCTCCATGGGAACCAGCCTCTGTCCCTCCTCTTTGTCCAGTAACGACGGCTCCAGTGTGAATACTTGAAGAACACCACTCAGCTGTCACAAGGTGCTCCAGTCCAGGTAGGTAAACCCTCCTGAAGAATACTGGACTGCCTACCCTTCTGCAGGGTTTTTTCCTTGTCCTTCCAGAAGGTATTTCAAGATTTCTTGAGTTTTGGAGAACTTGGCCACCTTTGTCCACACTTCGCGGATCCTCAAAAGGCCTGCTCTCTTAATCAGAATCTGTCACTTCTCAACTTTCCCCTCCTTTGTTCCATGCTTTTTCATACTGCACTTCCAAAGTCAACAGCATCTATCGCTCCACCTTTAACCTAGCAGCTCTCTCGCTTCTGCCCGCCAATGCCCTCAATCCAGCTCCTCGCTCCCATATATAATAAGAACTACCTTGCACATATGTGACCCTCTCTTGATAATGATGACCAGTGCTAGACTACTGGGCCCGGATTGGACGGGCGCTTGAATTGCAGGAGTGCCTCATTGGTCACAGGACAGGGCGACAGCTGTTGATTGGCTGACAGCAGATTAATCGCTTTTTGAAGTGGCAGGGTGGGAATGAGTGAGTTTTTGATAGAGCCCCTGCCCCATGTGTGGAGGAGCAGTTACAGATGGAAACGGATAGAGATGGGACTTTAGGAGCCTTCCGTGACCGTCTGGACTTCATTTTTCCTTTCTTTGGTAGATGGCGTTTTTAATTTGATGGCAGAATTGTGAGCTTCACATAGCAGGTAAAGTGCCATTCACTTGGTATTCTGCTGTCATACTCGACAGTCTGGACGCTTCTACTATGGCTGTCTCTTTCGCTCGCGCTCTGTCTTTCACAGGCTGAAGACAGCAAAGAAAGGAACAGGTATACATGTACATTTACGGCATTTAGCAGACGCTTTTATCCAGAGCGACTTCCACGTCCTAATTACAGGGACAGTCCCCCTGGAGACACTCAGGGTTAAGAGTCTTGTTCAGGAACCCAGTGGTGGTAGTGCTGGAGGTGGGAGTCGAACCTGGAACCTCTTGATCCAGAGGTCTGTAGGCAAGTAACCCACAACTAGACCAGCACCACCACAGTGAGACAAGTGAGACAGCTTTTACAGCTTATAAAAGCACTCGAATATGATGCTTTTGTTTATTTAGTTATAAACACATTTTGACTTAATATTACAATTAACAGCTGTACTAATATGTAATATTGTTTTCTATCCCAGTTTAGTTTTTTATATTAATGTTTTAATTTGCAGTTGTCTCTCTTTTTTTAATATGGTATTGTTCACATGTTGTCATAATGAAATGCATCTTAATAATTAAGCATTTCACACTAATGATTGTGTTTTTTCTGTTGATTAATTCTTCTCCTGAAGCTGCTGATGAACTACTGAAGGGGTGTTCGATGAGGGCTGGAACTCAGCTTTAGATGGTCTAGAGCACGACTGGGAAAAAAAGTTCAAAAGGAGTTTTTCCTTTCTAGCTCAAGGGCAGAGGAGGGTGAGGCCTCAGGATCCAAACTTTTGGTTTATCTTCTGGATTCAATTTAGCAAGTTTTCAGATGTAATTTCATTTTTTTTTTTTTTTAATTTAATAAGCACAGAAACTAGAATGTCCCAGAGCTATTTTTTCCAGGGTGTCAGATCCATTAAATGACAGCATTTGCACTATTAAATTGTGCGGCGTGTTCTCTAAAAGGGATGTGAACTTTAAATATTTTATTCACGTCCAAATGTCCAAATTCCTACACACACACAGATCTGTCTGCGTCCCCTTACCTGTGAGTGTCCATGCTGTTGAGGACTTTTTATTGAAAGTGGAGGGAAAACCTCTCTTGACCAAATCTACATATTTCCAGGAACATCCGATCAGTTCTGAAAGTAGCTCACGCCAGATATGAAAATAAACTCACGTCAACGAAATACCTGGTAAAGACAATACGAGAATGCCGGATCAAGTTAACACGGTAAGAAAGAGGCCAATCAGACAAACCTAAAGCTGCAGGCCGTTTGCGTTTTCACATAAAGTGCAAAGAAAGTAATTTGAGGAAACCACAGAAGAGTTTCTACAACACACATGTAGGCTGTAGTTCTGCTTTTCCCCACCTAACTAAAGGAATAACCACTGTGGTTAACCCAAAGTGTGTTTCACATCCACAAAAACACACTTCAGCACAGCATTACTGGCCTTCAGGCTGTTCCTAATGGTAGGGGATACCCTAAATAAACTAAATATAAAATACTGACAAGCCTACTGGGTTGTGACTGGTTGGCCTGTGTAACTTACCATTGGATAGCCACTAATGGAGGGATTTATGATTGGCTAGCCACTAATTGGGTAATCTATGATTGGCTAACACTAATTGGGTGATCCGTGATTGGCTAACACTAATTGGGTGATCTGTGATTGGTTATCTTGCAGCGGGTTAGCTGAAGATCAGTAAACGTGACTAGTTAGCCAACTGATGTTTGACCTACAGTTTGCTTGTTATTGGTTCACTTGTGACTGGATATCCTATGGGCAGTAAACCTTTTGGCATTGGTTAATCTGTGATTGGTTAGGCTCTAATTGGTTAATCTGTGATTGGTTAGGCTCTAATTGGTTAATCTGTGATTGGTTAGGCTCAAATGGGTAAATATTGTTGGTCAGCCTGTAAGTAGTTAATCTGTGAGTGGTTATCTTTTAATTGGTTAATGTGTAAAAAATACACATTAAAATGAAGTAACACAATTTGCAAAATTTACCAGATGGCTTGTAAAGCAATTTGCCTGAAGAGGGCGCCAGAGATCAATGATGCTTCCAACGATAACTAGAGAGGGCTCACAGTTGTAATGAATGTACAGTACTGTGCAAAAGTTTGAGGCAGGTGTGGAAAAATGCTGTAAACATAGAATGCTTTTAGAAATATCAATAATGATTGTTTATTTTTATCAATTTACAAAATGCAAAGTGAGCGAACAAAAGAAAAATCTAAATCAAATCGATATTTGGTGTTACTACCTTTTGCCTTCAAAGCAGCATCAGTTCTTCTAGGTACACTTGCACAAAGTCAGGGATTTTGTAGGATTATAGTCGGTGCATGATCAACCAGTTTTACCAAACAGGTACTGATGATCATCAATGTCACACGGAGGTTGAAACACAGTCATGTTTGGAACAACCGACCAGCCGAGTTCCTTCACAAACTGTGTGCAAGTCTACCAAGAAGAACTGATACTGTTTTGAAGGCAAAGGGTGGTCACACCAAATATTGATTTGATTTAGATTCTCTTTTGTTCATTCACTGCATTTTATTGATTGTTGAAAATAAATGATGAGCACTTCCATTTCTGAAAGCATTCTTTGTTTACAGTATTTTTCCACACCTGCCTAAAACATTTGCAGATTACTGTATATGTGTGTGTGAGTGTGTGTGTGTGTGTGTGTGTGTGTGTGTGTGTGTGTGTGTGTGTTGTAAATTTCAATGGATTATAAACTGCATGGATGAATTATTATGGATTAATAAACTGAATGGCAACTTTTTAGATAAGCTACGGTTTTACCTCCAACAAGAAAGGTTTGAAAGGAGAAAAAAAGCCTTTATATACAGAACCTAGAACAGACAGCCAAACAAATAATCTGTTTCGCAACAAAGAAAACAGTTTTTGAGTGTGTGTGTTAGATTAAAGTGATATGTTGTCAGTTTCATCATATTTTCCTTTTTCCACCAAATGTCAAGCCAAGACATCTTGGCTTAACAAGTTGATCTACTTCTTCTCTTCCTGTAGCCTCAGGCTGTTTTTAGCTGTGCATCATGTACTGGAGTCCATCTTCCTGGATAACTGTGTGTTTCAGCATCAGGAACCACATAAGTAAGTCTATCTGAGATGAATAACTGCGAGTCTTGCAGCTCTAACCTCATATCTTGGCTAATCAACAACACTAGATGTCAGATCTGAGTGTGTTCTGCGTTCATGTTTCCTGCTTGTACACTCAAAGCCGAGGCACAGAGCAAACACACCGACTCGTTTGCAGTGATCGAATGTTTAAATCATCTCAGCTGTTCACCATTCACTCTAGTTCATTTGCTTCAGTTTTTGACAGATATGTCTTTTAACCCACCCTTAACTTAAAGCAGAACCCTTACACAAGGGCAGGACCTTCTGAAGGACAGGATGAACTGTTACAGCACCACTTTCATGTGTTTCGAACACGGCAACTGTTAAACTACGGTGAAGGTCGGCTCATAAACCTGGGTAGGCATTGCAGTGGTGACCCTCTCCTTCCTTCCTGCTAGACAGGCTGTTAGTAAATTATGTTCAATTAAATTTTGTTAAATTTTAAATGTGGATGACATGGTGGCACAATCACAAGTTGATTGTCTTCCTTCCACCTGTCGGTATGATTCCCGAGCCCAGTAACCCGCCCCCCGAATGCTGCCCCTGGCTTGAAAAGATGTTTGTGGTGATTTTGTGAATTGACGCTTGGTAGTTCTGGTCAAACTTTTAAGCAGTTTTCCCCAAAAGAGGAGAAGAGTGCTATGAAGCTGCTGTAGTGAGACATCTGCCAGTCTGCTTATTTCCAGTCTGTTTTAAAATCACAGTTAAATGTGGAGAAATTTCCCAGGACATGGGATAAGCCATCAAAAAGGGGGACTGTCCCGAGAGACCGGGGGACACGTGTTCACTCTGGTGTTTGTGTCAGTGGACTATGGATTTAATTTCCATGAAGTCTGTCTGTAAATCCCAGCTACATGTGTGTGAAAACCAGCAAAACACCTGCACAACTACATGCCAGGCCACCAACGTAACCCAGTACTGGGAAGGTGCGGGACTTATCTGCAGGATGGAACCCAGGCATAACCAAGTTGCAGAACTCGTCCTAAAAGCAACATTAATGTTAATGTCAAGGACATGTGCTTGCCTGTCTGGTGTTGACATCTAAAATGAGTCAGGACCTTTCGTTTAGTAGTGGAGTTGACTTTGTTTCATCCCCTCATGTGTGATGAACAACACTGATGTAACTGATGTAAATTAGAGCTCTCTTTAAATAAACGTCCAACAGTTTCATTAAACCAGAGCAATCCACCATCAGCACACACACCTTCTGTAGCCCGACCAAACTGATTCATCTGCTTATACAGCCCTTAAAAAGTTGCCAAACGCATTGATTGGCATTTTTTTATTAGGCACTTAGACTTTATTTAGTTTGAATTGATGCCAAAACAGAGAATAATGAATAAATTAATTGCTGCCTTATAAGAAGCAGCATTGTCCCACTGAAGAACCCACTGAAGAACCCTGCAATGCACAGGTCCATTTTTGTGAGATGTGAGAGGCACAATGTAAAGGTTTATCGGAAGGACGCTTTCAAAAGCTGATCAAAAGTAGTTTCTTCCTTGCCATTGCCAGAAGATCTTCCTGTGTGTGTGTGTGTGTGTGTGTGTGTGTGTGTGTGTGTGTGTGTGTGTGTGTGTGAGTATGTATGAGAATCCTACGCCCCAATATTTGATTCTTCTGAACAACCTTCCAGCTTTGAAGTTCCAGAGAACAGCTCATACAACAGCTGCATTCATGCCAAAAATCTGAATATTCATTTAAGATAATGGATGAATGGATGGATAATTGGATACAATTATAAGTTATCTATACCTCTGGCCCTTTCATACACAGCACTGTGCAAAAGTTTTAGGCAGGTGTGAAAAAATGCTGTAAACAAAGAATGCTTTCAGAAATGGAAGTGTTAATCATTTATTTACATCAATCAACAACATGCAGTGAATGAACAAAAGAGAATCTAAATCAAATCAATATTTGGTGGGAACACCCTTTACCTTCAAAACAGCATCAGTTCTTCTAGGTACACTTGCACATAGTTTTTGAAGGAACTCGGCTGGTAGGTCGTTCCAAACATCTTGGAGAAGGAACCACAGATCTTCTGTGGATGTAGCTTCCTCACATCCTTCTGTCTCTTCATGTGATCCAGACACACTGGATGATGTTGAGATCAGGGCTCTGTGGAGCCAGAAGAATTGATGCTGGTTTGAAGGCAAAAGGTAGCAACACCAAATATTGATTTGATTTAGATTTTTCTTTTGTTCGCTCACTTTGCATTTTGTAAATTGATAAAAATAAACAATCATTATTTATATTTCTGAAAGCGTTCTTTGTTTACAGCATTTTTTCCACACCTGCCTAAAACACAGTACACAGTACAGTACTGTACTTTTAATCAACTCAGGTTATAGGTTATACAACCAAACATTATCTATTTAATATTACCCATTTATTTTATATATATAATATTATTATATATGATCATCATTATTCTAATTACATTTACATTTGTTTATTTATAATTTATAATTTATTTATAACTTATTTATTACTATTTACTGTGTATATGGTCATCTCTCCTTGTCTTTCCTGTTTTTATATTCTTTATTTCTTTATTTCTACATGTTTCTCTTGTAATATGTATATATCGTTCATGTATAGCTCTTATATAGGGATGTTTCACATCTTTATATTTTTCTTTACATATATCTTTCTATATTCTTTCTTTCTTTCTTGATAAAGAGCCCTGTAACACCCAAATTTCCAATTCGTGGGATAATAAAAGATTACTTTATTCTATTTTATTCTATTCTATTCTAACTCATTTCATCTGCATTAGAAGTGAAAGTGACTATTTTCTCATTGTGAAACAGAGCATAACACACAGTAAGACACAACGCAGTGCTTCCTCTGCATTTAGCCCATAAACATGTGTAGCAGGGGTCAGCTATTTAAAGTGCCCGGGGAGAAGTGATGGGGACGGTACCTTGCTCAAAGGTACCGCCGGGCAACTTACTGGTCTGGGATTCAAACCCACGACATAATATAAAATAATGTAGAACATTCACAATGCTTTGTGCATATTACCTCAATGTCTTGCTCTCCGTGGTCAGTGTCACTGCACTAAATGTTACAGGATAAGATACTAAAGATACAGGATCACCTTTTTGCATATTTTATCACCGTTTTGCATATATTTGCATATTTTGTCAACAGCATTAAAAGCGCTGGCCTAGTGATTAGGGACAAGAACCTCATAACCGAAAAGTCGTTGTTCGAATCCTGGACCAGTAGGTTGCCCTGAGGTACCCTTGAGCAAGGTACCATCCCCATCACTGCTCCCCAGGCACTGGATATAGCTAACCACTGTTGCCCGGTGTGTACAGGTTAAGCAAAGAGAAAAGTGAAAGTGAAAGTGACAACCCTTGTCATTGCGAGGTCATGGCACAGCACACATGAACCACAACGAAATTGGACCTCTGCATTTAACCCATGCACACTCAAACCCGTGCAGCAGTGGGCAGTTATTGAAAGCGCCTGGGGAGCAGTGACAGGGACGGTACCTTGCTCAAGGGTACCTCAGGGTAACCTATTGGGAAGGGGTTTGAACCCCCGATCCTCCGATCATGCGGCTAACACCCTAACCACTAGGCCACCGCTGCCCCCAAGCATTTCATTGTGGTTCACTGTGTGCCATGCTGTGTGCTCACAATGGCACATAGTCACTTTCACTTTCACTTAACTGCCAGCCTCAAATGCATGTAATGAAATAATCACATGCTTTCTCTTTACTGGTAAACAGACATTGCCATTAAACCTGTTGACAGATGGAGACAGGAAAAGGGACGGTCAAACTTGTCTGACTGCAATTATCAGCAGTAACCTGAAGTTTTGTTTCAGTGGTAACGCAGGTGAATTTGTTGATAGGTTTCATTATAGTGGGGCTTCAGAAGCACTTATTACAATTTATCTCTACATACTTTAAGCTCGCACAGCAAAGATGTTTCATATCAGACACATTATTCAATCAGGGAAGCAGTTATTTCATGAGAGGGTCTGATTTTAGCTTCAGTGATGTTTTGTCTTTTGTAAAATTCTGATCTCCTGGAATGTGCTGTGCTTTGGTCGAAGATTATTCTGTTTATTTAGGGATCTTCTCAGAGAGCGCCTTCACGTTTCCACCTTCTTCTAAGAAATCTTCTAACAATCTGGTTTTGTATGAGATCATCTTTCCTTTAATTGTAACAAACATGATCATGGTGACAGGAATCAGGAATGAACTGCAGACCAGCCATGTTGCACTGATGTAGCTCAGATACATGGTCTGATCTCCTACAGATGTAAGCAGTGCCTAAACAAGATGTCCCCATTAGTGTTTGCATAAGACATCCGTTTGTTTTTTTCTCCCACTGTGACTGAATTTAAGAAATCTTAAAAATAAAGCTGATAAGAAATCTTGACTGAACATAGCACCAAAACTCCAGTTTACATGGGATTTCTTACTATTTTGGAGCTTTTTTTAGTAATACTGCTTGATTCATTTTTTATTTGTGAATAAATGTTTTAATGAAACGGTTCAAAAAGTGCATAAACTTCTTTATTCTTTCATGATAATCCTGGAGTGAGAGGAGCCTCCAGAGACTCTTACGTCTCCTGCTGGCTTCGTCTCTGACTTCAGTGAAGTTTGGTTTTTAGTTTTTAATCACACAAAAGGAAGGAATCCGTAAACCTGTCCACAGGGGCTGTCCTGCAAAGAAGCCATTTTTAGAAAGAATTTCCTGAAAAGAATTTCTGGAAACCGATTCTGTATCTTGCTTGACCTCAAACAGCGATTTGAAGCAGGAAACTGTACTGTGTTTTGTATGATGTAAAATTTTGTTTTGAATGAATGAAGAGAGGGTTCTCTCTGTGAACGCACTTCTTTTAGTTTAGTTTTTCCAGTTAAATAACCACGTCTGAAATGCAATTAATCAATTAATGGGTGAAAGAGTGAATTAATACATGAATTAGCAGATGATTCATCATGAATTAAAAATACATAAATGATATAGCTACTAACAAAAACTAACTAACTAATTAAATGAATCAATGAATTAATGCATCATTATCTTGTGGGGAATTTGTCTCAGTTGCCTCCACGGCTGTGACGTTGGCGTACGTGTCCATACAAGTCTTACTCACCTGTGAAGGGCGTTGTGCTGTGTTGCTTGTTTTCAAATGGGCAATTCCCTTCTTTTGTGCTTTAAAAACTAAAAAGGAAACTTAACTGTCCAAATAAATCAGCTTGAACACACGACTAACCAGAGTCTTGCTGTCCATCGTCCAAAAGAGTCAGAGCTGGAGATCACTGAAGGTACGAGACATATTCTTTATTCATTTATCAGGAATGCTTCAAACTCCTCTGTTACTTACATGAATAATAAGATAAACAGCGGGTAAAAATAGGATTCATGGAGAAAATTGAAAAGCTTCATTTATACATTTCAGATCATTTTCTCACTTTTCTCACATTTTCTCAAAGCAATTATGAATATATGAAACATACATTCAATGTATATTTCTATTTTTTCTTATCTAATATATCTTTCTTTGGCTACAAATAAAAACATGTGAAAAAGTAAAACAAATAAAGACATTTAAAATAATTTTTCTTACTTTAAAAATATGCCTTTAGAGACTCGGGGCAGCGGTGGCTTAGTGGTTAGTGATCGGGGGATCGGGGGTTCGAACCCCTTCCCAGTAGGTCGCCCTGAGGTGCCCTTGAGCAAGGTGCTGTCCCCGTCACGCTCCTCCCTGCGATGGGCTGGCGACCTGTCCAGGGTGCGTCCCCCGTCCTCACCCTGTGTGCGCTGGGTTGGACTCCAGCACTCCCCGCGACCCCGTTTGGGACAAGCGGCAGAAAATGACTGACTGACTGACCTTTGCAAAATATATCTTACATAAAATAACAATATTATTACTAATGATAATATAAACTTGCATGAACTATATATTCTACATGTTCTTTTTTCTTATTTATATATGTTTCTTGTTTTATTAGGCTTCATATTTTAAATGAAAGAATAAAATTCCTGAAAGGGGAATATTAGGGGAATAGGGGAATATATGAAAGATAATATTTCTATGAAATTATGTATAAAATGGTAACGTCTATTATGTCTGTTATTTGCATATTTGTAGGCTGGTTTCATTTCTTGTTCAACATGAAAACATTCCTAGACTGTCCTGACAGCAGATCACGTGACCTCTCCCTCTCAGTGGATGGTTTTTAGGCTGTTGGAGTCCAGCCTTCTTTCATTTCTCTTCCTGGACAGTTCACTCTGCTCTCGCTCTCCGGAAGAAGTGGAGGATTTGCTGTTTCCTCTGGAGAAACACTGCTGTGCAGAGTCTTCATTCTGCATCAAGAAGAAAGAAGAACCATGAGTGAGTCTGTCTATCTGTCTGTCTGTCTGTCCGTCTGTCTATCTGCCAGCTTTTCGACACTCTGTACTACACACCCTCCTAATGTAACCAAAAACATCACCACACAAGTTATTTTACAGGGTGTTAATCTCCATCACTGCTTCTATATATTTTTTTTTATTTTTATTATTATTCTTACTCAAATAAAAATTGTAAGGGGTTAAGAGTTTTTTTTTATTATAATTACACATTTAATTATGAAGTTTAAGTTTAATGGCAATGAGTCATTAACTGAAATACAGTTCTGTCCTCAGCCACCCGTTCATTCTATATATTTGCTTTTTGGTGCAAAACATATCGTGTCTCTCAAACTGTCTGACCTTTGGCACATTGACTGGTTTGAATGAAAGAAATGGGAACAAACGTTTTGTGACAGGCTGCAAAGAGCCTAAAGATACAAGGTGTCTCATCACCTGATCGTCTGAAATCATCTGCACCTGTTTCTTCACTGCTTCACGTCTTAAGTTAGACGCTTTGTTCTGCTCGAATGATTCATATTTAGATCACTGTGTAGATTAACCAACAAAAAAGCAACCTCCTCTGAAAGTGGTACAGGTACAGAAACAGGACTGAAAGTGAAAGCCAAAAACTTTGTCCTTCAGGAAGCCTGGAGAATTTTTCTGTACATCACACAGAACATTAAAAATACAAAAAAATAATGAGGGCTGGCTCATGAGTGGCCCATGTACTCTATTAAAAACTACACTTTTATTGCTCCGCCACAACCAACAAACTAATCAAGTTGTTCTTTTCATGTCCAGAGAAGCACGGCCGTGTTTGTGGGAGTCGGTGCCTGGGACCGTTGACCTTCCATCAAGAAGTGAAAGGGCAGCTCGTTACCATTTCCCAGGGGGGACGACTTGCATCAAGAGATGATTCCTGCCTTATGCATGGCCTGGCCTTCCTCAGCCGTCCATTTAAGGTGGAGGAGAAAATTTCTCTATGCGTTGAAAGGACAGCCCCATTATGGGATGGAACCCTTCGCATCGGCTTCACCAACCACCCCCCTAATGCCAACCTGATCTCAGCAAGGGCCATACCGGACCTGAGAGAGACCCCTGGCTACTGTGTGGTCCCTGTTCCTGAGGTAGCGTGCCAGCCTGGAGCTTCTATCAAGTTCTGGTTGAACTATGCAGCGTACGTGATGATTCAGGGATCAGATGGGAATATATACTCCATGAAAGTGAAAGGCCTGATAAGCCTGAATGAGCCGATCTACATTTTCCTGGATCTGTACGGCAGCACCAGTGCAGTTCGTCTTCTGGGTAATTTTTTCCAAAATGATTCTGCTCTTCTTTCCATCATCCCCAGTGCATATATTATTTAACAACTTGTAAAGAAATGATTAGGAAGCTTATAAACAAATGTGTTTATTTTTGTGCTCATTTTGTGCTCTAGGTTCGAAGAAAGGCACCCGCACATCGTGCAGCAGCGTCCCAGACCAGTCTCACAACCTTGAAATGAAAATGAAGGCGCAAGGACTTAATAAAATCTTTCCTATCTTCAGCAAGAATGCACATTCAGGTGTGAATGTAGTCTATCACATTCTTTGCATTCAAATGCATTCTTTTGTCAGTTTGTGACAAAAACACCTTCCTTCTGGACATTTGGATGGATCGAAGAAGAACTAGTCCCAGTTCTAATGAACCTAGAATGTGTTGGTTTTTTTGGTGTCCCCTGATATTTACTGGACCTGTAAGCTGTAATATATACTTGGAACTGATGTTATTATTTGTCTTTTTTTTTTATTGCTCAGATACTAGAAGAGGTTCTAGAGAAGTATCACCATGGAAAACCGGTCTTGCTCCATCTCATGTTTCTTCACTAGTATCTCTGCAAGAACCAAACCACACTCAGACTGCAACCAAAAAAGATCTGAATAGGAACCTTCAGTCCTCAATGGTAGTAAAGTGATCATATTTTATACAACTCAATACTTTGTCTATTGTCTTCATGGGAAAATAGTGTAGTATATTAAGATTACTTATGTATTTTCAAACCTTCTGTGGACTTTAGGAGGAGATGGATGTCACATCTTTGCTGAGAGAGTTCCAGCAACAGCATCTGAGTCCTGGCGAGGTCCATGTGCGCGTATGGAGGAATAGTCTGCTTAAGAGTGCCATAAATGTTCTGTGCAACAGCAACTTTTCCTGGACTAAATCTCCCCACATTGAGTTTGTCAGCGAGTTGGCTTTTGACAATGGGGGTCCAAAAAGGGAATTTTTCAGGTATACATTTAATACAAAGTCGAGCACAAATGTGTTCTCTATTAACTGAAATACTGAAGAGAACTGCTGATGTTTTTGACTTTTATGCCTGGAGAACCAGTTCCATTTCTTTTTTTCCTTAAAATTTTCCAGACTCCTGATGATTGATGTGCAAAGCAGACTGGGAGTTTTTGAAGGCACTCCTGGACACTTGTTCTTCACCTATGACCAGAGAGCTTTGCAGCAGCGCAAGTATGAGCAGGCTGGGAAGCTGGTAGCTTGGTCTGTAATTCATGGCGGTCCAGGGCTTAAGGCTATAGACCCTTGCCTTTACCAGCTCATGTGCGGACAGGAGATTCAACTGATGGATTTTAACTGGTGGCTTATACCAGATGCTGATGTCCAAAAGAAGATACAAAAAGTAAGTGCCAGCAAATCTATCCCTTTGCCTCTACGTATATATATCCATTCAGCTTTATTATCAACCTGACCCAGATTCAATTATGCATTCATTTTATCTAACCTGGTCTCTCATTCCTTAGATTTTGTCTTGTAGAACATCTGCACAACTTAGCAATCTGCAGGAGGAACTGGGAGACTGGATCTGTGAGTGTGGTTTTCCAGGCATTTATGGGCAAAACATTTCCGTCCAAGACATTCCAACGATTTACTCTTATGTAGTGAGGCACTACATTTATCTCAGGTGTGTACAGAAGTGTCTCTGGTCCTGTTCCTAATCAGCAAATTCTGGAGGGTTTAGACTGTGAGCTGTAGCCCACACAATATAACCTTTTTTACATTTATTATTTAATAGAAATTGGTTCACTTACCAATTATTTAATTCCTTACCAAGAAGAATATATGGCAACGAAACGCTTGCAACTCTAAGTTCTACTAAACTTCGTTCAGCAAATCTTGATGCAATACTAATGTGTATGGTTACTTAGATTACACTCGTAGAAACAAAATGAATACAAAGTAGTATGTCAGGTTCACGACACACTGATACATGCATTACATTTCTGAGGTCCTCATAACTCTTCTTGCTCTTTAGGGTGTCGAATATGATCAGTCAGTTCATAGAGGGTCTGAACTCGTGTGGAAGGCTGTGGGACATGGTGATGGCAAACTGGATTGATTTCCTCCCCATCTTTATCAACATGGGTGAACCCTTATCTAGAGCTACATTCAGGGCTCTCTTCCAGATCAATTGGAGTAAAAAAAGCACTAATGAGAAGAGAAGAAGAAAAGAAGAAGAGGAAACCATTTTCTACTGGGAGCTGCTTCTACAGATGATTGAAGGCGAGTATGATTTTTAGGAAATATGTACATAATGACTTGTCCTGAGACTGTTGTATATCAAAGCTGTATCCTGTATATGAAAAAGTTAAAGGATCTTGAAGTTTTGCATAGTTACATTGATGTGTAGTTAAAAGGCAATGGTGGTCTAGAGGTTAGGGACTAGGCCCCAGGATTGGAAGCTCATGGGTTTAAATACCAGACCAGTAGGTTGCTCTGATCTACCCTTGAGCAAGGTACCGACCCCACCACTGCCCCCTGCTGCACAGTGTGTGTGGGTTGAAATCAGAGGTTGAATTTCACTGAGGCTCACTGTGTGCTGTGCTGTGTTTCACAAAGACAAAAAAAGTTATTTTTACTTTCACTTTTTAAAAGGGAAAGGGGGGGGGGGGGGGTTAACTACGCAATTCTGAAAATAAGAAGAGAAGGAAAATTCTTTTGAAGCATTTCCCAAACATTTGGCAGAGACAATACTGCCATCAGCAGCAAACCTCTCTCTTAAAATACTTTGGCCCACTTGAAAAATAGTCAGATACACAAGGCTTTCCATGTAAGATCTCTCAATGTAAATGCCATGAAATGAAAGCTGAAAATCTTAATTATCAACACACACACACACACACACACACACACACACATAAATTGTGTCTGAACAACTGAATGACATGAAATATAATGATTTCCCAAAATCTCCACAGATGAAAAAACAGAACTGCGGTTTGAAGAGCTGCTAGTTTTCATTACAGCAACAGATGAAATTCCAGCTCTGGGATTCCCCATGAAGCCCAGTATCAACTTTTACCAGCCTGAAGGACAAGTCTGCCGGCTCCCGTATGCTTCCACATGCATGATGGGACTGTTCCTCCCCAGAGGGGTCAAAAGTCTAGCAGAAATCAACGAGATTCTTCTCAGAGCAATACGAGATTCTGCAGGATTTGGTAAATCATAGGACTGTGTTAGATTTGAAGGGGAACTCCAACCAGACATGTCACAATATTTATGAAACTGAAGTGTTTCACAACTGCACTGTTCCTGTACAACAGGCCACACAGCAGAAGGAGCAAAATTACTTGTGTGGCAATCGCTTGGATGCATCAGAGAAGTGATGGAACACTGGACGGGCACCAGCAACGTTAGCAATGAAGACCAGCCGCAAGGGCAGGTTTTAGGGAATACCTGAAGATCACACTACTAGGATTTTCTTGTATTTCAGAGACAGAAACGACAAGATAAATGGATTTTTTTGCACAGTAGTTTAAGTAGAAGATTACCTCTTATTTTGCTTAAAAGCAAAGGTTAAAATATTTGTTTTATAAATGGATGTTTTTTTATTTTTTATTTTTTATCAGAAAAAATCTCCTTGTAAAATATTGTGGAAGAATATATTTTTAAATACTTAAATGACGATGACTGAGTTATGCCTCGGTGTGTGTTCAACTTACTGATGTTGGATCATTTTCTGTGCATTTTTATTTGATACGAGAGTTGATATGGAAAGGAAAGCACTTTGTTGCTTTTTGTAAAAATAAATCACCCAAACTCTAAATGCTGTTTTACTTGATTCGATGTATCTGGATTAGCTAGAGATGTGACTGGTTTGATTTTATGCTTTCAAAAAACATAGATGATGTGGATAAAAGTGGGAAGAACTGTCACAACAATTACAATTACAACACAGTCCTCCAGCTTGTATCATCACAGGAATCAGGTCAACTTTACAAATCAAGAATTATTCAGTTGTAAAGTTGTTTTATTTATTTATGTATGTATGTATGTATGTATGTATGTATGTATGTCATTATTTTAGTTTTATTTTATTTATCATTATTTTACTAATATATAGTAGCTGTCGAAAAGTTCATTGCAAAATATATTTACAGCATTCTTCAGACTTATCCAGAGTGACACACATTACCTGATGACCAGCTTTCCTTGAGTTACCAGGGGTTGAAGACTTTGCTCAGGGGTCAGTTTTTCTAATGGGACACTGGTATGTCCAATGGGACTGTGATATTTCTAATGGGACACTGGTATGTCCAATGGGACTGATATTTCTAATGGGACACTGGTATGTCCAATGGGACTGTGATTTTTCTAATGGGACACTGGTATGTCCAATGGGACTGTGATATTTCTAATGGGACACTGGTATGTCTAATGGGACACTGGTATGTCCAATGGGACTGTGATATTTCTAATGGGACACTGGTATGTCCAATGGGACTGTGATATTTCTAATGGGATGCTGGTATGTCCAATGGGACTGTAATATTTCTAATGGGACACTGGTATGTCCAATGGGACTGTGATATTTCTAATGGGACACTGGTATGTCCAATGGGACTGTGATATTTCTAATGGGACGCTGGTATGTCCAATGGGACTGTGATATTTCTAATGGGACACTGGTATGTCCAATGGGACTGTGATATTTCTAATTGTTCAGACAGGGGTATTTCTAATGGGACGGAGGTAATTCTAATTGGACTGGAGTGTTTCTAACGGGACAATAATGAGACATGTGAGTCTGAGTGCAGTCTTTCCACTCGCTAAACACAAAAAAACTGAACTCACCAACACTGTATTTAATAAACTGACCATAATTTTTTTTTCTAAATAAAAGGAAAGCAATAATGAATTAATTTAACTCATTACTTTAAATTAAATACGTTCAATATATTTAAGGAAAAAATGTAATAAATTAATTTAACTAAATAACATTCAGTAAAAAACAAACAGGCTGCAGGGCTGCATGGTGGCCCGTCTGGGGGGGAAAAAGTCTTTATAAGAGTCTGATGGACTACTTCCGCCTCTCCGTATTTTTCCACTCGGCGATAGATGATGATGTCACCGGAAACCCTTTTTTTTTTTACCTCCCTCCCGCATCGAAAAAGAAAGTCCGGTCACCTGATTTACTCTATTGTTTTGTTTCGTTTTTTTTTCTTTCCTTCTTTTTGCGGCGGTTGAACAGACTTACTACGCCATTCTCAATACTTCCGTAAAGAGAAAAAAACTCCGTCCGGGCAGTGTGGTGGAGAGTTCTTTTCCTCAGAAACTCAGAAGCTGCAGCTGAAATGAGCCAGACGTCCTTAAAAATCTTCACCCGCAGAAAACCTCAGCAGTAAAACACACGGCCCTGATGTCCAAGACACTCACTGCTGTGAAGACCTTTTTACAGACCTGGTCAGCTTGCTTTGAGTAAAAGTGTGACACTGAGACCCCGGCACCCTTCACCTGCTCACTCCTGAAAGAGTGTGTGGAGGATGATACAGAATAGAATAGCATATCATCTAATATAGTTTCATATGATATAATACAATATAATAGAATAGAACAGAATATAGTGTAATAAAATAATACAATGTGATATAATACAATATAATAGAATAGAACAGAATATAGTATAATAAAATATGACATAAAATAATACAATGTGATTTAATACAATATAATAGAATAGAATATGATATATTACAATATAATACAATAGGCCATAATATAATATAATACAATAGAATAGAATATATTTAGACTTTGCAAAAGTATTTTCTTGAACCACCATTCTTTATAATTTGCTGGGGATTCAGTTTTTGGTGAAAGTGCTATTTTTCTCTCCGTATAAAAATCAAAGTATTCTTTTCTTTCAGCTTACGCTTAAAGTCTAAAAGGTCTGACACGTAAAGCAGTTTAATATTTCAGAGACTTTGAATCAGCCGTGTATCAGAAACATACATCATTGCTGTATAATGGAATTTAGGGGGATGTATGTGATGACACTGTCAGACGCCGTTTACTGGAAGAAGAAAAAGCACGTGTTCTATGGAATTCTACAGGATGTGTAACTGCAGACGGATGTCAACATGTGAAGTTTACTTTTTTCACCCCAGTGTTGTAGGTTCTGACAAAGATCTGAAGAACCGTGATGACACACACTCGGTTTTAATAGACTTTCTTTTTTCACTATAGAGTTTCTCATGAAACTATTTTTTGCAAAACATATTTGCACATCCATTATGCAAAAGTAGATGGGAATGTTTCTTTATTAAGCTCAGAGGGACTGCTCAGAGTTTCTTACTGATGAAAGTGGTAAAAGTACAAGTATTGATTCAACAGTAAAAGTCAAAAGTTCAGCCTCTGAGATGGACTCGGAGTATAAAAGTCAAAAGGATCTTTATTAGAATTCAAAGACTGTTAAACCATTTTATCTTCAAACACAAATAAAACAACATTGAAAATAATGAACATAAACTTAATCTTTAAGGTTTAATCTCAAAATATCTTTTACTCCGTTTTCATTTTGTTACGTCGGTCGTTTATGGAGTCACCAAGTGATCTTTTTTTCTGCGTTAATATGCATTCAGGCAGAAATTGATGTTAGAAAGATGTGCAATGATGAAGACGAACAATAAATGCTCGAATAAGGGACAGAGGTCTGAAAACATCTTGAATACAGTAGCTAAGCATTTGTACTTGGGTGCTTCTCTGGCTTTAAGTGAAGTCCTTGAGATGAAGGGAAAAGAAAAAGCAATTGGAAGAACTGAGATAAGATAAGGATTGTAATTAGAGCGGGATGTAAGGAGGAGATCAGTGCTTTAGTCATAAACTCTAGATCTGTGGACATTCCCCAGATATGAAGGATTTCATCAGGAGCCAAGAACCGAGTCAAGGTCTGAGTGAAGAAAGGAAAAATGTTCTGTGATTATTAAAGCATCATTGGAGTGAGATATAAGAAGTTATTGTGTGTGTATTTCTGCATTTTCTCACATTCAAATCTTGAGCATGGGTCATAAATAATTAATGAGAGTTTATATATTTTATGGATTTCCTTCCTACAGAGAATTAGTCCATAACCGTCTCATGCATTAGTTTAAGTGTGATCGTCTCGGAAACATTGGCTGTAAGGAAGTGTCTCGCATTGTTAGTAAATAACACTTTATAAGACATTCAGAGGCTAAGCTGATTCATCAGACTGCGCTGTAGGAAAAAAAGTTTAAAAAAAAAGGAGGATATGCAGGTGGTCAGTTTAAAGGAGGAAGATGCAGAGAACAGGAAGAAATGACGACTCTTAAACCGGAGCAGCCGTGTGTCTGAGCTATGAGGGCAGTATTAGCCTAGTTGATAAGGACTTGACCTCAAGACTGGGGGGACATGGTTCCTGGACCAGTGGGTTACCCTGAGTTACCCTTGAGCATGGTACCATCCCTAACAGTGCTCCCTGGGTGCTGGATGTTATCTATGAAATGCAGAACCCAGGACCTTCTTGCTATGAGGTGAAGTGAAAGTGACTAGTTGTCATTGTGAAAAACAGCACAACACACAACCAAATGCAGCCTCTGCATTTCACCCATACACACATGTGCAGCAGGGGGCAGCTGTTTAAAGCGCACAGGGAGCAGTGACGAGGACAGTACCTGGCTCAAGGGTACCTTGGGGCAACCTGCTGACAGCACTACCCACTGTGCTGCCCCTGTTTGGAAAGAAAAGGTTTGAATCTTAAACCACAATTCCAATGTGCGTATGGGTCGGATGCAGAGAAGCACTTTGTTGGGGAGTGTTGTGTTGTGGTGTGTTTAAGAACAAATCTTGAGCAATTTTTGGGGGAGTTGGAGGCTCCATGCATTGCAGTTTTGTTGGTTGCACTGCTCTCTTGCAGAAATCTTCAAACATAGGATTGATTCTCAGCCAGGATGGCCTGGGGCCTTTTGGTGAGCATATCTGTATGGGTTCCATCTAGTTTTGTCCCACATCAGATGCACTGGATATGCTGATTTGGCCTCTTGAGATGACTGTTAGTTTGTCTGTGTCTCCTTTGATGAACCGTCTACTGTCCTGGATGTTTCTTCTCCTTTTGCCTTATGAGCTGAAAAACACGCCAGGAGGCCCCACCGCCCTGTTTAGGATAAGGAGCTCAGATAATGGATGGATTTCAAACACATCCCTAACATTTAAGCAATGTGATTTCAGGGAAATTAGATTAGTAGTGCTCCAAGGCATGCCTGTTTTCTTTTGTAAAGCTTCAGAGTGAAAGTAAAACTACTTTGAATGATGACAATCACATGTACACAAAAACACACACAAATCCTCAACCATGCAACATTTCAACACTCTGTCAAAATGATCATCTTGGTTGTACTAAAGCAAATGAAGTTCATTTTTAATTAAAGTGATCCAAAAAATAAAACCAGTTTTTGTTCCAAAGGCATCAAAAGCAATAATGAATTAATTTAACTCATTTAAATTTAATTTAATTTATATTAAATTTAAATTAAATACGTTTAATATATTTAAGGAAAAAATGTAATAAATGAATTTAACTAAATAACATCAATAAAACAAACAGGCTGCAGAAACTCAAAAGCTGCAGCTGAAATGAGCCAGACGTCCTTAAAAATCTTCACCCGCAGAAAACCTCAGCAGTAAAACACACGGCCCTGATGTCCAAGACACTCTCACTGCTGTGAAGACCTTTTTACAGACCTGGTCAGCTTGCTTTGAGTAAAAGTGTGACACTGTGACCCCGGCACCCTTCACCTGCTCACTCCTGAAAGAGTGTGTGTGGAGTATGATATAGAATATAATATGAGATAACACAATATTCCTACAGAGAATTACTCCATAACCATAAGCAGCAAATTAAGTTCATTTTTAATTAAAGTGATCAAAAATACCGGTCTCTGACATCGGTCTGTGGAAAGTTTGCCCCACTCCTCCGTGCAGAATTCTTTAAGCTGTGAGATGTTTGAGGGGTTTTTTGCATGTACAGCCTGTCACCCCACAGCATCTCAATGGGATTAAGATCTGGGCTTTGACTCGGCCACTCCAGGACTCTCCACTTTTAGCCAGTCCTTGGTGGATTTACTGGTTTTGGGTCATTGTTGAGTTGTAGGGTCCAGTTCTGCTTCAGCTCTAATGTTCTTACAGATGGTTTCACATCTTCCTCAAGCGCCCTCTGATACACACTAGAATCCATGGTGGCTTCTATGATGGTGAGCTGGCCAGGACCTGCTGCAGAAAAGCATCTCCATACCATGGCTGTAGGTCCTGTGATGACATTTTAAGGTTTTGGATGGCCAGACCTGGGCATGTTGGCAATTGTTTTGGAAGTCCTCCACTATTTTCCAGACAGTGCAATGACTGAGTGCAAATTCTTTTAAGATCTTTTTAAATCCCTTACCAGACCTATATGCTGCTACAGTCTTCCCTCTGAAGGCCTCAGACAGCTCTTTTGATCTTACCATGGCTCTCACCTCAACAGTCAGGAGCACCAGCTAAATGTCAGAGGTTGAAATCAAGCAAACCTCCTTCAGAATGCTGAGTAATGATGTTCTAATCATGATCACCTGATTTAGTTGGTGTCCTAATTTAGTAGCATTACATTTTACAGAAGATTTTGAAAAGCCGTTTCTGCAGTTTTAATTGTTTAGTTATATTCCTTGAATCTCCCAGTATTCTTACAATTGAGATTAAATATCCATATGTCCAAGAATGCAAAATACAATACAGAATACAAAAACACACAGGCTTTCATAGGGTGTCCTAATTTTGTCACATGATTGTAACTCAATAGTCACCAAAACTCCCTGCGATGGGCTGGCGACCTGTCCAGGGTGCGTCCCCCGTCCTCGCCCTGTGTGTGCTGGGTTGGACACCAGCACTCTCCCGCTACCCCGTTACCAAGTAGCCAAGCACTCTCCCGCTACCAAGAACTGATTTGACTTGAGTGCTTAAAACAGAATGAGAACTTGAGATTTACATAGAATTAATTACACAAGTGTTGTCAGAGGAAACGCAAAAGAGGAAACATGCAGACTACACAGTGAAAGCTCCTAGACAGGGACTTGAACCCAAAACCATCAGGTTTGGAAACACTCACTGGACTGTAGGAGGAAACCAGAGCATCCTGAGGAAACCCACTGAAACAAGGGGAGAACACAAACTCCTCACAGAAAGGCCCCAGACCGCCTGCCTGGGAACCGAACCCAGGACCTTCTCGCTATGAGGTAACGATACACACTAGGCTGCCCGTTTGAAAACAACCATCCAATGGGTTTTCAAATGTCAAACTTGTCTCACTTAGACCCAAGGAACTGGACAAAGATGCTAAAGGAACATCAGAGAATCATTGGACAGCTGAATATGCTTGGAGGAGAACACTAACTACCAATTCACTAACAGATATTTGCATGAATAATTCTAATACTGAGTGAAGGTGAGAGAAGGAGGCTTGTCCTCCCTACACGAAAAGTGTAAGGCCAGTTAAGGCTCCATCATTACCAGAAGAGGTCATGGAAAAAGGGCAAACAATGAAGAGCATTGCACGTGCTTTCCTGATTTCGAATGGAGGCTGAGGAGAGAAGCAAAAGTAACTTTGTTTGGGAAAGTGCTTTGGCTTGTTCTGGCTGAAACTCCCTCAGGGGCATAACAGTGCGGAGACAGACGGATGACAGTTGCGATGAAATGGCATAAAAGCAGGCTGTGAGAAGTGTCTAGTTGGATAGGAGGATGATCAAGTCTAGACGGCAGTTGCATTGCTGGAAAAGCCAGTACAGTAAATGTCAACCTGAGGCATTTTACAATGTCTTGATTTTAAGAGCAAAATAAAAGTTTCATGTTTTTTTTAAGCTTTTATTTTTATGTAATTTCTGCATTTTGTTTCACTTCAACTATTTTTTAGAAAGGCTTCTCTCTCTGTTCAAAAAGATTTTCATTATTTTTTAAAAACCCTCTTTCAGTTTCTATCTTAGTTATGGTTGTATATTCCCTGGGAGTGCCTATAAAAGAACCTATAATTATTTTGTCATTTCCACTTCTGCAGATATCTGCAGGTATTTCAACATCGGCACTGCAGTCTTTCCTTCAAAAGGAAGCTAAACAGTCTCTGACTTGGTGTCAGTGTTGTTTCAATATGATATAATAATATAATCTATAAAATCTACAGTCACTAAACAGACATACTCGTCTAAGCTTTTGTAGATTCGTTTTAAAATTTAGTGGCAAGTCGCCAGGAACACATTGGGCGGTGATTAATCATGTGATCATTAATGATGTTATACACATTTTTTTCATTTCTGCCCTCTACTTACTGTATAAAAGTCTCCTAACTTTTATTTTAATCTTAACATTTTGCAGGGTAAATTACATGAGGTTTAAAGGACATTCACTCTCATGTCACTCCACTTTATCACTCAACAGATGGAGTATTTTACTGTCTTGCTTAAGAGGCAAGAGTGTAATAAAAGTGCTGTTGTAAACGTGGTGCTCTTTTTTTATCTTTTATCTTTACTAATCCTGTTTACAGTTTTGTTTCACTTTCTTATTTGTCATGCTGGCTATTTGCCTTTCATTTCCAAAGCTTCTCTTTTTTATATTTTTATATATTCTGTTTCTGTTTTTCTTTTAGCCACGATTCCTGCTGAGTCCCCACCGACAATCTATGGACATTTTTATGGGCCTATGATTATTTTATTACTTCCACTTCAGTTTTGTACTTGATACAAACCGCAAACCGACTCTGCAAACAAGGGACGCATGCAGATGTTCTTTGGGCAGATGTTCTTTGATCTGCTGAATAAGATTATGGGAAAAATGTTAGAAGAAAGTACTGGGAACTTCATAAATGTTACAAGTCTGCTATTTCTGCTGAAAAGATTTTTCAGTGACGGCATGCAGAGGACATTAAAGAGGAACTTCTTCATTTAATCATCAAGACATAAACAAAGTTATTCTGATTGGATTGGTGTGAAATGAAAGTTGCCCTCAGAATGTTTCGCAGTAGTGATGATAGAAACTAGACAAGGGCAGCGGTGGGCTAGTGGTTAGGGACTAGGCTCCAGGATCGGAAGGTCGTTGGTTCGAATCCCAGAGCAATAGGTTGCCCTGAGATACCCTTCGGCAAGGTACCATCCCCATCACTGCTCCCCTTGCGCTTTCAATAGCCGCCCCCTGCTCCACGTGTGTATGGGGCACTTGCACGTCTGACATATTTTGAGAAGGGGCTCGGCCTAAACCGTGTTAGCTAAATTGGAGCAGTGGTGGTCTAGTGGTTAGTGGTTAGATCAGAAGATAGTGGGTTCGAATCCCAGACCAGTAGGTGGCCCTGAGATACCCTCGAGCATGGTACCTTCACTATCAATGCTCCCTGGGTGCTTTCAATAGCTGCCCTCTGCTGCATGTGTGAGTTTGGGTTAAATATAGAGTTGTAATTTCTTTGTGCCGTGTGTTCACAATGGCAAGAATGGTCTATTTCACTTTCAGTTGCAGAGTGGCACATGCATGGGATTTAAGGGCAAAAAATCCCCCAAATGAATTTGAATGAATTAAATTAATGCTCACATGTTAAATCATAGTATCATCATCATCAACATTAAACAAGCAAGCATGCAATGGTTCAATTTGTGGATAGAAAATAATTAGTTACACTGGGAGACATTGTAAGGTTTTTTACAGTGACCATTTTAAATTTAAACACTTGTACTAAATTTGTTTACATGTTCATGGATTCCCCTTTTAAATGAACATGTTCTTTCTTTTTGCATGTGCTGAAATGCGATTCATTTATTAGGATGCCTTTGATTTTCAGCCAGAGGAGTTGGGAAAATGCCCTTAGATTAAATAAATGTAACTGTGCAGATGTCAGACCATTTCTGAGAATGCTCTACTAGAGTCCTTTTGTAAAGTTGTAAAATAAAAAAAGTCAAATAAATCCTTAACTGAGTGTAACCGGCTGTATGAGTAGTGTGAGCAAACATCGCTGACATGATTGGCAGTATGTTGGAGAAGCTCAGGGATTTCCTGGAAAGGCATTAAGGTGTAGCTGTTGAGGGTAGGGCCGCTGAAATGCTGTTTTATAGTTGCTGCTTTTGTTGGAGAGGCTTCTGAGTGTGAGAGCTGAATCGCTGGGACTGGCAAAGCAGTTTATTGCAACACAAAGTCTTATGTCAATTATGTCAAGTCTAAAGTCAAGAAGTGCAATAAACCAATAACATTTTTGGTGAACATTTACAAAGATGTTCTTCTGATTCTGATCATCTCTGCTCTGCTTTTGATGTCAGCAGTTATTTAGGTTTGATTAATTCTTTGAGACCATCCACAGAACATATTCGCTCAGTATTTCCCAGTAAAATGATGTGCTGAAACATATTTCAAAATGAGAAATGCAAAGAATAAACTGAGACTCTGGATTATTTCTTAAAATACTGCGGTTATTGTTGATATTGCAATAAGCCTCTACCAGGAATGGCGGATACATTGCGGTGTCATAAAAGTCAGGCCAGGATTAGTTAGGCTCTAAAAAGTAGGGAAACACCCTGGACAGGTCACTAGTCCATCGCAGGGGCAAACACAGACACACACACACATTCACGGCCAAGCATCTCCAATCCACCTGACGTGCATGTCTTCAGATGGTGGGAGGAAACCTGAGCTCTGGGAAGAAATCCATGCAGACACGAGGAGAACATAGAAACCCCACAGGGAAAAGATCTGGACCGTCCCATCTGGGAATCAAACCCAGGACCTTCTCAGGCAACAGCACTACACACTGCGTCACCGCACCCCTCGTCTTTGTTACTAGTTCTTCAAATAATTCCCAATTTTACCAGCCGGCCTTCAACACAATTTAGAATTTTACAACAGCTATTATGGCCTGAAACTGTCCCTAATTTTATCTCAGATAAATAATTGGAGACTTTAATAGTGTAGTGACTGCTAAGCTACAAATGTTCCAGGTTCTTATCTCAGAAATCTGGTAAAAGTAGAATAATTTGTCAAAGTGGATCAGACATCTGACTCATTTCTCCAGCACATCCCACAGATGCTCCACCGGACCGTGCTCTGGGGAGTTTGGAGTCAAGTCTATGTGGGAACACTGTGCATCCTGGTACCGTTTCAGCCGGTCATACACCCTGTAAAATGAGATGTGACTCAACAGACAATGTGACATTCTTTCATTTCTCCATGGACTATGAATCCTTCTCTGGACCACCTTTGGTAGGTACTACTACTGCTTACTGAGATCAGCACACAAGACCTGCCATTTAAGACATGCTTTGGCCCAATTGTCAAATAAATGGACTCATATCAGAGTCAATCAGGTCCTAACGCCTGCCCATGTTACCTGTTGCCACTTTGTTTTCTTCCCACCCATGCCAGTGGTACAAGATCGAACAACGTCTTGTTGCATTTCAATCAATTCAAGCGATGTACAGTTTTAAAACTTGACAGCCCATCAGTTTGACTGGACTTCAGCTCCACTGGTGTAAATGACTTACTTGCTGATTGGTTTTTCATTGCACACAAGAGGAACTGCTCTATCATTTGACTATTATATGATATAAATTAATATAGTAAAGATCATAAACAGGAGTTATTCATAAACAGAATAGTCATTTAGATACTTTCAGTTTAATGTTTTGGTTCAGGTGTTGAGCTCAAAGTCCCATTATTGGCATTACTCATAATCATAACACTGATATCAACACTGATAAAAACAAACCTGCCCTTACAAATAATACAAATTATGGCGAAAAAAAAAATTTCAGGTGAAGATAAAACTACAGATGAATTCATAGTGAAGCATAGCGGAACTTCCGTTGGTGGTTTTACAGATTGTCAGTGCAAAACCTTGTATTTCCAAATACTTCACAAGTGTGACTATTTCTATTTCTATTAGTCAAAAAGAGTGAGGAGTTCTACACTGACCGTTTTAAATTAAGCCCAGCACTTTTAACCGCTTCAACATTTGGTCATGTCAATAAAATCTTTGATCTCTCTGCTCATCAAATAATGAATTATCATTCGTCTTTCATAATCGCTCATGACAAAAGTGTTCTCAATGGATTATCAAAACACATACACACACATGCAGCAGGGGGCAGCCATATCCAGCAGTGATGGGGACAGTGCCTTGCTCAAGGCTACCTCAGGGCAACCTACTGGTTTGGGATTCATACCCACGACCTTCCAGTCCTGGTGCCTCGTCCCTGAGCACAAGGCCACCGCTGCCCCTGAAGTACACAGAATTCAGAATACGCATTACCAGTGCATAACCAGTTCAAAGGGCAGACAGACGCCCACACAAACACACACACACACACACTCAAACATAGTTGGTGAGAATGTCACAGCTGGGAAGTGAATACAGAACCTTCTTGCTGTGAAGTGACAACACAAACTAGGCCACTAATCACAACACAACAATCCAGTAGAAGGTATTGCAACACCAGAAGCTGGATTTGGACATAATTGCAATAAAGGTCTGTGTAATTCCATCAGTTTTGTGATATACGAAGGAAATGGTCTATCCCTTTACATCATACCACACACTCTAAGCTGTGTTGCCATCTGAGTCAGACTCCATGTTTCGAAATAGTTCGAACAGACAGATGTTGTCACTTTATTTTTGAAATAGTACTGTCTTGTGAGTACTGTATCTTCTTAATATGATGATGACGGTCCCCACAAAAGTGTTAATGCCAGCACATACACACACTCTCTTTCTCTTCTTCACAGGAGAGGAGTGACTCAACTGGCTGCGTGCCAGCAGCTGCAGCAGTCATGAACACATTTGGCTTCTTTTGAAAGCGGGTACTTTTCCAGCTCTGAGTTTGGCTCTGCCCCTTTTGCTTCTGTCCTATGATGAGTAATGTTTTGGTTTTAAACCAGAAGCACGTGCAGCATGTCCTATTAAATGAGCAGCCTTTCCTTTTTCAAAAAGCCACTGTTTCACAGCCAGCCAATATGATAGAGCTCACATTACCTGAATGCAACCGTCTCTTCCAACTGTTTAAGAAGAACAAGGTGGGAATGGGAGTCCAAGCCAGGGGTAAGACTTTTGAAACTTTTTAAAAATGTTGTTTTAATGAAGGGTGAAATAGATCATTTTAATAATTCTTCATTTTATTGTTTTCAAAGACAATATACATAAGCAAAGTTGTTCTGTTTAGACGTATGTTGAGTTTTATTCATTTGAATCCGTTATTTATTTATTTTTTTGCTCTTTCATGCTCATAGAAACTTCAGGGCTAAATGAAAAAGAGTATATATGATGGAAATGAGCAAACTGATGGTATATGGAGATTAATATGGGGATTAATATAATTGACAGTCTTATACTTTCCACACTCTTACCTTTCTTCTATAGAGAGTAGTCTGCAGAAGGATTCTTAAGATAAAATCTGTGAATCAGATTCCCCTCAAACTGATACACTTGATGTGGGCCAGTTATGACATGCCGCTGCCGCTCTCAGTAAATACTGGTTAGTGCCGTGGCTGAATCAAATGATGATGCCACACTGCCGATTGCAGTTGTAAAGGGAAACAGTGGACTAGGCTTTTAACAGCTGAATGTAAAAATTATTTAGCACAGTGGAAGCGCTGAACATATCATCACACCAGTACACCCTCTACTGGTTAATGCAGCGCTCAGATAAAGTAGGGGTTTGATCAGGATCGCAAACAGGACAGTGGAGTTGATCAGCCAGTATCAATAAACAGGAAAAAAGATTTTGCTAAAAAAATCAGGATGTCATGTGTATTTGTACTTTCCCTGGAAATGTATCACGAGAATACTGCGAGATACTGCAAGCGATTTACTGTCACTTTTAAAGGAACTGCCTGGTGCATGTTCTCTAAAAATTTTATGGGTTTTTTAAAAATGATTTTATTTATTTATTTATTTTTACAATTTATTTAGCAAATGCTGATTGGGAAGCAAGAAATAATAATCACCTGCCACAGCCATTGGTTATAGAGATGGAAAGAAAAAAAAAAAAAAGCTAATGCAGATGACATCACTGAAATGTTTCTCCTGTGTTGGAACAAAACCTCATATCTCCAAAATGCAAACTTTATAGAGATGGCAAAACACCTTTTGTAACATTGTAGAAAAATACCTTTCTCAAAATTTCATTGGTTTATCACGAAAATGCAAAGCTCAGCAGATGTTTCAATAAAAAATAAAGTTAAAACTGACCAAAAATTATTATTATTTGTTATGAAAGTAACAATTTGTTTCTATAGTAAAACCTGATAAAGGATTGTAGCTTCCAGTCTAGATTTATGTGATTTATGTATCTAATCCATGTGGAAACCTTTATGGAGGTTAGCTGACCTTTAAAGCATATAGGTGTTAACCATTAATTCAACCATTCATTTGAATTTAAGCTTATTTTTTAACTTTATGTAAATGACGACACCACAGGTTCAGGTTTGTTTAATCATTATTGACTGATGCTGATGCTGGTTGTTTATGGATTATTTCCAGAGCACCGTGGCTGTGACTGTGGAAGAGGTTGCCTGGGTCCACTGACTTTTCATTCTGGAGCCACTGGGCCACTGGTGACCCTTAGTGAAAATGGCAGACGGGCAACTAGAGACGCTTCCTCCTTCCGATATGGGCTGGTCTTCAGCAGCCGACCAATCAGGGTCCGCGAGAAGGTGCGTGTGCGTATTGAGAGCTCCGTGATGGCCTGGCATGGTGCACTGCGAGTCGGCTTCACCAGCGTTGCCCCTGGATCCAGAGCCTTACCCTCTCTCGCCATCCCTGAACTGACAGACTCTCCTGGGTATTGGGCCATACCAGTACCCCAGGAGCAGTGCCTGCCGAGGTCAGAGGTCATTTTCTGGTTCAGCTGTAATGGAAAATTGCATGTCCAGACTGCTAATGGGCAGGAGCACAGGATGGAAACCCAAGCGGACACAAGTAAACCAATCTGGGCAATGATGGATGTTTATGGGCAGACCAGTGCTGTCCTCTTACTTGGTGAGTCTTCTTAGGAGAAGGTTTAGTGCATTGTTAATTCTCAGATGGTGCAATGTACCAACAGAAATGTACGACATGTGTTACAATAATAATTACAACAGCTAGTGTTCAGTTTTCATTTGCCATGCTTATGTTATAGGCTCTAAGAGGAAGTGTCTATTAAGCACCAAGAGGTCCTGCCCTGTTCCTCCAGTCAATCCAACAGAAGGGAGCTGTGGCGACAGTCAAATTCCCAGAGAGACACTGGAGAGGAGGATGAACAAGAACAGCCCACAAGAGGCAGATAACCGGGAGAATGTGGGTCTTCCCTGCTCTCAGGGCAGGAGCCAGAACTCAAGTAAGGACCAGAAACTCACTCTCGCTCATTTTCATAGCCGCTTATCCGGTTTTCAGTTTTGGTTTTAGGTTCTAATGGCACTTGAGTGCATTCTATTGGCCTTTTTCTTTTTAAAACGTTTGTTTTAGAATTTGCATGCTTCATAAATGCAAACTCGCTGATTCATTTCATTATGGTTACTGAATAATATGCCTGAAGATCTGTCAGAACAAAAACATGTATCTCCTAAAAATTCATTTGACCATTTCAATGATTAAATTATTTGTAAAAATGAATTATAATTTAAATTTCATTAAATATTTTAAACTTTCAATGTCACACACTGATGTTCAAAATCTGCAAAGCAACTGTAGGCTTACATGCTTCTTTCTCTTTTTCTCCTCAGGGAATGAAAGCGTGGAGGAATGTGTAGTGTGTTACTCGGACATTGCGGACATGCTTCTTGTGTGTGGTCATCGCTGCGTGTGCTCCCAATGCGCTTTGAGGGTCTACAATGAATTTGGGACATGTCCACTTTGTCGACGATGCTTGTGGAGCTGAGAGTGACAGAAAATGAAGACGTGATTAACATATTAAAGGCCTTTCACTTATTTATATATGTATGTGTATAGAATTACATATTAATAATATGTATAATATTTGTATCAAAGCTTTATTTCAGTTCTTTAATGCACTTTAAAATCTGTGATCACTTAGAGAAAGTTACACTACAGAAAGTCACTATAAAAATATCTATCCTTCCAATATTTTGGTTGCTCATCCTAACCAGGGTTGACCCAGAAGTCTGGGAGTGTAGGCGGGCGCAGAAGAAGTGGGACAGTTAGAGAGATGAAGAAAGTAGACAGGTGTACAAGGAGACAAACTGCAGGGCGAAGAAAGCAGTGGTGAAGGCCATGAAGGTGTTTGGTGAATTGTATGAGAGGTTGGACAGTAAAGAGGGAGAAAAGGACCTTTACCGATTGGCTAGACAGAGAGACAGATCTGGGAAAGATGTGCTACAGGTCAGGGCGATTAAAAATAGAAATGGAAACGTACTCACAGGTGAACAGAGCTTGTTGAGCAGATGGAAGGAATACATTGAGGGGCTGATGAATGAAGAAAATGAGAGAGAGAGAGTCTGGATGAAGTGAGGATAGTGAACCAGGAAGTGCAGCAAATAAACAAGATGGAAGTAAGGAGAAACAAGAGGATGAAGAATGGAAAGGCTGTTGGACCGGATGACATACCAGTGGAAGCATGGAAATGTTTAGGGGAGATGGCAGTTGAGTTTCTGACCAGATTGTTTAACACAATCTTGGCAAGTGAGAAGATGCCTGAGGAGTGGAGACGAAGTGTACTGGTACCGATCTTCAAGAATAAGGGTGATGCACAGAGCTGTAGTAACTATAGAGGAATAAAGTTGATCAGCCACACCATGAAGTTCTGGGAAAGAGTCGTGGAAGAGCAAGCAAGATACTCAGTTTGCAACCAGTTATGCTACCATGTTTTAAAAAGACTTTTTGTTGTATATTTTTGTAAATCTTTGGTAAGGATGTGTAAATAATGTATATATGTATTTAATATGTTTGTGTACATGTATTAAAATACTGCCTGAAACTTTACTGAAGACTCCTCAGGAAAACATCACACTTTACATGACTGCAGTTCATGTCAAGGTCATTTTGCAGAGTTTTTGAAACTGAATTGTATTAAAGGCCATGAAGTCAGAAGTGGAGTGGTGGTGGTCTAGTGGTAGTCCCACCTCCAGCACTACCACCATTGGGTTCCTGATCCATTCAGTCCACAGTGTGGATGTTTCCACTCCTGATGATGTCAGTCGTTCGACATGCAACTAATATTTAGTCACAGTCAGCTGGCTGAGTCCTGCTTGAAACCCTCACAGAATTTGACGTTTAAGAGAGAACGCAGAAATGTACTTCAGTCCAGGGTGAGTTCATGAGTAAGAGTGACATCACTGTGTTTTTTTTTTCTTGTGCAACATCTGAGTTGAAGTACAGGCTTTGAAGAAAAATGGAAATAAAATGCTAAACATTTCAAACACTGTTTTACTAAATACATTTATCCTTCACAACGTCTCTTAAATAAAAAGCAGGTGTGGCTTCCAGAGCCATCAAGAGAGCCTGTTTATGCCTGGATCAGGATTAACTTAATTCTGCCTCATTAATGGCAGCAGGGGTCTAGTGTTTAGGGATTAGGCCCCATAATTGCAAGGCCACATGTTCAGATCAATAGGTTGCCCTGAAATACCCTTGAGCAAGGTACCATCCCCAACACTGTTCTCCAGGGGCCAAATATGGCTGCCCACTGCTGCAAGGTGTGTATGAAAAGGTTCCATTTCGTTGTGTTTCACTGTGCGCTGTGTTTCACAGTGACAAAATAGTCACTTTCACTTCACTTTCATCAAAGAAACACAGCCAGGACAATGAAAATAAACTGACAACTGATTATATTGTCAATTAGAAATGTAACTACTGCACATTTAAAGGAAGACATGGAAAGAAGAAGGAGCGTCATATCTAACCGTGGTACAAACTTTGCTTCCCTTTTCATGAATTTCATGCAGATCTAAGCAGGTTTATGCTGGTTAAGGAGGAACTGGTACATAGTTGCTCACCCAGCATCCAAAACACAATATATTCAGATTAAGCTGCTTTTCAATTCATTGTTTTTAGTGGATTTGATTAGAAGACTAACATCACTAATAAATACTAATTTTCAGTAGTCCCCAAAATTGTTTTCTCTCAAACTGCATCCAGGTCTTAAATATGGTGCATGTTGGTTGATCTGGACACTTTATGTGAGCACAAAGCAACAACCCTCTTAGTTCCAGCATAAATCTGAAGAGGCAAAATCTGGACACCAAACATGTCTTGGTTAATCTTCACCAGACTGAGCTCTAAAGTCAATGGCATTTTCAAAAACGACAAACAGGAAGTTCTCTTTATACAGAGCACTTTTTAACAAATGACCCCAATAAGACAACTGGGTCTGCATTCACAAACCACCAGCTGCAGGATTGAATCAGTTTTTGTGATCAGTTCAGATTTCCAAGCCCTCTCCTGAATGCCCTTCTTCATCCCACTAATCAACTCATTAGCAATTCCTTAATGAATGGTTTGCAAAAAAAGCACTCAAATGTGCAGGACTTTGGGTGTCAAGAATAAGGCTGGGAAACAATAAGATGAATCAATTAACATCGGATGCTTTTCCAGACTATTTCCACATGAAAACCAGGGCATCCTAGTGCAAGCTAGCTGATAAGCCTTTCAGTTTTACTGAGCTGAAGAAGGGGTAGAAGCAGGCCAGAGTGTCCTGAAGAAGCCTTTTTGGGTCATGCATGGTCATAATGTGAACAGCAGAGGGCAGCAGATTCAAGTTTAAGGCTGAATCTGGCCTCCAGGGTCTTAATAGTCCCAGAAAGAGGCCACAGAATAAAATCTTCTACATGGTGTACTATATAGCAAAAGGGAGACACATCAAAATTGTGAAGATTGAAATTTCAAGAATGACACTTGGAGGACAACACCGAACCAAGCCACAAGACCAAAAACAGTGCATTGCTTTTTCAAAACGTCTCTCTGATAATTGTGAGAGAGCGTTTGATAGTGTTGAAGATGTCCAGGTTATGGAGTCTACAGATGCGAAGAAGAGGAGGAAGTTTCCAAATAAAAGGGCAGGAGAGGGAGGGATGAAAGAGAGGGATATGACCTTTAGTTGCTGATTACGCAGCTGGGCTGTTAAATATTTATTTTGGATGGCTGGACTCAACAGAGAAAGTGAGAGAGAGGGAGAGGAAGAAGTTAGAGAGCCTCCAGGTCTTGGAGAACAAGGAAGAGAGAGAGAGAGAGAGAGAGAGAGAGAGAGAGACCAGTGTGGGTGAGAGTAATGTTACACTGTTTGCTCTTGACCGGAGGGAATAAGACATTCTGCCAAGCTTCAGCTGCTTACTGTGAGTATAGGGCCTGTTCTGATCATTCTCAAAAATGTTTACCAATATTTTCCTCTGGCATTTAACAATACTTTGACAACATATTGAACAATTTTGCATTTTCCTTTGGTCAAACATGACCTGAAACTCTCACTCTTTCCTCTCACTCTATGGCCAATAACATCTCTCTTGATCATTGCCATTGATTATGATTGAGAGGTTCTGCTGGTAGACCTATCTCACCAGCAGTCTTTCTCCATTCAGTCTCTTTCACTTCAAGAGATCATTAGGATGATTAAACTGAGAAATCAATGTTGCTTCATCTGCTTCTGATATACAGAGTCTATCACAGACCGTGTGCAAAGGACTGTCCATAATAGACTGGACATTTCCGTAAGACATTTTGGCAGCTGGTTCATAGGCTAAGCCACGTTTGCAGAAGCTGTGCCGTGTAACCAGGTGCAAAGTACCTGCAAGTGCCAAATCCTGGCCTTATCTGCTAGAGGGAAGGATGGGCCTTGTGATATTTACACAGTGGCAGACTTTACAAGCTTAGCCATACAGTACGTGGCTTATGTGCAAGAATAACAGCCCGACATGTTTAGTAACCCTTACCGGCTTTGCTGAACGTTTGCCACATTCCTTTGTGAATGTGATTGGCCAAAGTTGCCACTGAAGTCTGGTTTGCTGAGAGTTTTTGCTTAGTTTGGTCACACTTGGAGGATTTCATTTTGGGGCTGGTTTTCCTCCAACATTATAGACTCTGCAAATGCAGTTAGAGATGAACGCACGTTGGCGGATGATTAGCTGTAGCTGAAATGGAGACTCGGTGATGGAGCACAAAGGGCCACTAAACTACAGTGCCAGCCTAGAGCTGGACCTGACTTTGGAAAATGTGAGGAGATTGTGTGTGATCTCCTCCAACTGTAAGTGTGCCTGTGTGCTCATGTGCTTTCTATCATAAAATCACTCAGACTCTAACACTGCACACAATATCACCACTCGTTTTTGAAAACCCTGCATATTTGAAGCTGTGATTGAATTTCTTCTTTCCTTCGTGGACATTGGATGGCCAGTCAACAGGTTTTGTAATGTTAGTAAAACTTCACCTGATCTGAATGTAGATGTAAGTGCTTCAGTGTGGGGCTATAAGGACCTCAGCTGCTTCTACAGATCCCCAAAAACATGGTTAAAAAAAAGACAACAATAACACGAAGTCACTAAATCTCTAAATCAAGTGGTTTTGTGGTCAAATGCAAAACATCATTTGGCATCAATAATTAAATAGCAATGACCAGCACTGTTTAAAGGCAAAAGAGCAAATCTGAGATGACTGAGCTTTCTTTGAAATGATGATTCCAGGGGTCATGTAACCATGAGAGGGTCTGAGTGAGTACACACCTCTGGAAGGTCCTGCTTGAACAGTGGCGAGGTTTACTCCCAGCACTGGATCAAACACTCGCACTGGGTTTTAAACAGTGAAGGGAAATGGATTCATTTGTTCTCCTGATTTTAAAACACAGGAGGGCGTTGCCTCTGAGAACACTCTGGAGTTTCTATTATTTCCAGCTGTGTGTGTGTGTGTGTGTGTGTGTGTGTGTGTGTGTGTGTGTGTGATGAATGGAAACTATTACAGAGCCCCCAACTCGTTAGGCACTGAGAGGTGTGTGTCTCTGGTTTACTTGGAACACCACACAACAGACAGGCCGAAATGGACACCCACACACACACACACACACACACACACACTCCTGATGACATACACACACACAGACTGAGCCCCAGAATCAATGTAGACACCCCTTATCCCAAACAGCTCTCTCTCTCTCTCTCTCTCTCTCTCTCTCTCTCTCTCTCTCTCTCCTCCCATTCCACAAAACTGCATCTCAGAGTGAGTACCAGTTTCTCTTCTCTTCCCTTCCTTGTATCTGGATCGCAGATTTAAACTGTGCATGTGATTGTGTAGATCCCACACCGCTGTTTTACGCAGACTGGCTGTTTTAAGGTTCTGTATCTTCTGTTTCTGTGGTTAATTCGTTTCTTTGAGCAGTTTTGGTGATCAGTATCTATATTTTGGTGGTTAAACCAGTCCTTTAGATGTTTTGTTGATTTACATCTATTTTCTCATGGTTGAATAAGGTTTTGTTCTATACTTATGTTCTTCCTCACAGTTTAAATCAAGAAACCAAATTTGGCTCATTACTTCCAAAACACAATGGTACACTGTATATATTCTTCTCCTTCTACCTCAGTAATGGTGACAGCTCCAGTATCGATTGGCAGGTTTTGTGATCTTTGGGAAAGTGGCTGGTTGCTCAGCCTGATTCTCTGGATTCCAAGCCTGTCTGCTGGGAAAGCAGTCCCATATGCAGAGCAGAGCTCTATGAGTGCTATTGTTTTACTGACTATTCATGGAGTGTCCCATGTGGTGTAGGACCAGAAAGCTGTGGAGTAGGCTGCTCTCTGGGTCTGATCTGTGGTCCATACAGTGGTACATGCACATCCCACCCCTGTTGCTGGGACCCTTCGGTTTAGCTTCAGGTTTATAATGCCTTTGACTCTGCTTAAACACCTAATCTCAATGTTATGTACGTACACACAGGCCACCAAAGGGCCATAATTTATAGGGTAAACAAAAAATGTCAGTGGGAACATTTGAGCGATTGACTACATTATGCCCTCCCATCTTTCCTTTGTGCACTGTATTTTAACTCAGCACCGGCATCCTGCTGTTAAAAGTAAATATTTGCCCCAGTGGTTAACCAAATTCATTCTTACATAACACTGGGCCATGCCCAGTACTGTTACTCCCATGTGGGCAGTGGCCCGATGTCAGTCAAATCAGACTAGGAGTCTGTTGTGTTGAGGTTTTCCTGGTGATGTAATTCATAGCAGATTTGCCTGGTTTTCCAGGGGAGGGGGTGCCAAATCCCTTTTGCTGATGGTTCAAAGATCCGCATCAATTTAAATTGATTTAAATGTAAAAAAGTTTTTTCCGCATTGTGCTAAAATGGGCTGTTTTGTTGTAAAGTATATTGTTATTATCATTATTATTGTGTGTGCGTGCGTGCGTGTTCTCTCAGTACAGTGCTGCTGGGACTGGCAGGCAGGATGATGTGCTCCCAGCAGGACTCTGAGACTGGATGAGCTCCAAATCTGTCTTTCCTAACTTGACTCATAATGACCCTCTTCTCTTCTCTTCTCTTCTCTTCTCTTCTCTTCTCTTCTCTTCTCTTCTCTTCTCTTCTCTTCTTCACCCCTCAACACACATGGGTGCACCCCCCGCCCCACACACACAGACGCACACACACACACACACACACACACACACACACACACACACACACACCCACACACACACACACACACACCCACACACACACACAGTGTCAGGGTACGTCAGGGTACAGAGTGTTCATCCAAACCGCTGAATTATTAAAAAGTTGCTGACTCCTTCAGCTCTAGACTGAAACACTAACACAGTACTGTACACACACATGCTCTCTCTCTCTCTCTTGCTCTCAGACACACACACACACACACACACACAAAACACTCCCTACCACACACTCACCCACATATGTATGCACATATGCAAATATGATTGAATTAAAAGACAAGAGTCAACAAGTTATCAAGAGTCTTTGACACTGTAAACACACACACACACACACACACACACATACACACATCTCATCATGGGGTGTAGGTGCATGTGTGTGTGTTTGGGTGTGTGTGTGTGTGTGTGTGTGTGTGTGTGTGTTTATGTGTTGATGAAGCCAGAGGGAAGCTAGAGGGTCACCTGAACGCTCAGTTACATAACCTTTTCTCACGGCTTGTCTACAGGGCTACAATGTCTGAGCTTTAGTTGTGGGGGTTGGCCCGTATCCCAGCAACAGCAGAAATCGTCACATTATCTTAAAATTGTAAGAATAATGTTTATTTCATGTTTTTTTCTCTTCTAATTCTCTGGGTAAACTGGAAATCCAGGTTTTCAGTCAGTCGTTGCAGCTGAAACGATGCAAAGACTGTTAACACGCCTGCCTCTGCTGAGCTATATCTGCATAATCCAGACTCCTGCACCGCATGTAGACCCCCGGCCACAGGATACAGAACTACTTTTTCAGACTGATTATAAAAAGAGGGGAAATCAGGGACAGTAATATGCTTTTAAAGTTTCTCTCAAGATGCACTTCCCAAAACTCACTCTGAACTCATTCTGCTCCAAAGTTCCACAGTGTGAACTCAGCTGGCTACCGCACTTTCATTTCTCACTGTTTTCAACCCAGTTCCAAACACTGAAGCACAATTTGCAAGACATTAAACAACTTTGACATCGTGCAGACACAACCTTTACTCCACTGTGAAATTTCAGTCATAGCAAAATGTCTTAATATGGCTCAAATTGAAGACATTAAGCATCAATTCATGAAGGTTTCATTTCTTTCTCACTCCTTATTTTATTCCTAAGAGCAAATGCATTTCTTACTGTCAGAAGACTTATTACAATTTAGTTAGAGTCACAGTGCCCGAAACATTTTCCACATTTGGTGTGGATGGACTGGCAACCTGTCCAGTGTTTCTCTGCCTTTTTGCCCTATGAATTCTGGGAAAGGATCCAGCAATCCCAGGAACCAGGTTACGATAAGCATAATTTATGTATGTATGAAGGCGGGGAGGTATGTGTTAGTGGGTGGATGGATGGATGTATGGATGGATGGATGGATGTTGGAAGGGCAGAATGTGTGAGTGGGTGGATGGATGTATGGATGGATGGGGACTGGGTTGTGTTAATTGCTTATTTGAATATTGAGCTTTCAATAATAAATGAACAGAAGGTGAAACTTTTTTAGGTGAAATAATTTTTATATCTGACAGTCAGCCATACTGTGCCTTAAACTGTGCCTGTGCCACCTCAATGAAAGTCTGTGCCACTTAATGAAAAGCTGGAAATAATGCAGAAAATGATTGGCCCAGTTAATTAGAATAGACTTAAATCACTATGAATTCAAGAATAATAGAGTGAATTTAACATCTCTTAAGGATCAACATTTCTTTTTATGAAGTGTAATATTGTCACGGCTTGCTTTCATGTGTACTGAACGCTCATGGCACTTGTGCGGTCGACAGCTGACTGAAGAACAGTTCAGCAGGTCAACCATCAAGCCAGAAGTACATTCTGAAGCTCAGTCTTAGTTCCTCTTACATGGCTCGCTCTCCTATTCTCTCTGGATTTACTTTGCTGGGAGTTAATTTCATGTATCTGTGCCAGCAAGGTTATCAAAGCTGCTTATCCAGTTTGCTCCATCCAGCCATCTAGGACCAGGTCCAGCACTAAGGCCAAGTGGGGTTTTCTCACAGTTCTCCTGTATATGATTGTTGCAGCACTGGTCTTTATGAGAGAGGTATAGCTATAGAGGTGATATACTAGAATATGGAAACTAGTCCTTATAGTCTAATAATCACAAAATGTTTAATAACCACAATCAAACCACAGTTACCCAGTTTTAAAGAAATAAAGTGAAGTGAAAGTGTTTATTTGTCATTGTGAGCAAAATGCAGCCTCTGCTTTTCACCTACACACACCGTGCAGCAGAGGGCAGCTATAACCAGCACCCGGGGAACTCATGTAAATAGTAAAGGAATAGCAAATCACAATAGTCGTCACTTATAATGATCACATTTATTCATAAAGGCATTTGTGCTCATAAAATGATCATATTTATCTATACTTACTTACTTTGTACTAGGGCGTTGGCCAAATGATCAGAGGATCAGGGGTTCGAACCCCTTCCCAATAGGTTGCCCTGAGGTACTCTTGAGCAAGGTGCTGTCCTCGTCATGCTCCTCCCTGCAATGGGCTGGCGACCTGTCCAGGGTGTGTCCCCCATCCTTGCCCTGTGTGAGCTGGGTTGGACTCCAGCACTCCCCCGTGACCCCGCTTGGGACAAGCGGCAGAAGATGACCGACTGACTTACTTTGTACTTTTTTGTGCTGTTCGCTAGTCTCGAGTTTGGCCACAAGACGTTAAGCAGCTTTGCTCTTTTAGCTTCAGTGGCTTTTTTATTGTTTTATTGTTTCTGCTCTGAGCGAGATGAGATGACCGGGTGCTTAGTTGATGTATTTTTCCCAAACACTTTGCATATAACAATCAGAGCCTTTTTCTAAAATTATAAAAATGATTTCGGCAGACTTACACAATTCACTTTCATGTGTTTAATGTATTGCAAAGCTGGTCACAGTTACAAGATATAATGATAGCAGGGATATAATTGCAATGTTGACCATTAATGTTTACCCGCAAGTGCTCCGCATCTAAACGAGTGGGTGAGGCCGATCGTGTAGAGTCATGCAAGGTTGGAAAAGGCAAATGGAAGGGATTGGTCGGCCTATTGTAGGAAGTTTTAAAGGCCCTGTAACATTCACCGCTTTCATGGGTGCTGCCCTTACTTGCAGAACGTCCTAATCTCTCCCTCTATATGAAGCTCATGCATAAGTATAGAGATGACTGCAGTGCACAGTTCTACATGATGCGAGGGATTAAAGCCGAACAAAACTCACGTTGTGGACCATAATGGGAGAAATGCATCAGGATGATGTCAGGCCTTCTGCTGAGTCACTTGGAGTAGCATTTGGCCCAGTTGTTTTCCAATTCACAACTAAAGAGAACTGAGCCAGTAGGGCGGAGGTAGTTTTGTGTTTTTTGACTTCCCTTGCCTTTAACCCCATGCTGTCCGATGTCACCTTTCTAACACAAAGGGCTCGCCGCCCCTGCAGACTTTCCTCGGCGAAGTGGCGAACCGGCCATGGGTGAATGACGTGGTTGCCATGACAACCCACGACAACAGGGAAGCCCTTGCCAAATGGGAGGGGTTCGAGAGGGAGGAAAAGTTACTCTATCAGGGGAGTGAAAAGAGGTTAAGTAGACAGAGAGAATGAGAGTGAGAGAGAGAGGGGCAGACAGTATACAGAGAAAGAAGCCAGACAGGGAGATCACAAAGAAAAAAGAAAGAAAGAGAAACAAAAGACTTGAGCAGGTTGAACTTGCTTTCAGCTCTGAGACGGACGGACAGTGTGTGCATGTGGGTTTTCTTGGGGATATTGTGCATGACAGTGCTATCACACACACACACACACACACACACCTGGGAATCTTTTACACATTCCGGTGAGTTCATTTCTATTCTATTCTAACACACTTTTCTCTAAACTCGTAACACTCTAACTCTAGTCTGATTGGGTTGCTTACATCAGTGCAGCAGTTTAATCTGCGGAGGATTTGTTTGTTTTGAAGTGAAGGACGAGAAAGCAGCTGGAATTTCATGTTTCATTGAGTTGTTCTGCATTTCATGGCAGCCGGCCTGTGACGGGATTTAGTCTGAAAAGTGATTTGCGTGCTTTGATTTTTTAAAAAAAGGAACTTGCTTTTCTGATATGTGCTGAAGTATTGTACCTACTTTTAAAAAGTGCAAAGCACTTTCAAAAATACATTTTGGTTAAAAGGGTTCTTTGTGGGTTTTAGTGGGTTTCGATGGTTAAAAGAGCCACATTTGTAAATACGAGTGTGAGTAACCTTTTTAAAATTTCTTATAAAACTGTACTGAAACCTTTCGGTTGGTGAAGAACCTTTAAATGATCAGAGATGTTTTAAAAGATTGAATGAACTCAAATGGGATTTCAGCCCATTGCGGTCTGTTCACACATAAACCATTTGGCCTATTCGGCATGTAGCAGCTTAGCTCCGCCCAGTAAAGTTATAAGGTGTGTTTCAGCTCAACTGCTTATTGCATAAGGCACAGCACAGGGCAGCCAATCAGAACGGATGTTGTTTCCGTATATTAAGGTGTGCTAAAACAGCTGGTTTCAATGTGTGATGACTGATGTATGATGATCTACTTTTTTTGGTAAATAGAACAATATAAATGTTAAAAGCCTAAATCAAGACACAAGTGTGCAGAACCTAATGTGTGTGATGAATCAATGTTATTGTGATGAATTAAAATGAAAAGTCTTCTTTGTGGAGGATGTGCTATTTATGTTTAGAAAACGAGCATGTCATTTTACCCACCAATTTTTAAAACAATTTTATTATTTATGCTGTTTTCTTGTTTTTTTTAACATGCTGTGAAGGTTCTAGACCAGTTGTACATCAAAGACAAAACCATTTAGGGACCTTTTATGGTGAACCCATGTGTTTTTAGACATATAAAACTGTCATAAAATAGAAAGTTCTCATGAAGTCATACAGGTAATAATATCATATGAAGTTTATTAACTGTATATTAATTGTGTTCCTGCCCTTCTAACACAGCAGCTCTAATATTTTGTAGCCAGAACTTTTTTTGCCTTGAAATCTTCAAAGATTTCCTTCCCACTGCGTTGGACACCCTTCAGTGGCCCTCGCCGACTGTAAAATGCTGTTTTTCTTTCTTTTTTTTTTTGTGGGGTAGGAGGGACTCTGCATGGGAAGGTCAGAGTTTAATCTCTTTGCAGATTTCCAGCCTTTTTAAACGTCTGTCTTACTTCAGCTGGTAGGTAAAAGTGGCCAATGAACACCAGTGTCAAGTCCATTAGCATTTATGAGGAAGACGAAGGAATGAGAAGGATGTGTGTGTGTGTGTGTGGTGGGTGTGTGTGTGTGTGTGTGTGTGTGTGTGTGTGTGTCTGAGAGACCACAGGGCCTCATCTCTTAGCTCAAACTCAGCACCATTAGAAAGATTTCAGCAGCCCATGTGCTGATCTCTCTGAGAATCTGTTTGACCTAGAGTTCTCACACAGGATGTGTGTGTGTGTGTGTGTGTGTGTGTGTGTGTGTGTGTGTGTGTGTGTGTGTGTATGTTAGTAGAGGTTACTCTCCTAAGGTCAGCGAGAGTCTGACAGTATTTAGTGAGTATGTTTGCTGGGATAACAGGCTGTGGGGGCTGATGTGCCCCCTGATTTCAGGATAGTTTAATAATAAATGCAAAAAGAACAAAAGTTTAAAACTTTTTTAAAAACGTTTTTAAAATAGTGGTCACGTTTGGTGCCTTTCCATTATGTTAAATTCAGCATATTAAACATGCTTTTTAAACTTGCAGAAGTGTGTTCCCTGCAGAGGATGCTTACTTCCCCTTAGAAAATCAACATAACACAGGGGTCAGATTTGTACATACACTCGTGCTTTTAGGCTGTTTTCAACTTCAGTAGCCCTGAATTGTTTAGTTAATGCTGTATTTTCATCACAGCGAAGCGAGAAGCTTCAGTCTCCAGCTCTTGGGGGTGTAACTAAACAGTCAGAGTTTATGCAGTTGGCTTGTCCCAAAGGATCCTAATATTGTTTTTAAAACCGAAAAAATAACCAAAGTATACACTTTGTAATCACCACTATAATCATCTCATGAGCACTGATCTATTTGTAGTGCTGAACTCTGCAAATGGCCAAAATACATCACTCCTGTGGACCTGCCATCCCCCAGTACACTCTGTCAAGTCATGCCAGCAGCCACCGGGCCGTTCCTTCAGTTCGCCGTTTGGCCATTCGCCCAGTTAAACACCTAATGCCTTTTAATGGACTTTTAATTACTTTAATCCAGAACTGGATGAAAGTTGTTTTGTCTGCGCTTGTTTAGTCTCATGTACTGTGTGCTGTTCTATTTCATGTCCTCTGTGTCCCATGTGTAGCACCATAGTCCTGGAGGAACATTATTTCATTTCACTGTGCAACTAGTACATGGTTGAAATGATAATAAATCCCATTTGACTTAATCCTGGATTTTGACCCAAATAATCCCTTAAACTGTTGATGATCTTTGTGTAAGACGTCTCATATACTTATCTTAAATGTTTAAGGGGCTCATTTAAAGCTGTTGGCCAAATTATTCTTTACGTAGGTTGTTTCATGCAAGTGATCACAAGGTCAAACTAACGGAAAGGTGTACTACCAAGAGACAAACTTCTCGTCCAGAAAGCTTCATATCGTCGTTATCATACTAAATGCATGTCTCTGAAATGGGAATTTCATAAGAGGGTGTTAAACATCATTTACACCTTCTATAAGAACATTGTATGCATCCATTTTGGATTTCTTTTGGACCATTCATGAATTTTTCATACCGAATGTCTGCTGGGATTTTCAAGAGTGTAATAGTTTTCTTTCTCCAGCATCAAAACCCAGTTTGTGCCAAAAGCAAAATTAGATTTTGAAAGAAGATAGTTGGGTGTCCAGATGGTTTAAGTGGTTTTATCTCCTGTTTACTGACAGGCATAGTTTCACCAAACAGCCGCGCTAAAAGATTACCACGGAATTCAATTTGAAGCCCTCCAGTTTGCATCAGCTTTGCTGATATATTATAATTCTCCTATTGGAAAACCACTGGTTGAACATTCAGGCCGCTGAGAAAACCAAGGGAAGTATTGAACCCATACTGGCATCCATTCAGCATGACATCAGCTCTGTTTATCCGGAGTATGTGCCCACTATAAATTGTTCAAAACTTGTGTAACAGCATTCCAAGGAGTCCTGAAGCTGCTCTGTGAAAGTCAGCCCAGCTCTTTATTTCCGCTTGCCTTGTTTTTTCTTCGGTGTGTTTGTGTGCAGTGCATCTCCCAAAGTTCAGAACTTCTCCACTTTTGCACAATTTACATTCAGCTTTACAGTTTTCTTCCTTACCTCAGAATGTTCTAAATTAGTCAAGACTTGACTGGACTGGTTTGCCTCTGTCAGGGATTTCTTTCTAAATGGACTTGAACCCAGCAGCCATTCTGAAGCCTTCATTTCACCTTAGTCTGAGGAAGGTGTGCGATGATTTAGGTGTGTGGTTTGGTACCTGTTCTTATAGGAAACTCTCCACTCTGGTGTTCTTTTCTTTAAAATAAAACTGGGGGCAATTTCAATTTGGCAGGTCATGTTATTAGCAATGTTTCAATTGATGAAATAAAAAGGGGGACAATTACAGTCCACATATTTTGACCATAATAACCGTCCTTCTGTTGTAACCGATGGTGGAGGCCGGCTGATAACACTGAGTAATGATTTGTAACAGAAGGCCCACTTTAGTAGGCGACCCTTGCTAGTATTTTAATATGCTGAGTTAAAGGAATAAAAAGAATTAAGAAGCCTCTGACACATTTTGGTTAATGCATTATTGGGCTAAATGTTGATTTGTTGGCTAAAATGTAACATATTATAATTATAAATGGTATGTTATGCTACCATGGCAACTCCTATCAGCAAGTTTTGTAGGTTGCTTAATAAAAACAGACAAATCTGCACTTTGAAAGGCAGGTGTTTCAAAACACTGAGACACGTAGGAGTTGATCCCTGCAATCACCTCAACATGATCCCAGGCTGCTGAAAAGGGCGTCTGGTTCCTCACAGTCAAACGGCCTGCAGAATCCCCCCCCGAGCAGAACAGAGAACCATACATGGAGCTGAGATGGGCTTGACTCTGATTAATGCGTGTATCCTTTAATAACGGCTGATTGTAAGCAGACGCAGGGCCTTGTATGGTCTCTGCCTGTGTTGCTGTTGACCTCCTGCCCCAGAGTAAAAGGGGGAGGTGGGTGGATGCATGTGGCAATGTGCTAGAAAGGAAGAGAGCAAGGATTGTACTGCTGTGAAAAGAGAAGGAGTGTCTGGAAGTGAAAGAAAAAGGAACTGAAAGAATGGAGCGGATGATTTGAAAGGAATTTCTTTAAGGGGACCACAGTTGTTCATCGTTTCTTGAGTTGAGGTCAAGTGTTTTGACCAAACAAATCAAATTTATAGCTGCTAGGTCTTTACAATTGTTTCATTTTCTAATCATTGCCATGATATTGAGCTCTGGGGAAGACTGAAACATGCAAATGTGAATTGTAAAAAATCACAATAGTGTCGAAAAGTTGATTCCATCCATCAGTTCTCTGATAGTTATCCTATCCCAGCACTTATTGGATGAAAGGTAGAGACAGACTGCCCGTCAACGGCAGGTCAGACGCTTTCACACATTCATACCCCGGGGGCAGTTTAGCATACTATGTTCAGTATGTCCATAAAGTGGCACTTAAGCAAGGCTAGGGCCACCGAACCAGAACTAGCTAAAGTGTCCCAAATGCAGCAGTGATGCAGAAATAATGTGATCTGGTTGTTATATCAAATACATCGCTGTCGAGTTTGCGATACTGTCGGTTGAGTGATGATAGAATGAGGGGTGGCTTGTCAATTATTCAGCAGCGCTGGATAAAGCAGTGTGAGTGGGTTCAGGTTAGGTTATTGTTCAGCCTTACTTTTGGCTTTGGCTTTGGCTTTGGCAGGTCAGGCAGCATCGGGTTCGGTAACATGTAGTGCAGACCTCTTGTCTCCATGTAAATCTCTCTCTCTCTCCCTCTGTCTGTCTGTCTACTCCTTTACTGAAACAAGCACAGTCAGATTTGAATAGACTGCAAAAGGAAGTAAAGGGTTTCCCTTGTGTTCTATTTGCCAAGCAAAGTAGGACGCGATTTGAGTGTTTCAGATATTGTCTCAGTCAAATGAAGTGAATTAATTCATTCACATTGGGAAATACTGTTCTTTATATGGATTCATACACACATCTACAGTCTATATACAGCATATATCTGGTTTGGTCATGACTCTGCAATCCAGTCATGAAGGATGCATCCGAAATGAGTAAGCATCAGCATCATGCACTAATATGCGTTACGTAAACCCGCTCACTTCCTTTTATGGAGGAATTTTTAAACAGAGGTTTATATCTCCTGATCTATTTGGACAAACAAGATGATTCATTGGGCTCATCCTTCCTAGTGCAACAAACAAAACAGCCATGTTTAAGACATGTTCCATATACTACCGAAGATGAATTGGGAACTAGGTTACAGTACACGTTTTTATGGCGGATGCTGGTCCAGCACACTTATCGGACGTTAGTCAGAAAGCCAGAAAGAAAGTATGAATGCATTACTAAGGCAGATTCTTCACCTGAATTCTAATGAAAAGGTAATCGAAGGAAGTGTTCGGGTAATAGGCTGGTTAATATATTCTTTTGGTACTTCTTGCTCAGGATCACATGCTCATTTTAGGACCTTTCATGAAGCAACAATAAGGCTGGTCATTCTAAGGCCACTGGACTGGCCGTCATTACTCAAGAATGGAAAGGCCGCTGCTTGTATTTTATGAATTGGTTAGGGTTGAGATTGCCAAACTTGTGCAGCTCTCATCCTATGCAACAGCCTACAAAAGCCTTTTGAAGCACAAGGTTCAACCAGTCTGCAAATAAATATAAATATACTCAGTGTAGCCTGTCAAATTCTACTAATCTGTACTTTTATGCATCAAAATTTTAAGAAATCCCAAACTTTTAGGAATTGTTTATTCATGAGGCCTAAATACCCAGAGATATCTATAGATCCATGTATCCAACAGCCTCTAGTAGAGCCGCTTCGACCCACTGGGGCCCACAAGTTGAGAATCGATGACCGAGGGGTTGTCTAACAAAAGATAACATGATTAATTACAAACCTTTGACAAGACTTTTTGGCAAAAGTCTCAAAAAGGGCCAAGCTGGCAGATGATGAGTTAGCACTGTTTCCTGCTGGTAGGCCATGCTGGTGGTCTTCAGACTGGCAAATGGGAGTGGAGGAGGAGGACTTCTAGAGGTTTTGACTCACTCGTTTGCCCCCCAGTTGACTGCTGCATTGTGGGCTTTCTCATTCTTCCTCAGGGAGCGAGGAACGTACTAGGGTCAAATAAAGACGCCGATTGTACTTGCCATTGTTGAAAAGGTCACTGGTTTCCATTCGAAATGTCTTCGCTTTAAGTTGCAGAGATAATGGGTCATAAAGGCTGCCTTTTTAAGCTTAATTATCGTTAGTTTGTGTTTGCTAAGTCAGTGTGCTGTGAAGCTGGCCTGGATAGTAAAGTTTCATTTTTTTAGTCTTTGTGTCGTTTGAGATCAGCTCAATAGCACTGCGTGAAGAATGGATGTCAGGTAGACTAATGAACTGCCCCATTCTGTGAATGTTGGTTTGAGTGAAATCCCTAAAACCTAACAATTTTTTTTTTTAAAGCTTGCTCTGAAGTCAGTGAGCCAGCGCAACTCTTCAGAAAAGGTATGATGGAAAATAATTACCTTAATATATTAGTCTAATATATTAGTGCTTGCTTAAAGCTTATCTCGCATCAGATTCACCACCTAAAACCAGGCTTAGTTACATTACAACTCCAGCTGTGTTTCAACACACGGCAATGGCTGTGACAGCACAGAGATAATAGGTGTGGCTGGGAGGCAGCGTGGTTTTTTAAACAGTGTGTTTGAATTATGATGGGCTCACAAAGTGTCTATAAAAACGTATTAAGCTTAGAACATGTGACTCAGTTCCCTATAAAAAGGGGGTGTTTTTTCATACGTTTGCTGTTGGTTGTTGGTTGTGTTGTGTTGGCTTTTGGTTGTGTTCCCAGACCTCTGACTCAAAACGAGTCATGGCTTGGGTGATGTTATTGGTTACATTGGAAAAAAGAGTTTCATTCTGATGTCCCTCCCAGGAGTTATCAGTTCTATTTAAGGGCAATGTCACAGAAAGTTGTGGAGATGTTGGAACTGTTCTCCTGAATTGCTCCTGCAGAACCCAGACCATCTGGAAAGAAATGTGGAAACACTGATGACGGAGCCCTTAACAAAGGAGAGCATCCAGGGCCATGATGTCATTGAGCTTTAGAGTATTACCTTTGAAGCCTATTCAGTTCAGTTTATTATGAAGATAGATTTTACCCTTAGAATTCAATCGTTTTTAGTTTTGTTTACTATTTGGTTGTAATCATATGTTGCTAAGTTATTGGCTTCACAATTTGATTCATTTAATGATAAAAGGGTCACGATATGATCCAATAACATTAACCCCCCAGTCTGACTGGAAAATGTAAACCAAATCCTTGCTGAATTTTTATGTCTGCAAAATATTACATCAGTAAAGGTGGAAAATACTGTAAAACCCAAGGACACACTTTTGTTTTCCTCTGTTTTTCGGTTTGTCTAAGTTGTCCAGAGTCAGACGCAAGGGAAGTCAAGGGAAAGGAAAAAAACTGATGGTGCACTTTTTGCCTTCACCAAGCTCTAACAGGCTGTGGTTCTAACATTAGATATTTTGTAGGACTTATTACAAAAAAGAGGAATTTTACTGCAAATGTAATGAACTCCAGCCTAACTTTCAACCTAACATTTTATTAAAATTTGAGGAATTTTAATCATAGCTTTTATAGCACTATAGGTGACTGTCTAAAGGGTTTGGTAAGGAGAGGACATTTTCAGAGGACTCAAGAGAAATAATCCTACAGGCGTCTTCTTCTTCTTCTTCTTCTTCTTCTTCTTCTTCTTCTTCTTCTGCTTTCGGCTGCTCCAGTTTAGGGGTCGCCACAGTGGATCGACTGTCTCCATTTCTTCCAGTCCTCTGCATCTTCCTCCTTCAAACCACCTGCATGTCCTCCCTCACCATGTCCATAAGGCTCCTCTTTGGTCTTCCTCTTTTCCTCTTTCCTGGCAGCTCCATCTTCAACATCCTCATGAATTCAAACAATACTACAGGTGTGTTCATGTGAATCCTACTGATCATCCAGTCTTTTCTCAAAAAATCTGGATGAATCTTGAGAGGACATCCCGGAATGTGAGAATAAGCTCAAATTGCATCATGTTATCTCATCATGTACTCTTAGAGAGCATGGCATCAAATGAACCAGAATGGTCTACAGTGAAGGTTTTTAGATGTTGGCCTATTTGTTACGATGGAACACTATGGCACAAAAAAAGAACAAGCAAACGGCATAAGAGAAATATCTCCAAAACCACCACAAATTAGCCGTATACTTGGTGCATTTTGTCATACATACATATACATGATGTCTGAGAGCATGTGCAAGCGATTAAAGCCCTGAAGAAGCTGTTGAACCCTCAGGCCTCTACTTCATTAGCCGAACTCTTTGTCCCAGTTCAACCTGTTACCCCATGCAAGTGGTATGCTAGGCTGCTCTCAGAGTAGGCCCATATAACGCTGATGTTAGAGGCAGAACTGTGAGTCCATAAAACAGGAGTCCAGATACCAATTAAGTTTAATTTAACGCACAGCAGATTTCCGGCTTGCTCCTCTGTTCTTATAAGGATGAAAGCTTAAGCAGATTAGAATTACGCTTAAATGAAACATTTCAGGGATGCAAAGTGGACATTTCTGCAAGCAATTACCCATAATGCATGCCTAACACGGCATTGTTCAATTACTTTCTTCTGTGAAAAGTCGTGCTCTACATACATGAATTTACATAAAAGTAGGTAATCAGGATGACAGTAATCTGTATCGCTGTGATATGTTCTGCTTTTTGCTGTATGTCCATATTGAAACATTAAGTAACATGCATATATGTCTCATCTGAGCTTTTCAAGGTTGAGGGAGCGAAGGTAGTCGGTCAGTTAAGATGTTTAATCTTGAAGCTGAGATGGTGCTAGAATATGTCAACTCTTCAGAAATCTTAAGGAGGGTGCTGTTGTTCTCACCTCTCATCAGGGACTTCCAGCAATCTAGGAAATGTCCCACCCTCATCACTGAGCTTGACTGTCAGTTTGTGCCTATAGTGCTCTGTGGGGTTAACTAGAATAAAGATTTATGAAGAAATACTTTGATGAAAATATTTGGGGAATTGCCTCATGGCTGCTACTGTAAGTTCAGCAAGTCTGAAATGATAAACTTGTTTTCATGGCCATGGAAAAAATGAAATTCAAATGCTGGAAACAGTCAAAATGTATTAAAATGTAAAACTCTATGGTCCCTTGGCCTCTTTTAATCTAATGTTGACACTGGAGTCAATGGTCAAAAATATTCTGGTCTATTCTGCAAGAATAAATTAGGTTTTAGAGTGTTTTGAGTGTTACATTCACACTCAAATGATTAGGTTGTCATCTCACAGCAAAATGGTTCTGGGATTGGCTCCCAGTTGGGACAGTCTGGATCCTTCCTGTGGAGTTTGCATATTCATCCATTATCTGCCGCTTGTCCCAAACGGGGTCGCGGGGGAGTGCTGGTGTCCAACCCAGCGCACACAGGGCGAGGACGGGGGACGCACCCTGGACAGGTCGCCAGCCCATCGCAGGGAGGAGCGGGACGGGGACGGCACCTTGCTCAAGGGTACCTCAGGGCAGCCTATTGGGAAGGGGTTCGAACCCCCGATCCTCCAATCATGTGGCCAACACCCTAACCACTAGGCCACCACTGCCCCTTGAGTTTGCATATTCTCCCACATTTCCTTTTGGAGCTCCAGGTGGACTAGAGATGGTATATCACCCTCTAGATGTATCTTCCCTGTGATGGTCTGGTGACCCTATCCAGGGTATTTTTTCACCCTATAAGTACAGGGAAAGGCTTCAGCAACTCTTTGTGCACTGGTTAGGATTCAAACAGTGAATACATTTTTTTGTCTTAGGACTAGTGAAGGTGGTGTCTTGACCTTAGACTGGGAACTTCAGAAACACAACTAATCTTTTTGGTTTACTCATTTTTTTGCCAAAGAGTCACTTTAACCACAGTTTCTGTCCTCATCATGCTCTGTGTACATTAGAGCTTCAGCTTTGCTCTCCCGGCAGTACTGGACAGCCAAGCGGTCGTGGTTCAGTTCAGAGAGACGTGTCTGAAATCACTGCCAAGTTTACAGCTCTTAGCTCTATGACATTCCCAAGGCCACTGTTCTACATCAGGCCAGGAAACGTCTCAACCCCCCCGCTCTCCATGTAGGGTCTTCTGGATAAATAAAGGCTTGAAGGTTTAGATGATGCTGTACAGAAGAACATCCAGAACTGGTGCCGTACACAAAAATGTCCATTAATGCTGATATGTGGTCCATTCTGCTCATCCACTGTGGCGATAAAGCAAGCACTGAATAAATAAGCTGAAGAGAGAGGTATGACTGAAATGGGACAGGCATTCACTGCCTGGTTTTGGGATATCCAGGGATAAAACTGCTTTTGCTAATATTTTGGAAGTATTTATCTTTAGATTAATGCTGTCCCTTGGTAAGAGGGACATTTTTTTCCTAGCTAATTGAAAAGGCTGCCGAAGTGAAACGTTTGCCCAAAAAGTGTTCTTTTGGTTTTGTAGTTCTCTTAAATAGAAATGGTGGGATTTCAGTTTCATATGATACATTGTTGAGCTGCTATGAACCGTTGACCCGTCTGGTGTGTTCCTTCACCCTATGAGCGCTGGGAAAGGCTCCAGCACGCACTGGTTGGGATGAGTAGCTCAGATAATAGATGGATATATTATAAATCAACAAAAAAACACAACTTCTCATTTAAACAAACTGGCTGTGCCCACTCTTGGCGAAGCATTGGATGGTGCTGTTGAGAACTGGCCTGTAATGACCAATCAAATCTTGCAATAGAAAACTGACCTCACAGCAGTGATTAAGGAAGGTGGAAATGATCTTTTCTTCATAAAAAAGTTGTGTATTTAAGCTCTGAACTCATAAAAACTGCTTAGATGAAGTGTCTCAGCTGAAATGGGGTCATGGGTGGAAGTATGAGTGTTATAATCTGATAAAATGGTGTGGGGGCGTTGAAAATAAACACAGCTCGAGGTCCGGCGTGTTTTCAGAGGGATTTGTGGGGTTTTCTGGCTCCTCCATCAGACAGTGGTTTGACCGTATTAGGTCCACTTTCTGCTCCGTCTCCGTCATTCTTATGAAGCTGGTGTGGGTTTTTCTGGACATGTACTTTTTCTCACTCTCTCTTTCTGTCTTTACTCCCTTTTACTCTATTTTTCCTCTTCCCTTTCGCTCTCTCTCTCTCTTCCCATTTCTCTTTTTTGCCCTTTTTTTTCTTTCTCCATTGCCTCCTTCACTTTTCATCTCTGTCTGTCACTTTTTCACTCTGTCCTCTCACTTTATACTTTTTAATCTTTTTCTTTCTTTCTTTCTTTCTTTCTTTACTATCCCTCATTTTCCGTCCACTCTTCCTGTCTCTATTTCTTTCTTTTTTTTCTCTCTCTCCCTCTCTCCTCCTTTCTCTTTGATTTCTCTTCCCTTTCTCTCCTGCACTCTCTTTTTACATTTCTCACTCTCTCTGTCTCTCATACTGTGTATCTGTCTTTCTCTCTCTCTCTCTCTCTCTCGCTTGCTCTCTCTCTCTTTCTTTCTTTCTTCATTTTGGTAATAGATGCCTGAAGAGCCAGGCCTATTGCAATCCAGGCCAAACAGCGTTAGTTGGCTTTTTAAGGCATGAGCGGAACGGAGCCTCTGTGATTTTATTGTTTTACAGTGCCAGATTTTTGGTTTTCATCTCTTAAGCTCAGTTCTTCAGGATGAGGCGGTATTTGCAAAGGACCCACACACATACACACACTCCTCTCTTTTGTTTCGCTCACATCAGACACTCAAACATAGCGAAGTGTCCACACAGCCTGCGCTCTGCTATATGACCACACAGTTCACATTCATCATTAAAAGCTTTTCTGATGCTTTAATTTCATGTGTTTTCATGTCTCAGGCATCAGTTGCCTGAATAGCTACAGTGTCTGAACTACAAGCTTTGGTTGCCCTTTTGAAGACTGAATTACATTGACTTGTAAAGACAGAATGATGTTTTGGACACTTGAAATGTCAATGCTTTCTGCCTTAAAGGAATTTTTTGATGTCAATCAAAAGGCTTCCTTTATCCCAAATGTAACTGATGATCCAAGACATTTTTGCACTTTATCTCCAGATTAGTTGTAGATTATGACCATCAGTTTAGCATTTTGTGCTGTCTAAAGAGGGAAATGTGTAGAAAGTTTTGTACAAGTGGTTCTGCTTGACTAAAACATTGTGTTTTGAGGATGATAGTTCTTTTAGGCCAGAGGAACCAGTATTTCTCCTAGAGGACTGGCTGGACTGCAGGTTTTCAGTCCAGTCAAGCAGGAGCTCACCTGGTTCTACTGGTTTAATCAGTTATCCAGGTATTAGATGGTATTAGAGGTGAACCCTGATTGGCTGAAATGAAAACCTGCAGCCACTTTATCATTTAGTGGGTGATGACCCCTGATTAAGACGCTCTTGGCCTGACAGCTAGTTACCTGTTGACTCCATCATCTTCATAGCTTCATTGTGTCACCCAGCATGACTCAGATGACTGAAGGCGTTTGGGTGAGGGGTAGACTGCGTCATCTGTTTTTTGTAGCTGTGGGGGTTCTGTTCCAAAAAGTGAAACAGGTTTTTAAGGTCAACCTCGTGAACAATTACATTTCCAGGGTACGACTGAACACTTTTGAATAGACCATGTTTGTGATGTCACAAAACAAATACATTTTCATATTTCCAACTTTTACAATGAAGTTGTGCTTCCACCAGGACTGCTTTTAGAATAAAACACAATGCAGACAGCCAGAACATTCAGAGCGTCTTAAAATCGTTCAGTCTTAAAGGTACAGGAATCCTCTGGGGTAAAATATAAAATGCAAGAAAAATGTAGGTTATTGGCCTTTTAAGGTTACTTGGTTCAAGTGAAATATGAGCCATGGGGCTGGAAAAATGCACACACACACACACACACACACACACACACACACACACACACACACACACACACACACACACACAGAAATATGCACATGGACCCAAGAGGCATCATTATGCACATACAATGTCAGAAAAGAGGCCCACGTTCACAAACATAGACATTAACAATTGCACTGTGAAACATGCGAGAATGCACGCAACACACACACACACACACACACACACACAAACACACACACAGCCTCTTTTCTTATTATGTAATGGGGTTCTTTCAGCCTGATGCATCAGCTCATTCACAGACATAGAGAGCTGAAGAGAAGAGAGAGAAGTGGAGGAGTGGAAAGCATAGGAGGAGATAGCATAGGAGTGAGAGAGAGAGAGAGGAATGGAGGTGGGGTTGAATCAGCAGTCTGTCCCCTGTGTCCGAGTGTGTCCGAGTGTGTGTGTGTGTGTGTGTGTGTGTGTGTGTGTGTGTGTGTGGGAGTGGAGAGTGTATTGGGGAGACTGACCACAGTCCTCACAGTTTGTGATGCAGTTATTCAGCCCACATGGAAAACACATCTGCATACAGACTCCATACTGCTCCACTGCCTGCCTGAGAGGCCAGCAAACAGAGCTGACCTCAATGGAAAATCCCACTGGAAATCCAGCAAAGCTCACCATAGTTTTGAAGGGAAGCTAACAGGTTTCCACGGCTACCAGTTTGGAAAGAACATGTGGGCCCGTCCTCGGTTAAAGACTAAAAGCTCTGATTTTCTAAAAGTCACGGTTCTAAGCTTTCATTTCATTACTACAAGTTAAATCAATCTGTCTGTCTGTCTGTCTGTCTGTCTGTCTGTCTGTCTGTCTGTCCGTCCGTCTGTCTATCCATCCATCCATCCATCCATCCATCCATCCACCCACCCCTAACTCTATATATTTTAGTCTATATATAGGCTTGTCATTTTATCGATAGATAGATAGCGTATATATATATCAACATCAAATTAATTCTTTTAACACTGAATTCATCTCCGTACCGTGCTAATGTTCCTAAACTCAGCAATTGTTTTATTTAAACCAAGCCTCAAATAGGTCTTCACATAGCTGAGGATGGAGTCATGGAGCTTGACTCATGTGAGTTGTGGTCATTGTTTGATTGGACTCTGCTATGGTAACAGGATGGGGAAGCCCACAGCAGTGACTCCAAAAGCAGTGAAGTGTTGTTCCTTTTTTAGTTACAACACCCAGGGATCTGCAAAGCCAACAGAATGGTGTTTCTCAAGAACAGATCACACCTTTTGCTGAAACATATCTCCATGAAATGATGTCACACAGAAGATAAAAAGATCTAATCTGCACTGGACTTTCACATTAGTCAATATTTCTTTACTTACATCAAAATGACCTCATGAATTAGCTTCTGAGTTATAACAATTCTGCCTTACAGTAAATAACTTGGAGCTTCCTCAAGCAGCTATTACTCTGTTTTCACAAATCTCTGGGATCACAGCTTGTACCATCATGAGGGATGTGATTTTCCCTCATAGAAAAACTCACAATCACAATGAAGTGTAACTATTTGTTATTTTTTTCAGCAAGGTAATCTAAATGCAGAAGAACACAGAGAACTGTGTAGTAACTGTAGCAGTGTTGGTTTCAGTACCTTGCTCAAGGGTACCGCAGGGTAACCTACTGGTTTGAGACTCAAATCCACGACCCTATGATCATGGGGCCTAGTCTCTAACCACGCTCCAGTTGCATTCTGTGTATCAGGACGTCATTTCTTAACGTGGTTTCAAACTTGAAAAAATGAATCTGATGAAGTAAAGTGAGGAGATAAAAAAAAAAAGTGTTTACTTTCTATTCCTCTTTACATTTTTTTTTTTTTTTTAAGGAAAGTCTTTGTGGGACTGTTTCACTTAATGCCATGTGTAAGTTTGTTTGTTTGTTTGTTTTTAGTCAACCAAGAAATTCAAGGTGATCCATTGCTTAAGCTTTGGGGCATCCAGACTTACATTTTTTTACCTTTTTATTTTTTTTGTATGAGGTGATGTTGATGTTAAGGTACTTTGCTAGCCTGCCCCCCTTTCACTCGGGCAAATCAACAAAACTCATAACTATAACGCGTAACTTTTACTCTTAAACTGCCTGAAAACAGGCCTAGCTGAAGTGTGGGAAAGATCCACATTAAGATTAGAGGAAAACAGTAATTAAAACGACGAGTTTTTCTTGTTCTTTTCACAGGCGGGTAATCAAACTCTTTAAAGAAGAAACGGACTGGAACCACTACAGATGACATGCAGCCTCAGGTAGAATTTCACACTTTATATGGAAATTAGAACTGAAATTAGAATTGCATTTTCAGAATGCATGCTTGCTAAATGGATTTTGGCTGTAACATGCAAATCTCGGTGGACACCTTTAACTGCTTCAGAACTCAGATCCCATTGGAGCACCTTTGTTTTACTGAACGTATTTACAAGAACCCAGCACATATATATAATGATCGACTGAAAGCAGGCTGATCATTAAAGGCATGAGGCTCAGTGTTCGATGGCACTTTGGTTGTTTTGCCATTTACAAAAAGGACTGTCATGCCACACATACAAATATAACTCTGGTATATCAGATCACAGCGTGGATCTTGCGTCCCAAAGCTTCTAAAAACCAGTTGCAGACTGGAAAGCTGGAATACTTTCACAGTTTTACTTATTAGAATCCATTCTGGCAAGGCACATTTTATAAAGACGTTGAGAATTCTTGTTAAAGGTGCAGAACACTTCACAGACTTCAAAGCATATTTAACGTCCAACAACACTCAGGCTGCTCCAAGCTGTTTTGGCCCCGAGCTGCTGAGCTCAATTTAGCTCCAACAGCTTTTTCACTTTGGTACCTTGCCAGTGCTTGGACCGCATCATAGCACCTTGAAAGATGCATCAGGAAAAACACCCAAACAACATAAAACCGTGATCTAAACTGTGGGGGAAAGAGAGGGAGAAAGAGAGAGGTTAGCCACAGGAGACGCCAGAGAGAAAACTAAAGCGCTAAAGACTGGCCCTGAGTCGCTGTCACACTACAAAACAGGAGTTGGAACTAATTTATGGATTTGATTTGGCTGTACGTGAAAAAAAAACAAAATGTACAAAACCATCTAAGTGATTTAGCAAGATACGATTTCACCAACTGTGAGAATGTGGGAATCTTCCCATGACCTCCGGAGTTCAAACTGAGAAAGAAGGGAGTGTACAAATCAGGTCACAGAGAGAGGGAGAGACGTTGGCCACAAGAGAAGCCACTGAGAAAATTAGAGTGCTTAAGACAAGCCTTAAGACCCAGACGAGAAAACTGCCGTCATTGGACCGCACTGCAGGATTGTTGATGAAAATAATCCTCTGTTGGGTGCAATTAGTAAAACTGTCAGCTTTACACCGTAAAAAGTGCAATTTAAATTCATGTATTTGGCAAATTCTCAGCTGAACTTTCAAATGTTACACCTTTAAGTGGCAGCAGTGGCCTAGTGGTAAGGGCGTTAGCCGCATGATCGGGGGTTCAAACCCCTTCCCAATAGGTTGCCCTGAGGTACCCTTGAGCAAGGTGCCTTCCCCGTCACTGCTCCCCGGGTGCTTTCAATAGCTGCCCACTGCTGCACGGTGTTTGAGTGTACATGGGTTAAATGCAGAGGTCCAATTTCGTTGTAGTTCACTGTCTGCTGTGCTGTGACCTCGCAATGACAAGGGTTGTCCCTTTCACTTTCACTTTAGATTAACAAAGTGTTGCTCAAGAACTCCTATTGGCTGCAGCATTGGTCAGTACTGACCACCAAACACCTCCAGTTACCCAGAATAATTACGCTTCCGAGAGGAAGCTATTACACTCTACACTCACTCTGCTGAACCAGAGAGTGTAATAGTGTAGGTAGCTGATTTGTTTGATGGGTGCAGGACCCAAACCTATACCTATACCAAACCTATAACCTCCGGCAAAATGTTCTTCGTGCTCCTGTTTTATTTGCTCATATAAGTTATTCAGTTCTCCTAGTGCTAGGTGTAGACTTGCAGAAAAAAGAGAAAGCTGGTGCACTTTAGGGTTTTTGACAATTGACACTGACCTCTTCTTGACCCTCTTGGCCACAGGCCAAACATCAAGAAGGGCCTGGATAAGACAGGCTTCTAAAAGGACTGTAATGAGCCTCTCCTATTCCGGCCCCCTAAAGAGCACAGTCACAATGGGGCCTTTCTCCTTGCTCTGGAAGATGGATGCCACAAAGAGGGAGGAGGCTCCTCCCAATGGAGTGGCCTTAAAGAGATTAAAATGACTTCCTCTTTCTCTTACACCTACATAATGAGGGTCAATTAGAGGGGAGAAGAAGAGGAGGGGAAAAACAGCTACTGTTATTTTCCAGAAGGTACCACACCAGAAGCAGAACAGTTTAAAGCACATTCACTTTAGTTCAAGTTGGCCGTACCGTCTGAGGATTTGGGGTTTTAATGCGTCTGCATGTCTGTCTCTTGCTGATGATGTGGTCAAAGCATGGCTTGGAGCAGCTTGACCAAATTTATTGAAGCTTGTGGGACAGTCCAGATAAAAATACCCACAAAAACTCTTCAGAAACATCTGTGGTTGGTCAGAATTTTCATAGCACAAGAAAAAAAAAGCTAATCGTGAGCTTATTTGGATATTTCATCCTGTTGACGAATCATTATTCTAGAGCCTGTGGTCATTATGATGATTAAAAAGCCTTTTATGGAAGTGTGTGAATAAGGTGAATAAACTGTTACTGAAAAAGCATCTCAACTGATCAATAAACCCTTGATGATTACATGGTTGATGGATGGCTCTTGATCCTGGTATCGCCTCCTGTAATCAGTAACATTGCAACTCAGATTCCAAAAAAGGGAAACTTGTTGATGGACTAGTTAAGGAATGGCAGATTTAATCTGCTATTGGAACATGAACCCTCATCGACATTAATCGTTCTCTTCTCCACAGAGGACGGTGGTGTGTGACCATCTAAATGGTTCTCGGATCATTTTCTCGGATGAAAGTCGACCAGGAAACGCTCTCTCTCCCGACATGACCCAAGAAGTTGTGGTGATCTCTTCAGGGCTTCCCACACCTCCTCTGAGCCCCTATTACAAGACTGTTGCTTCTGCACCTTCTCCACCCAAGGCAAGACCACACACTCCATTCAGACTGGATTTATACTGCTGTTTAGAAGTTTTGAGCCATTTGTGACATTGACCTTTTCTGTTGTGTTGTTCGATACCACCTTATTTGTTGGAGAAGTTTTTATACCTTCATATCCAAAGGATTTTTAAAGATCCTTCATTCCAGGGCTGTTCATTACAGAAATGTTTGAATGTTCTGAGAACACAATATTGAATTGTAAAGACACAGAAAAATATGACAATTTGGAGACTAATGAAGGCTGGCATTCCAGTGTTAGCTTCTTCATAGGTGTTACATATGTGTTTCAGCACTGATAAAGTATAAGGCACTTTTTTGTTATAAATTTCATATTTTACAGTGTTTTCCAAAGAATATGTGTTTGTTATAAATAAAGGGATTGAAACCTGTGAAGCTGCACTCATATTGATCATTTATGAAACATTTCATATATTTATCTGCAGCAAAACGTCTAAAACCTACAAAAAGGTCTAAACTCTGAAGAAATCTTTGCAATCTGCTATAGCTCAAAACTTCATGTTTCTCCTTTATTGCTCTATGATCAGATAAAGCAAATACATGTTTTTATAGAAATGCTCTGAATTACTTTGGTCGGTCTTTCTGGAGCCCCAAGATTCAGTTGCGCCAATGGAATGGTTTCATTAGATGTGCTGTTTTGCCCCCTTGTGGTTAAACTTGCTCAATGGCTTTGATGTTACTTTATCTGCACTGTTAATGGGTTACTGTTTATGTCTGTGATCTCTTTATCATCTCATCTCTTTCAGGTTCCAGAGGTGAATGGAGGTGGAGCTCCTTCTCCCAGCTTTGGATCATACTACGGACCAAGCCAGCCACATGGTACTTCACCGAAAAAGTGTTACTAATGCTCATGTTAAGTTGATATTAAGGGTCACTGAAAATCATTTTTGCACATTAGTTCCATCCACCTTTCCACACAATTTCAGTTGTTTCATTTGTGCATCTCATAATAGATACTTTCTCAAAGCTGCTAAACTACCGGAGTGGAACTGCCAAGCCCAATGGGTGACAATACGGGCAACGGCCATTAAGTCCTTTCTCCTTTTATTAATTGTTAACCATTGTATACCACTGGGGGCAGCGGTGGCCCAGTGGTTAGGGAGTTGGCCCCGGAAGGTTGTGGGTTCGAACCCCTTACTGGTGGGTTGCCCTGAGGTACCCTCCCTGTCGGTTCACTCCTCCCTGCGATTGGCTGGCGTCCTGTCCAGGGTGTGTCCCCATCCTTTGCCCTGTGAGAGCTGGGATGGACTCCAGCACAACCCCCCCCCCCCGCGACCCTAATTAGGACAATCGGCCCAGAAAATGACTGATTGTATACCATTGACAAGTTGATATTAATTGGTCATGTTTTAACCTGTCAATACTATTGAGCAGTTAAAACTGTTCCTTGAGGCTCAGAGGTCCTGCTTGAAATGACCTTTGGGTCTGTGCTACAGCCTTTTGAAACCACAAAGGTCCACTAGATTCTCAGTGAGGCAAAAAGGCTCTTCTCTTGTTGATGAAGAATATTTAATTCCCCGTTTTTTCTCAGTGGAAGCATGTTCATAACAGATGGTTCAACTGGTAATTACGGCTTTTCTCTGTTTGGATGCTTGTTCAGAGATTTGCTTACAAGAAAAGCCCCAGATAATACAAGTCCTGCTGTTTATTAATAAGAGCATACAGCTCAAAACTAGGAGATAACATTGGAAAAGAAAAACAAACTACACTGAACATGTAAAATGGAATTTCACTGATTTATGAAACAAATCTCTGTATTACTGGGTTTTGCCTACTGGGTGATTAGTGAATTCTAGTCATTGTTAGGAATGTTACCTTAATGTGTTCATTGGATTAGTTGAATTGATTTGATTTTTGATTAAAGTCACAAAATTTTGGATCCAAACATGATGGGCTTCATCTGAGGAAAGTGAAAAAAATTATTTTTGTGCAACTATTTCTTTAGAAGTTGCACTTTATTCCTATAAAGTTAAACGGTAAGCAAAGTAGCAAAGTAAATAATGGATAAAATGTTGATATTAATAATTCACTTATAATGGGAACAAATGTTTTACCCATTTTTTATGATAATTGCATACTGCAAAAATATAATTATCCATCCATCCATTTTCTGCCGCTTGTCCCAAACGGGGTCGCGGGGGAGTGCTGGTGTCCAACCCAGCGCACACAGGGCGAGGACGGGGGACGCATCCTGGACAGGTCGCCAGCCCATCGCAGGGACAAAAATATAATTAATGATGTAATTATGTTAAAAGTTCCTAAAAGTTCAGGTAGGGTAAATATAATGCACAGAATTGTAAAACCAGTGATACCTCACGGTTTCTCAGGATATATAATAATTCTCCTTTCAGCTGTCGTCCCAGCAGATCAACCGTCTCTATTGCTTCTTGTCCTATGCATCTTCCTCCTTCAAACTAACTCTTTTCCTTTTTCCTGGCAGCTTCTTCCTCAGCATTCTTCTCCCAAAACCTTTAGACATGTCCAAACCAACACAGCCTTGCTTCTATAACTTTGTCTCCAAAACATCTAGCCTGAGCTGTCCTTCTAATATACTAATTTCTAATCTTGTACATCCTCGTCACACCCAACGAAAAAATCTGAGCATCTTTAAATCTGCCATCTCCAACTCCGCTTCCATCTCACCATCTCACTTCCTACCATCTCACTACCTTGGTCTCACTACCATCCTGCTAAAAAATGTACTGTGCATCTTAATTCTTCCACCTTTGTCACCTTGTCCTTACCACTCCACTTTCCTCCCTTTCGTTCACACTCATATATTCTGTCTTTGTCCAACTCACTTCCATTCCTCTTCTCTCCAAAGCATATCTTCGTTTCTCCAGGTTCTCCTCAAGCTGCTCCCTACCCTCACTGTAGATCACAATATCATCAGCAAACATTATGGTCCATGGAGACTCCTGTCTAAACGCATCCATCAACCTGTCCATTACTATTGCAAACAAGAATGGGCTCAGCACTGATCCTTGATGTGAACCAACCTCAACTTTAAATGCATCCATCACTCCTACTGCAGACCTCAACACTGTCACAGCACTCTCATAAATTTCCTGTACTACTCTCACATTTTTCTCTGCCATTCCTAAATTCCTCATACAAAAATGAAACAAAGATATAATACTGATATAAAATAACCCATGCAGTCAATGCTTCTTGCAGATGGATTGTATAACGGTGGGCCACGTTCTGCTACTCTGCCCCGTACCACTGTCACCAGAGAGGAGAGGCTCATCAAATACTCTGGTATTGGACCGGTGGACGAGACAGGCATGCCAATTGCATCCCGATCGGTGAGTGTTCACAAGAGCACACAGAGAAGCATCGATTCACTTACTGCACATACAGTAAACTCTATCTCTACTGTACACATCAGTCTGGAAAACAGCTGTAGCTGTAAACTAGTGAGGCTTCTTTGGCACAGTTCTGAGATTTAGTATCCCAGAAATAAGCTGTATACCTTATAATAAACCTTAACACTCAAGTTTAAAGGCCAATTTGAAACTCATATACACTACAGTAATGGATTTCACTGCCATCCTGGGGCTAAATACACTGCATACACTTGTCTCCCTGCTCACAGCTATAACTCGGTTCATCAGGTAATTATCCCAGTCCCTTATGATCAAAATCAGATGTGCAGAAGCAGAGAAAATCCAAGAATGTGCAGTACTAGAATATAAAGAGATTAACCTGAGTAAGACGTTTCAAGTCCAAGGTTATAAGAGAAAAAAAAAATTGGTAAAAGTATAAAACTACACAAGAAATATACAAAGCAGAAGCTTTAATAGAAACAATGTTTTTTTATATCAAAAAGTATTTGGAAAAAAGAGTGAAGCTGATAAATCTTTTCTTTTTAATATTTTTTTATTTATATGGAAAAGGATACTCCTATGTATCGATGTTTATCTTAATATCATCTATATCAGCTCTTTATGACAATTGATATAAAGTTATATATGCATTTTATAAAGGTTTCTGATAAATTTTGAGAAAAATCATGCTGTCTACGTTTTCTCCCAAGAATGGGCACCAACAATGACAACCTTTAATAACTGTTTATACATGTTAATGTCGTTTAATGTCAGTGGTTATAAAAGAGTTAAGTAGAAGAAGCTTTATTAATGCTCGCCACCAAATGTTCTAGCAGTGGGCCACTTTCAGTATCCATACATGCCTGCTAGCTGAACCTGCTTTTTGCTGAGATGGACTGATTGCGGTAGCTCTGTGTTCTGAAGCAAAGTTTCTTTTCTTTCTCTCTGTTTCAATGGCAGAGTGTGAACAAACCCAAGGATTGGTACAGAAGCATGTTTAGGCAGATCCACAAGAAACCAGAAGGTACATGCACATACACTTGTGCACACCCTACGAGATAAGAAAGCTTTGTTATTTAGCTGGGAAAACTGAAGGAGCTTCTTAACTTCAATACATTAACATGATATAACACATACATCACACACCAAAAATATGATTCAGTGATATATTACATTCCCATAATGTTTAGTATCTGCATCGAGATATTTCAATTTGTGTCAAACAGTAAAAAACATGGCTAAAAGACCCATTTTCCATGGATGGTATTCTGAAGTCTCATCAAACTGAACTCATATTGTGGCACAAATGAATGTGTAATTTCAACAGCATTATTTCTCTGGTTTCAATGAAATAGAAACAAAGAGAAATCAACACCACGCTTTAATAAGTGCAGCCTTTAAGAGTCTAATCTCAAGGCTTTTAACTGGAGATGCCACATCTCACACACATCTCTAGTTTCTATAGAAAGTCAGTAATGATTTAACAGTGCATAGAAAGCATAACCCAGTAGGCTTTTCCTGACAAACGGCTGAAGTCTAGCCATTGTTGCTCCTCTCTCCTAAATTTCACCAAAGGCTCCACAACTTGTCTGATCCAGAATCGACTCTCTTGTGCAACCCACACCATGTGTGTGTCCACAGTGTGAGACTGTTCCAAGGACAGCAGAGTAGAAGTAATTTCTGCTGAGTGCAAAATTTGAGAGAAACATATCAGCGCTGTCACCTGATCAAGATCTGAGTTACACTTTATTTTCAAAAATATCCAGAAATCCATCTAATGCTTGAATGAAGCTGCTTTAAGGAGATCCAGGTATTCACTTGGCTGTACAATCTCCATGGAAAAGCACAAACGAATTGAATGAGACTCTGGAACAGCTGGACATGAGCCACCTTGCCCAAAGGCAAGCATTGCCTAGAAAGCATTGGGCTGTGGAGCAGTGGAGCTCCATACAATACCTTTGTGATGAGCTGGAGTGATGTTTGTGATCCAGAATTCTTGTTGGGGCAATTATATTCTCAGTAATGCATATACCCTTCCCAAAAAAGTGGATCCTGTTACTGCAGCGAAGCAGGAATAACTCCATGTTAATACCCTTGACTTTAGAAGAGACAGATTAGACGGTGTCTACAATCCTTTTAGACGTGTAATGTATTTACTTTTCTCTGAGCACTTTTGAATGAGCCCATAAGTGATGGTGACACGTTCATCCACAAGCTTTGCTCTCAGAGAGTAACACTGCCTGGTTAACTCAGGTTAAGAAAGAAACAGAAACTTTTTAATCCTCTTTTTATGAAAGGATTAGTGGGAGCTGAAATGGGTTGAATCTGTAAACTGCAGTAGATGATCTCATTTGGGAAGAAAACTGTTTTGACCCACATTGTTTTTCTCTTTTCTCGTTCAGAGGCAGAAATTGATTGGAAAGAAAGTAAGTAAAAGAAACAGTTTGGCGTTTTGTATTTTCACTGTATTCCCATCGAGAGAAAATTATTATGAAAAAACACAAAAATGAGCTCTGATGAACTCAAACTCATTGTTTTCTCACTCATCAATCTGTGATTTGATTATGAATATTGTAAGCAAGTTATTTTAATGTTTAATGAACAAACATTCAGATTAAAGTAGTCTTTTTTAACCATCTAGTGCTAAGATCGCAGTAGTTTATCTAGTTTAGCTGACTTTAAATTTTGCAAACTAACTACAAGCACAAATGCGAGCACAACAGTGACGCTTCCGCTGCGAACGAACCGCTTAAGTGAGAGCTGGGATGCTGGGTGGAAGTTGTTTACTGCGCCATCTAGCGGTGGGTCTCTGAAGCTGGCTCGTAACCCGAATTTTAGCTTCAACTCAGCAAAAAAACAACCGAGACACGACTCGTATCTCAGAAAACTTGTTAGTTGGGACACTCGTAATTCAAGGTACCACTATATGTATATTTATATATAAAGAAATGGGAACAAATGTTTTTAACTTTTCTTGTGAAAGGCTGCGAAGTGCCTAAAGATACAAGGTTCTAGTTAAAAGGTTTCCAACCACTCAGCTTTCAGCATCACCAGTAAACTGATCGCCTGTTTTTTCACTGCTTCATGTATTATCCAAATATCGGTAATATGAACATAGGATGCCACAAATGATGGACAATGAAATGTGTTTATGTCTTAATAGGGAGACTGTCCCCCAGTCCTCCTTTAGAATCCAGGCAGGAGCAAGGACACGGGCCAGGAAAAGACCCCTTCGCCCTCACCCAACACGGTGCACTGCCTGACTGGTAAGAGAAAGAGAGAAATATCGAAAAGATAGGGGATGTTTTTGTCCAAATTTGATTGGACTCCGTGGACTCCACCCAGGCAGGTTGTCTCAAACTTCAGAAGGTTCTGATTTGGCTTTGTTTTAGCCCCCTACCATACCTACCTTTTTAAATTAATTTAGCCTGTAAATAACAGCGTCACCTCTTTCAGCTTCTATCTCTATTAGTGTCATACTACTGTCCTACATATACATTATTTTAAACAGCTTCTAACGGGATATGTTAGAGAGCAACATGGCGGACAAATGTGTGAGTGTGCAAAAACAGTGACTGCAAAACAGCATTTGGCACATCTATAACCTGACCTGCTGCACAATAGTAAAATAAACCAGTACACCTTCAGAAAAATAGGTACTAAACGTTCGGTGTTTTTAGATAGGGAACACAAATTCCATTGCTGGTATATTTTTTTAAAGCTGAACCAGCTCCATACATGCCATCCTGACTCAGATTATCCATCCATCCATCCATTTCCTGCCGCTTGTCCCAAACGGGGTCGCGGGGGAGTGCTGGTGTCCAACCCAGCACACACAGGGCGAGGACGGGGGACGCACCCTGGACAGGTCGCCAGCCGACTCAGATTATATTTTACATTTCATTCAGTCAGTCATTTTCTGCCACTTGTCCCAAGTGGGGTCACGGGGGGGTGCTGGAGGGGACGGGGACGGCACCTTGCTCAAGGGTACCTCAGGGCAACCTATTGGGAAGGGGTTCAAACCCCCGATCCTCTGATCATACGGCCAACACCCTAACCACTAGGCCACCACTGGCCCATATTTTACATTTTTATTTTTAAAAATATTTAAATATTAGACATTTTAGGAAAAGGTACGTGCCCCTTTCCACTGGTGAAAAAAACATGTTGGACGGGCAGCGGTGGCCTAGTGGTTAGGGAGTTGCCCCGGATTGGAGGATTGTGGGTTTAAACCCCTTCCCGGTGGGTTGCCCTGAGGTTCCCTTGAGCAAGGTGCCGTCCCCGTCAGTTCGCTCCTCCCTGCGATGGGCTGGCAACCTGTCCAGCGTGTGTCCCCGTCCTTCGCCCTGTGTGAGCTGGGATGGACTCCAGCACCCCCCATGACCCTAATTAGGACAAGTGGCCCAGAAAATGACTGACTGACTGGCATGTTGGATCTCAAGGACAATTTTGTTCCCCTTGAGGGCACATTTACACAGATTGTAAAATTTCAAACCCAAACTAAGACTTTTTCAGTAGGCTGTTTATCTGTATTAGGCAGCAGGCGAATGTGTTCATGCATGTCCCATGTTTTGAGCCTCCTGTTTGAGCCTGAATGCTGTTGTGTTGCCGTATGGAGGGTGTAATAAGGTTTTTACGAGGAACTAGCACCCAAACAGAAGCGTAACTGCTGTCTCATCCACCTCCTGATGAGGTAAAGGGTTGTAAAAACATGCATATAAACTGCAATTGCAGCAACACAACCATCGGCCATGGCTTGGGAGCATAGTGAGGGTGGATGAAGAGGAAAAAAAGGGAGACAAAAAGGCGACAGCAGGCAGGTTGGGATCCGTCGCTGCAGGCACTGACAATGAGAGTGTGATAAAGTGTCTGTGTGGGTTGTGTTTCAGGGCTGATCTGGGCGATGTAGTGAAGATTCCAGAGCCGAAGAGCATTTTCGACTTTGAGCCGGGACAGGGAAATGCAGTGGAGGAGCTCAGTCAGGTAAGAACCCTTAGCACTTTGATAAAGTATATTATATTATCAGCTTTGTTGCAGATACATGAAATCTATAAACTGAGTTTGATAATGCACCAGTTTATAGGTTTCCGTTTATTAGCTGGAAGCTGTGAAAGAATGATGTGTGGTCAAGTGCAAATGATGAACTAAGATTATTGTAAAATGAGTGAAAAACATCATCGTATAACATTACTGTTTATTATTTTTTGTCTTTTGTCATCCAATAATTTTTTTTCTATTCTTAAATAGAAAATTTATGCCTTCATGGTTGCTAGTTTATCATTTTTTTCAGGAGAATAAAAAAAGTCTCCAATTTGATTTGTAAGTTTATTATTTTATATGTTAAAAATAGAAAATTGTGCAGGCATCTGGCTCAGCTTGTTCTTAAACCAGATTATTATCGACTACTTAAAAAAAAAAAAAAACCTTTTTATCACATTTTTCCCAGTTATTCTTTTGGATTTGGATTTATTCTGGTGATGTGACAATGTAACGGTTCACTAAGGTTTTAAACGGTTTTAAACTAAGATGATGATGTTGATGATGATAAAGTTTTTCTGACTTTCTCTCCATTTCACAGCCCTAAATGTCATCTAGCCAGATATATATCAATCCCTGTTGTGGTGTTGAACACCCTGACCACTACTGGCGTGGAGCTAACATTTCACAATGTACTGTTCACTTCCTGTATGGCCTCATTCATAGAACAGCTCAGCTTTATCATGGTTGTGAAGTGAATTTATATTTGGTCGCCTGTTGCTGTTTAGCATGTCGATATGAAGTGGTTAAAGTGATGGGCAGTGCTGTTCCTGCAGACATTCTGTAGTTTCAGGAGCCACATTTGTGGAAAGTGTTGTGCTGTTCATGACTCTCAGGGAGCATTTCAGAAGATCCAGACATCTGCTCGTACCAGAAGAAGTATCTGTAAATATTCTAAGGTTAAAATTTGGCAGCCTGGACATTCCAGAAACCTTTTGTGACCGCCAATCAAAACAGAGGCCATTGAAATGAATCATTCTTAAAGGTACAGTAACAAAAACACTGTTTTATTTCAAGGGATAAGATAATGATCATATAAAATTCAAGATTTTTTAAGCTTAAACTGGAAAGCCAATACATGAAATGTAAAAATAGGGCCTTTAAATGTACTTTTCTTTGAATAGTCATTGTTTTGTTGTAGTATGATGGCTGGGTCACAGTGCTGAAGCCTTTATTTTGTTACTGTCCTTTCATGAGAGAGAGAGAGAGAGAGAGAGAGAGAGAGAGAGAGAGCGAGAGAGAGAGAGAGCGAGCGAGAGAGCTCCTTTAAGGATAGTTTTTTCTGTTGTTCTTTTTTTTAGTCTGTAAATGCCTGAGTGCTGAGGCCATGGTATCCCACAGTTTATTGGCACAGGTTTGATGTGGTCATTTGTCTTGAGGCACACATGCCTTTTCAGGTGCCTTCCAGTGGATTTCATCATTTCACATTTGAAGATATTAGATGCTTTTGTGCTTTTTAAATTCACGCTCACTTTGGCTGTGCAAAGATATTACAGTGATGTCATTTTAGACACGTCTAGACGGATCTCTGTGACATCATGAATATTTTGGGATATTCAGTCATCTTTATATCAGTATAAATCATATATCAGGCTAATAAAAAGGTCCAGGTACCACGTATATGTTTCAGTCAGTGAGTGTTAGGGGTGTGTTTTCCAGCAGAACTAAACAGGAAGTTGTCTGGCAGGTTTGAGTTCAGATCAGTTCAAATTATTCCTACATTCATTCACCTCAACCACTTAATCCAGCTAGGGTCAAGGGTGGTGCTGGAGCCCATCCCTGTGAAGACAGGGCACAAGGTTCACAAACATACACACACAAACACACACACTCCAGTTCACCTGACGTGCATGTCTTTAAGCTGTGGGAGGAGATCAGAGGAAACCCATGCAGACATGGGAAGAGCAGGCAAACTCCACTTAGAAAGGAACCGGCCGGCGCCACCTATGAATCAAACCCAGGACCTTCTCACTGAGACGACAACACCATCCGCTGCACAATTAATTAAATGAATGTATTCAGTTTAGTCTAGTTCAGTTTCATTTAGCTTGCTTTACTTCAAATTGGTTCTGCTCAGCAGTTCCAGGTAGTTTAGGCCAATTGAGTTCATTTTGGTTTGGTTTGTGCTTTCTTAGCGGTGGTGACGTGAGACTTTGTTCTAAAGGCATTTGGAGTACCCGCAGAGCAGCGATGGGGACAATGCCTTCCTCAAGGCTACCTCAAGACAACCTGATTCGGGACTTGAACCCACAACCTTCCGATAATGAGGCCCAGTCTCTAAAGACTCTCCCTGACCGCCACTGTAAAGTGAAAGTGACAACCCTTGTCATTGCGAGGTCACAGCACTGCACACCATGAACCACAACGAAATTGGACCTCTGCTTTTAACCCATGCACACAAACACAGTGCAGCAGTGGGCAGCTATTGAAAGCGCCCAGGGAGCAGTGACGGGGACGGTACCTTGCTCAGGGGTACCTCAGGGCAACCTACTTGTCAGGGAATCGAACCCACAATCTTCCGATGTGGGGCAACTCCCTAACCACTAGGCCACCACTGCCTTCAATCAGAAATCAGTCACTTCATTTTCTTTCACAGTAAACCATTCAACATGAAACCACTCGGAGCGAGTTTAACTTTCAACAGTTTACTTGTGCAGAAATGTTCTAAAATCAGAAAGTTCACCTTTAATTCACCTTTCAGGGCTTTGTTTAAAGTTCTTTTTAGCCCATATCCTTTGGTTCATTCATTCACACAGCCCAGGCAGTCAGCCAATTCCAATGATTTAAAGTCCATTTCAAAGTCAAATATGATTGAAGTCTGTGGATCTGGTTGCTATGCTGAACGTGGGCATCATGTTCTTTTCCACACCTTTTAGATTATGAGCTGTTCCAGATCTCTTCCTGTCTTTATTGTGCTCTTCGCATGAACTGTCTTGCCTTTTTTCCACTTACTTCATTAGCTTTGATTGCTGGCACATGTTCAGGAATGTAACTGTTCTGCAAGCTGTCCTTGCTTCTTCACGTTGCACCAATTGCCTTATAAATGTGATTGAATTGTTCTCAGTTTAAGGATTTGGCCGGGTTTCCCTTTTCATTCAAAGCTGTGCAAACAGGAATGGCTTTTTTGGAATCTCAAGAGCTTTAGAAAATAGCTGCATAATGAACCTTGAACCCTTTTTAACACCCTGCCTCAATCGAAAGCTTAAGAACTCCAAGCACACAGGCTAAAGGGGTTGTAAACGATGATATAAAAGTAGGAAGTATGTCATTTGAAAGTGGGGGGGATGCCACACCCCCCTGCTAGAAAAAGAATCAAAATGCAGCCACCTTGTTTACCTGCCAATCCTCTACACACGCTATAGAGTCGTTTCAGGGACTATTGGGACATCCTGTACTTTCTATTGGACCAAACTACTTGATTTTTAGGGGACAATTCAGCTTTCCTGCATTTTGATCAGTTGGTTGTAACTGTTGGACTGTAATAAACTATGGCAAAGGCCAGCTGATAAAATTGGATGATGCATCTAAAAAGCACCTTGCATTAGTCCTCACTGCCGGCAATTTAAGACCGATAGGCTCTATTGTCTTTTCAGCCATATACACAGTACACAGTGAAACAAAACAACGTAGTTTAACATGTTTAGTTAAAGATGATGCTGTATATTTGCAAATGAGCTCCCTGTCGCCTAGTAACGCAATCCCTAATTCCTGTAACTCCACTGTATCTAACCCTGGGTTAACTCCTGGCTGAAAAAGATGGTTATGGTGATGTTGTGATGCTTGCTGGTTTCTGTTTTTTAGTAGCTTCCTCTGTGTCTCTGGTGGCTAGTAGTGTTGGCCAAAATAAGCATAACTTTAGATGTTTCTCCTTCTGCTCTGCTGGCCCACCTTTCATTCCAATCCAGTGTAAATCGCTATTAAAAAATGGGGACAGTTCCAGATCAAGGAAGCACCCACCAAAAACAGGGATATTCTCACCCTGTGCAGGCCACATTCGTGCCATAGCTCCAGTACAAGACAAAATAGATAACATGAGACTCGAAGTACTTTTTGACTGGATTTAGTGGCCAGTTGCATTTGCAGTAAGAAGGAATTGTATAAATTGTGTAAATTTGATTTTGGCCTCAACTGTACTGCACATGAGAGAGAAAGGTTGCTTTCCATTAGTGGCTGAGCATATTTGTCGGGCTCTTGTTGCACTGTGAGGGACTCTTGTCACATTGTGCTAATTTATCTGGGCCAGTGCAGGTTGCATTCCATGAGCAGGAAGAAATGGATTCATTGTTCTTTCCCTCCCTCTGCAGGGCTGCGCCAGGCCGAGCAGTCTTGTGATAGTGATTAAGGCCTTTATCCCAGTTATCTGCCTGTCTGATCTGAAAAGCGCTTCACATTTTCACAGTCTGCCCATGAGACACCCGTCCCGAATCTGAATCCTGAATCCGTGTTTCTCGGACTAACGTTGCGACGCCTTTTCAGGATGAACAGGTCTTGCTGATTTGATTGTGAGGATGACTGCAAAGCGACTGCCCTGGCACTGATCAGATCTCCTCTTGCCAAGGTATTGCAAAGGCAGCCAGGAGAAGGGAAAGTGAAGATGGAGAAATGGCTTTCTAGGCTTTTAGAAAGTGGTGTGTTACATGATCCTATCAGTCTGTGGCTTGTTTGAGTGTAATGATGTTGCCCTTTAAAGTCTGATTACAGAGTGTTCTAACGGTTTCACTGAAAGTGAGCAGCAAATGAGGCCAATCAGACAAACCCTATTTTTAAGGACTTTTCTAAGCTCATCTTCTTTTCTTTGAGTGCAAGTGAGATCACTGGAAATTGCAAGATTTGTGTCGTGCCTCTTTTGGCAGGCTTAGCATTCACTCTTGGCTGTATTCAAGTCATATGCTTTCTAAATAGAATATTTTATTTCACAGGAGCAATAGCACCTAGAATCTGGCAATAAAGCAAATCAAAAATACATTTTTGTTTCTGCGGTGATGTCTGATGACCAGAGCTTTACGCACAAGCCATATGATACTTGAATGAAATAAGTTTCCATCACTTTTCAGGGACATAGGCCTTGAAGCTGTCCTGCAAAAGTAAGGAAATTATGGCTAGTTTGATGGAAAACTTGAATTCTTCTATGGCTTTAATGGAAAAGCACAAAGGGGATTATTTCTAAAATAGAAACTGGGGACATTTCAGCAAACTGACTGATTTCTAGTTAAGTAGTCAACATGTATTTGAAATATCTAGTGTTTTTATCGATGAAATAAAGATATTTTGTGTATTCATGTTCTACTGTAATAAGTTATGTGTTACAGAGTTGACCTATAGTAGCCCTTGATTAACAGTATGCTTATCATGTGAAATTAAAAATGATGTTCTATATTTGTTGACGGCATTTAAGTCAGATGCAGATAGATTGTATACCTATAAAAAAAGCTCCTTGTCACCTGGTTGGGTAATTCTTAAGATCTTTAACGCCGTCCCTGATTCTGGAAAAGATGTTGGTGGTAATGATGTGTATTCGCTTGATGTTCGCTAGTTTTTGGTTTAGTTTACAGAGGTTTTCTCTAAAGGAAGGCAGACAGGTTAGTCAGGTTTGCCAGAATAAGAATAATGTGAGACTTCTCCCCCTTTTTATGCCTTCAAATCAGATTCTAATGTGATTCCTAAGCCCCATAAATCCAACACTGATTCTAACCCTGGGTTCTGACCTGGCTGGAAGAGACACATCTGATGATGTTTTGGATTAATTTCATAGTTTCTCATTGCCTCTTACTGCAGTTTACACTAAAAGCAAATGGATGGTTTGAGGAAAAGAGTCATATAAAGTTGTTGTAGTGGATTAACCCCTTCTGTTGGGCATATTAGCACAAGATTGAAAAGCGGATGGGTAAAAAACAGGGCCAGGGACAGCTCCAACTGGGGACAGGTGACCATAAACAGGGACTGTCTTACCAGGGACATTTGGTCACTCTTGTTTTGAATGACATGTACTAAAATGGCTTTTACCTTCACTCTTCATCCTCCTTTTTTCCTTCTTCAGCGACACTGATATGTGATATTTTACAGCTTGCCTCTGCTTTTATTTTTGTGTTTAGTTACCAAGGAAACCGCCCGTGCACCATCCTGCTGAGAAACCCCGCTCCCCCTCCATCGAGGTGAGTGTCCTCCAACTCTGATCTTAGCAGAAGCAGCTTCTGTTCTCACAGAATTCACTTGAACGTGCATATGATTAATAAAACACTAAGCCGACAAAAGCAGTGGGAACAACTCACTTGATTTTTTCAGATTTAGCTGATTTTAAGGATTTTATATCTCAGTTAATTGACTACCTTTTGTAGGGTGTGACTCTGTATGTTTTTGAAGGGAAAAAAAAGTGTTGCAGAATTGTCCTTACATTAAGAAATGAGTAAAAAGTCCACTAGTCTTTGTAAATGTGCTCTATTTACGATTTATTTTCATCTTTCTTGACCTGTGTTGGCCCACTGCAATCCTGTCTGGGATGCTGCTGTCCAGGCCGCATTGGAATCAGAGCTGAACCGTTTCGAGGCAGAGCTGGACTCGGACATTCGTGGCATTGAGAAGAAGATTTCCCAGAAGCAGCAGCAAGGCAGGGGTGAGGTACTGACCCCCCCTTTCCAACACACTCCAACACTGTATCTGCCTCAAAACCCCCTGGACACTAGTTCTCTGTCTACCTTTTCTCTTCTGCAGCCATTTAAAGCAACTTTGATCTTAAGCGATCTTAAAATCTTCGGATATGTTGTAAAACAAAACAGGCCGTGGTGGCTCAGTGGTTAGGGACGAGGCCTCAGGATTGGAACGTCGTGGGTTCAAACCCCAGACCAGCAGGTTGCCCTGAGGTACCCTTGAGCAAGGGACCATCCCCATCACTGCTCCCTGGGTGCTTTAAACAGCTGCCCACGAGGCAGAGGTTGTGTCTCACAATGGCATTTAGTCATTATTATAAAAAAAAGATTGTTATTATAGATTTTACCCTTTTGTCATCATATGTTTGTACATCCACTCATTTTGTTAACTATTATCAAGTCACATCAAGTGGAGCTTTATTGTCATCTCAGCCATAATTAGTACAGCCCACATGACATTCTCCTTGGACCAAGTGGTGCAACATACGAGACGTTTGAATGTGTTCAATCTTCTTAAACCACTTTAGTCTTAAAAATCTTAAAGAGACTATAATAAAGAAATGTAATCATGTATTTTTAACAATATATTTAAACAGTTTAAGATGGTTACCTTCCCCGGGAGCTTTCATAGCTGCCCCCTGCTGTACAACATTAGCAGTGGTGGTCTAGTGGTTAGGGAGGCGGCCACAGGATCGGAAGATCAGTAGGTTGCCCTGAGGTGCCCTTGAGCAAGGTGCTGTCCCCCTCACTGCTCCCAGGGCAGCTTTCATAGCTGCCCCCTGCTTAATGCAGAGGTTCAATTTCATTGTGCTGTGCTGTGACCATGCAATGACAAGAATAGTCACTTTCACTTTAAAAGTATTACTAGCTGGGGCTTAACTATATGTGCCCTTATATGTGTCCCTAGTTCCTAACAGTGGCTGATATAATATGGTGAAACATTAAACCTATTCTGCAAGTTTTACTTAAAAATTCTTAAATGATCCATATTTCTCAAACGTTTATGCCTTCAAATATGCTTATTGAGGCAAACGTAATGATGAAAGGCCTAGTGTTCAATGGGTTAAAACCTTTCCTTTCACTACTAAACACCCTGCGAACTCAGATCATGTTTTCTTACAAAGGTTCTCCACTATTCTCAGATGGCTGTGTGGGAGGAAGGGAGGCAGAAAAGTCAGGGAGAGAAATGTATGTTGCTACTGGAGACACTGTTGAGGACAAAGAAAGAACAGAAAGAGAGAGATAGAAAATGACGTTAGAGAAGACAACATTCACTCCAGACTGTACCTAATGTCCAATTTCACTGCTACATTTGGACTGAAAGTCTTCTCTTTAATTTGCTTCTCAGAAGCTATGGTTCAAAAGCTGAACCAGCCCAGACTGTACGTGTCTCCTCTTACACTGTAGTTCATCAACGGACTCCACATGTGTCTAGTTTGGGCCAGGGCTACTTCCGGCATCGGTCAGCATCTAAACACGTTGGACATTTTCCCAGACGACAGGCAGCTGTGCATGTTGACCCTTTGGTGCCCCTTCCCACAATGCACTTCTAAATGGCTAAAAGTCAGGCCAGTAGGCTGCTGATCACTCACACTTCTCCACAGACACAGCCTCTGTTTATTCTACTTGTTTCATCATGTCTGCTTTTCTGTAGGGCTTCAGGCAGGGAACTACTTTCAGTGCCTTTCACATCATTAACTGTAGAAAACAAAACCTGGAAACCTCTTTTTGACTGAGATTGTGCTGCCCAGTGAACGTGATTCCCACAGTTTTATATTTATTTGAAGTAATCTGCAATAATCTGTAGAAATTTTCTTTACAGCTACGTAAATTGTTCACAAGCTCTCAGGTTAATATCAACAGCAATTAGGATTACATTCACATTGCAGTTAAAGGTTCAGATTAGATTTATCTTGAGATTTAGGCTCATTTAATGGAATTTTTTATATTCAACTTAAAGTTGGAATCATGCATATTTCAAATATTTAGTGCTGAATTATGACACTTAAGTGATCAAATCTGAATTATATTAAAACTGGTAACATTAAGGAACTAGGTACTACCTACTACCAAACCTGTCCTCTTCTCCAACATGTTGAAAGCTCCCCAACTCAAAAACTTTCTTCTTTCGGCTGCTCCTGTTTAGGGGGCACCATAGTGGATCATCAGTTTCCATTTCTTCCTATCCTCTGCATCTTCCTCCTCAAAATTGACCACCTGCATGTCCTCTCTGACCACGTCCATAAACCTCCTCTTTGGTCTTCCTCTTTTCCTCTTTCCTGGCAGCTCCATCTCCATCTCTCCTCTGCACATGTCCAAACCAACGCAACTTTGCTTCTCTAACTTTGTCTCCAAGGCTTCTAACCTGAGCTGTCCCTCTAATATACTAATTTCTAATCCTGTCCATCCTCGTCACACTGAATGAAAATCTCAGAATCCTCCAGCTCCTCCTCCTGTCTTTTCATCAGTGCCACCATCTACAACCTGTATAGCATTGCTGGTCTCACTACAGTCCTGTAAACATTCCTTTTCACTCTTGCTGGTACCCGTCTGTCACAAATTGGCAACTCAAAAAAAACTTTCTCCTTGAATTTGAAAGAGCAGAAGCAAATGATGCAGAGGAATAGTTGCTTTTTAGCCTCATCCGTTTATGGCCAGTAAGATTTTAGAGAAATGTGGTTAATTTTGGTAACATGGTTATTGCACTTTAATCGTAACTTTAGCCTCAAAATTCTGGTGCACTACTAAAGAAGCTAACTTCTTAAACTGACGTTTAACTTCTTTTAGTGTCCAGACTCCTCAGCAATTTTAATAAAAACTATTAATAAAAACTTGCTGGTGCTTATTGTGAAAGTAATCACTGGGTAACTTCACCAGCCAATTAGAGGACTGGGACAAATATCCCCTAACTCAGTTGTGAACCTGTAGTTTTGTAGGACCCAGGAGACCAGTGCTGCTGTCTGGGCAGGAGCTAGAACCACCGCCCTACTGGGGTGTTCCCAAATACTCAGCTTTCGCATGCATGCATGTGTGTGTGTGTGTGTGTGTGTGTGTGTGTGTGTGTGTGTGTGTGTGTGTATGTGTGTGCGTGGGTGCACGAGGCGAGCAGCTACATGAGCTGGACTTATTGTGGGGTTGTGTTCACAGGGTACCAGGAGCAACACTTCAGGAGCTGCAAGTGGTGGAAAAGGAGTCGAGAACAGGTGTGTGTCTGTGTGTGAAATAAAGTTTCTTTTTTAATCAGGTGCTGGGCTGAAGGTGCTGAGACTATGTAGCTGCATAAATAAGAATGATTGGTCTTTATTCATGATTTCATGATTTTTATAAAGCCATGACTCGGCTGCGGTTTGTACTCAGATAAGTTATGCTGTGGACTGACTTGTACGAGCAAAAGTGTGAGCAAATTCAATATGTAAATAATTCATGACGTCAACACACGTCTGGCCAAATGAGAGTGTTGGACATCAAGTCATCTCTTGATTTTTTTTAAGGTTAATGCTTAATGTTATCATTTTGTCTCCTGCTGGGATTAGTTAATTGTTGACTCGCAACCCAAATACCAGAACCCCTGCTGAGATGTGTGTGTGTGTGTGTGTGTGTGTGTGTGTGTGTGTGTGTGTGTGTGTGTGACCCTTAATGCAATATGTCAGATATCTTTGCAAATTTGTTACCTCCTAACCAATCCTAAACAACATCTTCTTACATCCACACTAACGTGAGTGTGTGTTGGGCAACTAATTAACATTAGAATGAATATTTTTTCATCTTAGATGTCTAGAGTTATGGTTTGATTTTTGTCGTACTCTTTGATTGTGGTTATACAAGTTGCATTCCCATTTCAGTTCTGCGATGACAGTTTGAGTCACCTTGCAGGAAATTACTTCCAGCTTGCTTCAATGTCAAGATATGAAAAATAGAGACTAACAACATGCGGTCCAAAAGTCTGAGGCCGCGCTGGGTTTTCAAAAGGTGAAAAGTGTAAAGGAAAGAAAAGTCAGGGTAAATAAATGAAACCTCTGCACTATTTTTAGGCCACTATTCAAATCGAAGCTAAATGATGACATTTTGAAGCCTTTTCACGCCATTTATGCAGATTATATATGATAAATAATCAGCCTCAATTTTTAAACCACTGACACTGATAGGTATGATGATCTCTTTGAAATGGCACCTACCAAGGAGTGCAGCAGGTAAATCATCCGTCTGTGTCTAAATTTAATAAATGCTGTCTACTCAGGCAATGTTTTAAGGCAGCCATGTTGGAATCAAATAGTCGTAAACACAGTTTGTTTGTAGATAATCTTTTCACTGCCTTATAGGAAACGACAAAGTGCATAAAGCAGGAAAGATGGCGAGGCGTCAGGATTTGTTTGACTTTGAGGAGGGCAAAATTGCGATCACTGTGTCAGTTCTTCTCGTCCTATATGATGTTCCTGACATGAAATGGGTTGTACAAACCAATAGTGGTCCAAGTCAGGACAGCGGATTAATTTACAACTTCTTGTCCAGTTATCTGCCTGGAGGTTTGGCACATTTCTGATAAAGAAGGCATTCTGAATATGCTTTATCCTCCATGCTTTACAGTCTCTATACAGACTAATTGTTTCCAAATATCCAAGAACTCCACATTAGAATCAATTCATGCATTAATTCGCAACAAAATCTCTTTTTCACATTGATTCCAAGCTTTTGAATAGCAGCGTGTCGCATTCTGTCTCTGACGCATTCTTCACATTCTCTGAGCGCAGTGTTTATTACCAAGATGAGCAGGCCCTTTTCTCTCCCCCTACGTCCTCACACTTACTGCCAAAACACCATAAATGCTCCCGTTGCCACAGAAATCTGGAGCAGAATGAAGGCGAGATGAAGAATGTGGAGGGTTTTATTGCTTCCCCTGGTCTAGAAGGTTCTCCCAGCCTCAGGGAGAAACCTGTAAGAGCACAAGTTCCCCGGAAAGAACGCACTCATCCCAGAAACATTTGTTACTTGCTTGGAAATCTCTGATCTCACAATGATTAGATTCTTTAGGTATTTGGCTCTCAAAGGAGGATATCGCTGATATTATCTGTGATTTTTTTTTTAATGGACGATTTAATGGACAGTGATTTCCCACTTTGCATCCAAAATACAGATGACCCTTTACTATGAGCTTTAACATGAACTAAGATTGCCTGTGCTCCTCAGCAGCACCTGAATTAGGGTTCATTGAGGAATAGGGTTCATTATGGCAAAAATAAATGGTACTTTTTCAGTGGGTATATTTCCAAGGGATGAGCAGTTGGATACCTATGGAAGCCCCTCTTAAGTTCTAAGCAGTGTTCTCAGATACCTCTGGGGGCACCCATTGCTGATACATGCACATTGCTGTACACACTGCCTGTATATTTATACCTAAAACATGCTGCTCAATGACAGTTGTCAGTTAAAGGGGTGCAAATCACTCCTGCAGTATCAGGCCATGGAGCAGTGGAAGGCCATTCTTTGGAATAAGCACTCCCTGATGCTCTCACTGGCAATCAGAAATCATAGACATATTATAGCTCTCGGACATGTGGCCTCACATTGGACATTGAAGGAAACAGAGGATTTCATGGTCGCCTCAATGACAAACCCTGGATGTTGAGAAAAGCTGGTTTCAGAACCCAGTCAGATCGCTGATATTAGGTACTGCTTTTGTGAATGCTGACTTAATTTGCAAAGGGAACAAAAAAAAATGTCGATGTTAGTCAGATTCTACAGAAAAGCTTTTCAGTGATATATGACGCCACATCATTGTGCTGAGTGTGTGGGGCCTAAGGCCTTCAGTTAAGTTAGGTTTTTGGAAAATACAGTTCAGCATGTTACAGTGAATAAATGTTATATTCATTCATGTTATATTTATAGATATTTTTATGCTTTCACTTTAAAATAAGACATATTATAGGTGCAGTGTATCCAAAAGGCTTCATTTTTGCCCATCGGGTTTTTCCATGAAACCCTTCATCTCTGAGGAAATGCTGGAAGAGCAGGCGTCTGCAAACTTTTGGAAATTTGTAACAAAAGTAAATGTTTCTTTCACTTTTTTAACTTTACCCTCCAAGTGTCTTAAAAGTCTTTAAAAAGTAGCCTCCAATCATTAAGAGGGAAACAGACCTCAGATAAGCAACTTGCTGCCATTAACCCAATGGCACGTAGAGACTGCAGGGTTTAATAACAAGATTTTCCGAGTCTGATTATGTAACGATAAGCCCATTGTCTAAGACAGACCATTAAGCAGAGCAGTGTCCTGTAGGTCTTGTGAGTGAGATCAACTGACTTTGCTTGTAGATTTACCGGCGCTCTTCTTCTTTTGCTTTGAGGAAGGGCTGTTTTTTGTTTCAGCTCTATTTTGATTTTTTGCACATGGGTCAGAGGAAACTAGGTCTGCGTGACAAATCTGGGTGACAGAAAATGTCTGCTTCTGCATGCATCCTGTCGTTTCTGCAATCAGTAATGCAACACGACATGAGGAAAACAAAATAAAGAGTGTGTTTCTGCACAAGCTACCCACATTTTAATGGCTTTCTTTTAACAAATAAGCAGCAGTTGTGCATGAAATGTGTGTGAAGTGCATTCTCTACACTGACAGTAAAAGGTACTATACAGATGCATTCGTTGTTCATAAAGATACAAACAGTATAAATGTACTCTCAGTGGTACACATGATCCACAACGTGGAGTTTTTTTTTTTTACTTAGAATTGTTTCTTTACCTTTTTTTTTGAAGAAAAGTAGATTTATAGATTTTCAAACCTTTGTTTTAACAGAGAACAGTAACCTAGAAAGCCTTGCATCCGGACTGGGTGCACGAGTCAGTCCACCTTAAAAATATATCATTAGTGTTATATGGTGGAAATATATGCACTAAATACTGAAGCTATACTGTTAGCATTTTAGTAACTTATTCAGAGAGTGTAGGCGATACAGTAAAGGTGGAAGATTTTTTTTGATAATGTGAATCATGGTTATGGCTACATGTTGAACACTAAACAATTGCATACAGGAGTCAATGTACAGTAACTGCAGAAACTGCTTAGTTACCAGAAGCTCACAAGTCATCACCCCATCATACCTTTATTATCTAATCTTATTCAGTTAGTTTCACTACTTTGTGTATCCTTTCTCCAGTTTCTTAAAGGAAAGGCCAAAAATCAAATAGACACAATTTTCACTTCCCCAGTATCAAAAAAACCGTCTAAACTCTGAAAAGAGCATCAGGATCACTTAACTATACATCTTTCATTCATTCAGCTGTTTGACTGGAGAGAAGCAGCCTTGGACAAAAGACGGAGTCGGTGCCAGCCGTCCAAACATCCCCTGTTCCAGTGTTCAGCCGGACCTAGTGCCTAGCAACACACATGCTTACGGTTAGAGAGCTGCCTTTTTGAGTCCTCTGTTTCTGTGTATACATATCTATCTATCTATCTGTCTACCTATCTATCTATCTATCTATCTATCTATCTATCTATCTATCTATCTGTCTACCTCTCTATCTATCAATCCATCCATCCATCCATAGGCTTTGTCAAAAATATATTGTTACAAAAACTTGTTCTCTCTCTCTCTCTCTCTCTCTCTCTCTCTCTCTCTCTCTCTCTCTCTCTCACAAGCCAGTGTATTTCTTCGTGCCAGTCCCGAGCCCGGATAAATGGGGAGGGTTACATCAGGAAGGGCATCCGGAGTAAAACTTTTGTCAAATGATATATATATATAGATATAGATATATATGTAACCCTCACACAGATAAGACAGTAAGAGAGAGAGATACAAGGCTTTATGAGACAATATACTGAGTATATATTATATACTGAGTGTATTATTAGACAATATAATGAACATGCTTTTGCAGCATAATGGAATTACAGCCATTTTTAGGTAGCACTCTCCATTATTAGTCCCACATGTTAGTGGAAAGAAAAAAGAGCTAAAAAGGTGACAACGTCATCTGGAATAAGTTAAGCAAATGTGACTGGAGGAACTTTTTACAAACTAGAGCAATATAAAACCTCCACACAAGCAGCGTTTTATTGTAGGGCTGCTGTAAATGAAGCCAACACCTTAGACAGTCAGCAGTGCACAAAAGAAAGGCAGATTTATTATGACCTTTCACCCCATTTCAGCTTTGCTGCTGAGTGATTTCAGGAAAGGACAATGATCTTTGCCTCGTTATTGTTTTAGATTTCCTCACCCTAGGTAGAAATTACGTGATCTTTCTGAGCCCACAAAGAGCAGTCAGCTGTGGTTACGACAGGGAGGAAAGAGTAGAGCTGAGAGTCTTGATTGTAGATAAGTATTAGCCAGTTTTTCTTTGGAACTAAGAGAGAGAGAGAGAGAGAGAGAGAGAGAGAGAGAGAGAGAGAGGAGAGAGCTGTGTTAATCTTCTGAACTTTAGCTGAAGTCAGGCCAGCTATGCAGCCACTTCTTTCTAAGTGTCTTAAGGCCTGGATTGATCTTTCTAACAGATTTTAAATCTGGGCTCAAAATGAACAAGAGGTTCTTTCACTCCATGCTCTGGTACTTTTTCTGAAACGTCAACGATACACTAAATACACTAACGATATTTGTGGCAGTAATAAAAAAAAAATCAACCAGACATGGAAATGGACTTTTGTTTTTAGTTTGTTTTTGTGTGTTAATAATTAAAATAATAAAATAATAACAGAATTTATCGTGCATCTCATCTGAAACATTTTTGTCTGCCTGTCTTCTTTGACTGAAGTAAAACGTTATACTGAAAATGAAAACATTGCATGTACTGAACAATGAAATGAACCTATTTCATCTTTTACGAACCTTCCCACCACACCTACCTAGCATATTCCTATTGACTTTCAAAAATTGCCCCATAGCTGAAATGTAATCGGTCAGCAAAGACATGATGTCTGAAGTGCACTTATTTTACTTAGTTTTGGCCTGGAGCTTACAGAGAACTTTCAAAGTTTTTGTTATATATATATATAAATATATTAACCTCATGGCAGCTGTAAAGCATGGCGGTGGCAGTATCATAGTTTTGGAGCTGTTTCGTTGCCACTGGCCACCTTTCATATGCACAAGGACACCTGTCATAATTTCATGGAGTTGCGAGAGTTCTGGATTATTTCAGTATCGTGTAACGGTGAATATTAACTGAACATCATTTATAAAGGCTAAACTTTCAAGCAAGACTACTTTTGTCCATTTATATTGTATTGCTGTCAAATCTGAGGAAAGTTATGATGGTTGGCTTGATCTTTGTTTCTTTTTTTCTTTCACAGACAAAACAGTGTGTGTCTCTGCAGAAATGGACTTCCAGCCAAAGAGAGAGGAGAAGAAGGTATGGGAGGGTTTGGGTTGTAGGTCTGATCAGGGTTATTATGATGAGTAAACTTGTCTAATGATGAATTTTTCTGATTAATCACAGATGAAAGCCGCTAGAGCCAAATTCAATTTCCAGGCACAGTCTCCCAAGTGAGTACAATCTAACAAGGACATGTCAATACCCCCAGCAGTGGTCCATATTAAAGCAGATTCTCAAATTCTTAATGTTAAGAAAAACAATATGACTCTCAGGGAAGCAATCTCCGTGTGCTTGTTCTGTCCTTTCATTCTTTAAACCTCAATGTAAACCTTTATCTTTATGTCCTCGACTTGAGTGGAAGGTGTGATAAAAATAAAACATTTCAAATGTGGTTTAATACTAAAATATGACCCATAAACATTACATTTCTCTTGGGTACTACTGGAAATACAGTTTATTTTACTTTGCTCATAGAAAAGAGGAAAAAAGCTCACAGTACTAAAAAGGGCTTAAAGTTCTAAAAGCACATAAAGGGCTTAACCACCAAAGTCCTCTCCAAATTTGGACCATATTTTTTTTTACCAGGAACACTATTTACTGCCAAAAGGACCTAAAAGGACCTGCTGTCTATTCCTAAATTCAGACCGTCCACTGCTGGTTCCAAGTTGTGGAAATCTCTTCTACGGAACCTTCATTAAGTTACTGCCCCCCTACATTCAAAACTCAATTAAAGACCTATTCTTTTTCCTTCTGTTACATGAATTCTTTTTTTTGTTGTTGTTGCTCCCCATTTATAAAGCATCCTAGGGTTTGTGGAAGGCGCGATTTAAAGAAGACTTGATTTTGTTTATGTTGCTATAACTTATTAGCAGCTTACACCAGATTCATCCCACACATTTTCTTTCTTCATTTAAGCCCATTTGACAACAACGTAATGATCAATTTAGATGCACTTTAGATGAAAATCTATTTAAAACTGTGAACACTATGGACATTCTACAGCTTTTGGCATTGCCAATACGTGGCAAATGTTTCTACATTTTTCTATGAACGTAGCTCACGAGAAAACGAAAGCTACTTAGTGCTCTGTAGGAAGTGTGTAGTTTTCGGTGATGTTTGATTACAGGGATTTAGTAGGACTATTGTTAATCAACGGCAATGAAAACTGAGGAGGTTCGGCTCAGTTTACGTTTACAGCCATGGCCATTTCACAATATGTGTTTCAGTCTCTTGTACTCTGACTGGAGATTTCCTCCCACAAGTGTTCCATGTGTGAAACTACCACTTTGTTCTGTAGGCAGCCCGTATCAGGTAGCACTTGTGAAGACAAGGCGATTTGGCTTTAATTACTGCATTCCTACGCCTGTGTATTCATTTCCAAGAACCCCATAATTAATTTCTGGCCAATGAGGATCTACTTTAACTTAAAGAATGCCAGAATTTATGCTTTTAATTCAATTTTATTGTATCCTGCTGCAATCAATCAGACATGGTAATAAGGATTAAGACCATAGGTTGATCAAAGGAAGGGGGAAAAAATGTTTGAGGTAAAAATAATGTAGATGTATTATTATTTTAATGAATCATCAATTGTCAGTTTTACTCAGGTTTTAATAATAATAATAATAATAATAATAATAATAATAGTATCACTTTTTTTTTTTACCTACTTATCAGTGGGTCCCAGATGACACCAAATGGCAGTACATGATGACTCTTGACCTTTGCTCCACAGGGAGCTGACCCTGCAGAAGGGAGATGTGGTGTACATCCATCGTCAGATTGATGCTAACTGGTATGAAGGAGAGCATCATGGCAGAGCAGGAATCTTCCCCACCAGCTATGTGGAGGTATCTGTGTGAGCATGGCCTTCGTTTTGGTCTTTTCTTTTTGGAACTCAACCTCACCCTTTTTCTTTCTTTCCCTGTGCAGATTATCCCCCCAACAGAGAAGCCCATTCCGATAAAGTCTCCCACCGTGCAGGTGCTGGAGTACGGGGAGGCTGTGGCTCTTTTCAACTTCACTGCTGACCTGCCAGTGGAGCTGTCCTTTCGGAAGGTGCCACATAAAGTTCTTTTTGCTCCTAAATAAGTGGATTTGTATCAGTGGAATTAGAAAGTGTTAATAATGGGGCGGTTGTGGTCTGTTGGCCAGAGAAGCGGGGTATCAACCAAAGGGTTGCCAGTTAATTCCCACTAGACCTGCTGAAAAATTTTGGTAAGTAAGAATTAGGTGAACACTGGGTTCCTGCTCCCACATTCATGTTTGAAGTGGCCTTGGGCAAGACACCTAACCCCAAAACAAAATGTTTCCTCTGCATTTCACCCATACACACACGTCCAGCAGGAGCCAACTATTTTAAACTGCCCAAGGAGCAGTGATGGGGATGGTACCTTAGGGCAACCTACTGGTCTGGGATTGGAACCCATGACCTTCAGATCTTGGGGCCTTATTCCTAACCACTAGGCCACCGCTGCCCCAAGCAAGTCTATTTATGTCTCAGTTGGAGTTAAGTGTGTCTTGACCTCCAGTTTCCAAAGTGATGCATGTACACCTTCATTGTTTATTAGCTTCACCATTTTTCAAGCTCTAAAGAAGCTTGTTTCGGACACCAAATGTCTTGGTTGAGTCTGTGGTAAGGAGAAAACTGAAATTTGATCAGTCACTCTTTTTTCCCTCCCAGGGAGAAGTGATCTCCATAACCAGGCAGGTGGACGATCACTGGCTGGAGGGACGCATCGCTGGTACCAACCGCAGTGGAATTTTTCCTGTTAATTACGTCCAGGTCAACAAAATGCCCCGCACGAAAATGTCAGATGACCTTTCAGCTTGTCCACTGTCCCCCATCTCTTCAGAGCCACGCAGCCCCGGCAGGCCCTTGCACTCCCCCATCTCTCCTGCTTTATCCTCCTCTGGTCACAGTCCTCACTCTCAGCTATCACCTCACAAACAGTCCGGCCAGACACGCTCGCCCCTTTCACCCACACAGCCTGCCTTCACAAAACAGCTGTCCGATCATTTTGTTTACTCGCCTGGCCCTGCCTCGCCCACCCCACCCAACAGCCACTGGGGTGGATCACTGCAGCCATCAGTTCACAGCTCACTGGACAGGGAAAGGAGGTCACCTGTGTCACCATCAAATCATCTGCTGCAATCTCCCCAGGGTCCAGGACTGGCTTTGAATACCAACCCTCGACCTTCATATTCCAATCAGGTATCAAAATCAGTATATGATGTGTGCTGACCTCACTTTAAGGAGTATTTTATTCATCATTTGGGATACTGACGAAAGGATCATTTAGGCAGTGGATCAGCCAAGAGATAGTTCTGCAGCCATGAGATTAAAGGTGACAAATGTACACAAATTTGTTACTTATATGATAGCATATGCTTGATGAAAAAAATATATATATAAAGAGTAGAAGCACTGATTCTACTTCTTTATTCAGTAAAAGAAAAGTAGAATGCTCAGAGTATAAAAAGTATCTGTTCTCTATTTAATAAATAAATAAATAAACAATAGTCCTGTATAACTTGCTGTTCTCCATAGAAATGATCATAAGTACAGTTCAGGCTTCAGGATGGCTACTGAACTAAATTGCAGGTGCAGTGCAAGGCTAAAGAACAAACTTGGCTTGGTGGATTGACAGCACTTGAGAGAAAGGGGAAACTATGCAGATTAAAATTTTTGAATAAACCCTTTCACTTTAACGCACAACTCCTATTTCGATTGGACCGTGCTGGTCAGAAAGGCACTCTCTAAGTGGCATAATGCGATTTTTTTATGTGTTTGTCCAGGATGGAGCCAGAACACACTCTCCTCAGCCTTACACACATGTAAAGACCCCACCGTCAGTGCAGTCCCCTGTCACCAAAAGCTCCACTGTCTTACCCCGGCAGCCGTAAGTCCCAGGAGCTCTGAATTATACTGTTGCAACTGTTCAGTCAAGAGCTGTGGCAGGAGGCGTTAATATCCTTGTGATTTATAAACAGATCATTGTCCGTTCCTGTAAATCTCTGTTGCTCTTTCGCTCTTTCAGATATAAGGCTGTTTATAACTACAAGCCCCAGAACAGAGATGAACTGGAGCTGAGGGAGGGAGACATTGTCCAGGTGATGGAGAAGTGTGACGATGGCTGGTTTGTAGGTAATGTCCTCTTCAATAACACTTTAGCTTTATGATCTAACAACAACTGCTTAAGCCTGTGTTCGTGTTAGACTCCTGCACCTGATCAACCCTGATCATTGATTATTTTGGACACTTTCCATGCTTTTTGGTGCTGTTTGATATAGCTGCCCCCTGCAGGACAGAATCTGTCACTACAACAACATGCAAACACAAAAACATAAACAAACATAGAAATGTTAAAGTGTCCTAACAGAGTGCTGGAGTTTGGACATGCAGGCTGTGGTGAACTTCAGCTTTTACTCAGGCTTTAGAGAAACAATTCATTCATTTTTTATCTTTCCTCCATGCAGGTACGTCTGAGAGGACCCATGCTTTTGGAACTTTCCCTGGCAACTATGTGGCACCTGTGTGAACACTGCTTGGAAATATTTAGCTGTTTGGCAAGCTCGTCCACTGCCTTCTCACCAATTAACAAGAAGAATCACTCAAACATACACTCCTTGTTCCTTAGCACAGTCCTCACTTTTTAGCCACAAAACTGGTTTTGCATGCACACTTCAGCCACAGTTTGAGTACCAGTGAACGGGGTGGGGGGTGCTGGTGGTTGGGACGTGGGAGGCGTGCTTTCACAAGCTCCCCTTGGCTGTATTGGCAAATGAACACTGTGTGAAAGGGACGAATATCCAACCCACCACCATCAGTGACTGACTTAACAGTTGGCCATTGGTTCCTACTGGACTGGAATCAAATCTTCAGCCTGGTTGTATGACGTTTTTGCTTAACCAATCACATGCTTATTTTACAGCACAGCTCAAGCTGAGTCATGACTCTGTATAAAATGACCTTGCCTGCCTTTCAGATTTGTAAAAGCAATCCTGTGAATACTCCACACCACGAAGAGGAAACGCCCACACCTGGACGGAACGGCTTCCAGCTCTGTGATTTTCACAACCTTCTCAGATACCCGTCTTTAGTTTTTGCTGGCTTAGCTTCAGTGTTGTAATCTTCGCAGAAATGAACGCTAGAGTTTTCAGGCATCTTACTCTGTCGCTTATGTGGAGGCCCTATTGAATGATCAGCTTGCTCTGCTGCATTCCAGACACATTTTGGAACTTATTAATGATGGACAGAGGAAGTAGCTCATGCATAGTTGACTTCAGTATGTAGGATCTGTAGCGATGGTCAACCGAATGACCCTAGAAGTACATGGTTTACAATACATGTAGTATGATAGCTTGTACCTCATACTATCAATACACACGCTACCATGCTGACGATGGAACAAGTCAAGTCTGCTCAGTCTCATTTTATTTTTCCATCAGAAGGAAAATTGTAGGATTAACAAGTGCACTTTTCAAGAGCGCTTAAACAATAATCTAGCCACTGCTTCTTCACGGCGTCATGCCTTAAATTAGACGGCCATTGTATGACTTCACAAACAAAAAACAATCCTCTGAAACTGGTAAGGTACAGGGACTGCACTGAAAATGAGAGCCAAACACTTTGTCCCTTAGGAAGCCTGGAGTGCTGTTCAGTAATACATTACAAATACAGGAAAGCCTGATTCTTTGGAAGCAAAGGATGAAGAATTAAGGGGTGGCTCAAACATTTGCCCTGGTGGACACACTGTACTGATAACATGTGTCTGATTGCCTGCATCAAAAGGTAACATCCAGTCCATGTAAACTACTTTGATTGCTGGACCAGTTTTGAATTCATCCAAAGAGGGAGTTTATTTGATTTCTAATACTAATATATTAGACGATGACAAAACGGCATTGCCAAAACCTCTTAACCTCTAAATGGCTTATTTTGAATTAACTGGTTTTGTGATCGTCACAAAAATATCCCTTTATTCTGCCTCAAGCACCCTTCATGCTGAAGACTGCTGTTTGAAGGAGACTCGGAACAAAGCAGCCAATCAAAACAGTTCTTATTTCCATAGACCAGTCTTAAAAACTCAGTAGGCAAAATATCCTGGTTAATTCTGAGGGATTCATAGACGTTGGAAAATGTGTTGTGGTTATACTTTGGTGCATAAATCTGCACGAATGTGAAATGGAAAAAGTAAATGTTGGATATGGGCTTTTGAACAGCAGTCTAAAATAACAGCCACGGCAAAGCACTGCTTGGGGACGTGAAGTGACATAATCCTGACTCTGGAACAAAAAAATGTATTTCTGTTGAACAAGGGTGTAAACATGGCTTTCCATCAAATGTACTGCTAATTGCAAACATAAAGGATGATGTCTTTATTTACACATTCCTTCTCCTTACAGCAGCGTCTGCGCATAATGCAATGAGCGCAGGATTTGGATTATGTGCAGAAAAAAAGGATGTTCAGGGTGCCTGGCTTTGGGGTTGTATTATTTTGAATTCTGATTTCTTTTCTAACTTGAATCTGCTTTGGATAGAAAATCTGACCGCTGAAACTGATTTTGCTATATGTTGTACAAAAATTACTACAGTTATCAGACTGCAAATATAATATATTTTTATTGACCACACAGTGTATTTCAGCATCTATGGTACTCACAGATTTTGAATAAATAAACAGTTGAATAAATATATACAGTGCTGGACAACTGCAGTGTGTCTGTTCTTGTGAATGATTGCAGCAAAGCTATATAGCAGGTTCTTGACAAATCGGTTCTCCTATCATGTTGGTGGCCTCAAACTGAAGGTCACTCAAAAACCACAGGATGAACGTCATGTGAAGATAATCGAGTGATGAAGACACTGAGCCTGTCGTTTAACATCAGTAAATCTCCCAAGTTAGCACTGACAATGACAGCTTGAGGAACATCAGTAGATAGGACCACTAAACATCTTTTACAGTCATAATTAATTAAGGTTTTCAGACCAGCCTGAAGTTCTTTTACTAAATTCTAAAATGCCACTTTAAGCATTTCGTCCTCTAAAATACATTAAGCCCAAACTACAAGAGCCAACGGCTAATCAAACAAAGAGCTGTTGCTAAAGCTATATGATGATCCTGCTCTTGCAGATCTGATTAAATTAATCTCTTATCTATCCGTTTTTAGGTGTGCTCGAGCTGGGAATGTAACAGATTCTCTCTCCATGACTGGACATTGAGACTGAGTGTTTCCCTCAGTTCTTTTTCTATTGATCAAGCTTGAGATTTACTTCTTATCCAGAGCGACTTCCATGTCCTAATTACAGGGACAGTCCCCCTGGAGCAACTCAGGGTGAAGGATCTTGCTCAGGAACCCAATGGTGGTAGTGCTGGAGGTGGGATTTGAAACTGTAACCTCTTTGATCTATAGGTCCGTAGGCAGGTAGCCTACCACTAGACCATTTTTTTGTTGGAATACATGAGAAGTACATGAAGTTGTAAAATAATCTTCAAAAGCGGGTGTTGTGATAATGCCAACAGAGATCGCTGGACTGCCTGTCTAGAAATAGGTGTGAAAAAGATCTGATTGTTTGATCAAGCCTCCAACAGACACACTTCCATTGTGTGAGTGTTTGAGAAGCTGAGACATTCTCTGGTGACACATCTGAGAACTTTGTTCTAGATCTGTCTGGATCTCCAGGCACTGGATGTATGGCTGCCGCTAGTTCACTTGTTGGGATTGGTTATAAGAGGAAACAATTCATTGTGCACTGTGGTGTGTTGATGATGGATCACATTCTCTTATTCCTGTTTTCCATCTACGATCAGTGTTTTTCTCCCTGCTCCCTCAATCCAGCTTTTCAGCTCTTTGACAAGAGGGAACTTGGACAGTGGGAGGAAACCAGAGAACCTGAAAGAAACCCTCTCAGTCATGGGGAGAACATGCAAACACAGAAGTGAGACTCAGGCCGTCCCGGCTAGGAACCGAACCTAGGACATCATTGCCTTTATGAATAGTACCACCTGTTGGATCTGCATCCTGCATCCACGCAGAGAGCACCCAGACTGTGAGGCGACCATGTCACACTAGATTTATGAATGAATGAATCAATCAATAAATAAATAAATAAATTAGACGTGACTTTTTCTTTTTAATTACATTTTTTTTTTACAAAGCTGTAAGAATCTCCGGGTCAGGGTGTATTTTACTAACATGTTGCATTTGTATAACTGAGAACTAATCTTAAATCACAAAAAAAAAAAAAAAAAAAATTAAAAAAAGAAGCTATTTACTTGGGATCAAAACTTTAAATACTGATTCTGATCCAACTCTCCAGTTCATCAGTTCACTTCCCCTCCTCCACCAGCAGGGGGCGCACGGAGGGCAATATGGTCAATACATAAGCCCCAAAAAAGAATATTTGCGCTTTTAACTCCCTCCACCCACCCGGCACGCCTCATGTGACAGCCCTCCTGCCCTGCCCTGTCCTGCCCTGCCCTGTCCTGCCCTGCCCTGTCCTGCCCCCCTGTCCTGCCCTGCTCTGTCCTGCCCCCCTGTCCTGCCCATCCCTCCCTCCGGCTTTATTTTGATCCACACGTGGCAGAGGAGCGGCAGCGGCGGTGATGCGGAGTCCGCGCGGAGCAACCTGCTCACGTGAACGCGCACTGAAGAAGGACCGAGCGGCACGTTATTTTTCGGAGAGACCTTTTTAAAAGTCCTCTCGCGGGACAGAAAGCTCCCTCGGTGTTTGCCCCGTTTTGAAGTTAATTATTTATTTTTGGCGCGAAGCGCGCGCGCGTGCCACAGGTGTCGGTCGTTAACGCCCGCTCATCAGGTGAACTTCGGGTGAGTCTCTCTCTCTCTCTCTCTGTGTCTCTCTCTCAAAAAACAGCTCCCTCTCCCTCCCTCCATCAGGTGAACTTCGGGTGAGTCTCTCTCTCTCTCTCTCTGTCTCTCTCACTCTCTCTGTGTCTCTCTCTCTCTCTCTCTCTCTCTCTCTCTCTCTGTGTCTCTCTCTCTCTCTCTGTGTCTCTCTCTCTCTCTCTCACACACTCTCTCTCTGTGTCTCTCTCTCTCTCTCTCTCTCTCTCTCTCTCTGGGAGTATTTCCGAGCTCTTCTCGTGGCTGTCAGTGCGTCTGGAACAAGAACTTTGTGAGAGTGAATCACAGCGCCCGGTTTTTACCGTCGCGGAGCCTAAAAGTCGTGTTTTAACCGGATCAGTTCCGCCAGAGTGTCTTTCAGCGACTGCTGCCTTTAAACCGCTCCCTCGCGCCGAGGCCCGGTCTAAGCCTGGTCTAAGCCTGGTCTAAGCCTGGTCTAAGCCTGGTCTAAGCCTGGTCTAAGCCTGGTCTAAGCCCGGTCTAAGCCCGGTCCAGTTTGTGCAGGTGAGTAGCTTCGCTGCCGCAGTAACGGTCACCGGCGAGTTTCCTATTTCCTGAGGGGAGAGTGGAACCCTTTCAGCTCGGTGGTGTGGAACTGATTAAGATGGGCACAGAGCTGCGGTATTTGATTATTTTAGTCTTTTTGAAGCAGAAGCAGTTAAATGAAACTCTGGGGAGAAGAACTGATGCCAGTCGTTTGAGGAGGAAAAGCGGCTTCTGACAGCCAATGGGAAGCTCCCTTTTCTCTTCGTTGCTTCAGATCAGCGCAGAAGCACACTCCCTCATTGGCTGGTTGGTCAGTGTGGCCACAGAGCTGTTCTGGGTTCAGTTTTGGCTGAGAAGTGATGACTGCGCAGTACTTTTTTTTTTTTTTTTTTTTTTTTTTTTAATGGGGTTTTAAAGAAAGCTTGACATATTTGTTCCTTAAGCTCAGATCCCATTTAGACTAGTGTGTCTCACTCACTCACTCTCACACACACACACACACACACACACACACACACACACTGTCCTGTGTGACCCAATGCACCAGCAAAACCATCGTATTAAAGATGCCAGAGATGAATAGAATGAATCCAGTTCATTATAATGGTTTGACATCAAACCAGCAGTTGGTTTCCATCTTTAAGGGTAGTGCTTCCGAAATACAGCAAACTGCTCTGTTTTCACTTTTGATCGGCTGAGATGGGTGTGCTAAAGGAAGGAAAGCACTGAAATGTTCAGGCAATAATGTGCCTTCAGGAACTTCAGGTGGAGAAGTTTGTTCATTTGTTCCAGGTCTGACACAACTTACTATGAACTCACATAAAGAGCATTATAATGGGGTGTGTGTGTGCTCACTCGCTCGCTCGTGTGAATACAGGTCCGGAGTGCTGAGTGGGCATGAGGTGGAGGATTCACAAACACAGCACTAGGTCATTGTGCTGGTGGTCAGCTTTATTATTATAAAGCCATGGAAAAGAACAGAAAGCTCCGGTGAGCGGACAGCCTGTTGCCGTGGTGATGAAGCTTAGTAAAATGGTCATTGTTAGCACATAGTACTTCCCTGTGCTCCTTAATAATAAATGGTTAGATTGCTTTTTTGTTTCCACATTCAAAGGTGCCGTCAACCTTTCTGGTTTTATAGTGAAATAGAAGTCACCCTAGGCCTTTTCATATTTGCATGATTTCAGGAGTGTTTCGTACTGCTGCACGATGTCCGTATCTGCAAATATTTACTTAAAGTCGGCAAGTCTGGATTCAGCCTCTGTTTTAAAGGACTGGCTCCTGGGCTAAAACTTCTGCATCTTAGTCCGTTAACTTTACTGGTAACCCTACAGAAGTGTTACATTTGTAGAATCCTGTCCGATAACAGTGTCTTGCTCTCCTTGTTGGGCAGCGTTGACTTTGACGAAGCCACTATTAAGGACATATTTGGCTTCATAAAAGATTTTCTGTTACTTTTGCAATTGTGCATGGGATTGTGACACAGTTTGTTTGACAGAAAGCTGCTGAATGATATGATCAGGTGTTGACGAATGGTAGAGGACAGACACACTGTTACACTTCTGTCACTCTTCGGTCATTCTACATCTGTGGCATGTAACAGTGCTCCTTTTTTGCTTTCGATGACTAACTTGGGCCACTGGCCCTGTGTTTCTGTCATGCTTTGAAATAGCTGGTTGGGTTTTTCTGTATCAACCGCAACATGTTCATTCGAGTGTGTGTGTGTGTGTGTGTGTGTGTGTGTGTGTGTGTCTGTGGAGTCACTGTGCAGTCAGTTGAACTGTCAGGGTGTGGGGTTTTTTTTTTTTTTTCTTCTCTCCACGCAGTTCCTGTGTAAGTATGACTTTTTTGGGCTATATGTGAAACTTTAGTCACAGTGTAGAGCTCTTTACGTGTGTGTGTGTGTTTGTTATGGGTAACTGCACTAAATGGTGTAATTGCTCAAGGATGATAATTATGCTGTGTGCATCTGTCTGCCACTGTTTCCTTCACCGAAAGTTCTGCTGCTTGTTTGTGCTGTAATTGAGGCTTGCGTGTGTTTGTGTTTCCGTGTCAGTATTTAGCCCTTTGTGAGGACCAGATGTTTGCGTTTTTGTCATTAAGAAGATTAGAACATGAGTAAGAACATGTTTGGCTATTAATTTGAAGAAAGACTACAATTTATGCCAAATGTAGCTAAAGAACCAAAGCATGGACTTTGGTTACCTTGTTAGGTTAGGGTTAGATTTCTGGATAGAACTAGCAAAACATAGCTGTAGCATGACACACTGTATTGGAAGTACCCCAAAAAGCAGCAATACCGACATAAGTGTCTGTGTTCATGACCGGAAAAAAATCAACCCAATCCCAAATCCTCTGACCGCTTTTGCTTGCCTAAAAAGATGGAAAACACTTCAAGCAGTGATTCGGTTTTTACTGTCCAGCCAAGAAAAAGGCCATGTAGTGTGAAAGGGTGTATACCGCACACCAGTTTCATCCCTCCAGCGGATGAAAGCGGATCCCTCACAGCAGGGACGACTCTGCTGTGCAGATTCAAATGAAGCTTGCAGAAGGAGGATGTGGGTAGCACTGCTTTGATTGCTGCAAGCTTTTGGAGGGATATGCCTCAAACACTCATCACCTTACTTTTCATGCTGGGACGTTGTTGTCTACCCCAAACTGAGTAGGTGCAGGAGAATGTCCACATACAGGGACAAAAATGAGCCAAATATTTGGCTAGATTTCCCCCAAGTTGCTCTTCCTTCTTCTTGAAGAATATTGACCTAAAAACTTGTCAGTGCACTAATCCTGTCCCCAAGCTCCATATTGTCAGGTTTGTTTTTATGACTGCAAAGGAAATAGTTTTGATGGCTTAGGAATGAATCACCTTACGCAAGACACATCAGGTGATAAATAGTGAACATTGAACACTCCAGTTTCAACTGTCTCTGGAAACCGTGTTTAATGATTCATTTAGTGTGTATTGAAACACCTTGAGTTTTTTTTGTGGTGAGGTCATTTTGTTGTTTTACTGTTTATTCTGACAACACCCCTTTTTGTGTTCTCATTCCTCTTTGTTCTGTTTCTCCTTCCCATACTGCTGGGCAGGTCTGATATCTGGTGAATCAGTGATGGTGAATATGTGAAGAATGTTATTCAAGGCCATGAAGAGAAATAGAAAGGTGTTGCCATGGTATTAACATGACAATCCTACAGTGTTAGACAGTATTCTCTTGGGTGTGTGTTTAGCAGGTATGATTGCCCGAGGCCATCATTTCAGGGAGTGGATCTGGGAGGCAAGGTTGAGTTAATAAGGGTGTGTAAGTTGGATGTGGCCAATAGCAGAATAAAGATATGATAGCTTGGTCTGCTTTTCTGGGGGAAGCTACAGAAATGACGTATTTATGCGCCGCCTTTTTCCACTTTTTTAAAATTTCCCCCACTTTGCTCTCTGAGTTACTTGGTTCACCAGTCTGCATTGATTTGTTTTTAAGTGCAATCTTAGGTGTAGTTATTTATTGGTGGTGTAATTGGTGTGAAGGTGTGGATGCACATCACAGCACAGGGTGAATATCACCAAAATCTCTGCACCATGCAGAAATGGAGGGACAGTACCTTGCCCAAGGGTACCCCAAGGCAATCTGCTTGTCTGGGACTTTACCCATTACCTTCCAGTTCTGGGCCTAGATCCTGACCGCTAGGCCACTGCTGGCCTCGGCCAGAGAGCCCAGAAATATGCATTGCAGGTCTAGATGTTGGAAGACTCTTAGGGATTCTTGACACATTTTAGAGGCCAGCTGTCCACAAAGTGTTTCACCATAAACCATTACAAAATAAAATTAAAGGTTTATTTTGTTTTGAAGGTGAGTGCCAACATTTTAACTTAAAACCATGGAGTAACAGGAATCAAATCACAGCTGTGAAATCATGACTGAAGGGAAAATGGGCACTAAAATATCGATAGCCACAGTAATTACATTATTAAATACCTAAAATAAGAATCCCTAGAGTTAAAGAACAGGGAACGTAAATAAACTGACAACTAATGACATTCAGAAATATAGCTTCCCAATGCTTTACCTCATAGCCTATCAGGCTCTGAAAATCACCCTGTCAGTTCTGGAGGTTCATCACCAAGCCTTGAACTCTTCACAGGCGGCTACGGTTTCATGAGCCTGTCCATCACTTTACAGGATTCAGGCAAGATATGAGTAAGAAGTAATACATGAGCAATATTTACACAAGAGGAAAGGGCAAAATACAATTTCATTCACTCACTGATTTGGTCAGTCTCACCGAGGGTCTGAGAGTAAAGTGGCAGGCTGGTCAACCGCTTTAGCTGATTGGTTATGAAAAATCCCTATGAAGCCCCTGTTATAAGAATAGGTGTTCTTTTGCTCACAGTTTAATTTGGTCTTGACTTTGTTCCGTCAGCCAACTCAAATAATGGAAAAACCATGGCTAAGCAAAGAAATGTACAGATAAAAGGCTTATGTCGTCCCCCTCCCGTGTCATCACTGCTGTATCAGTGGCAAGAACGGGAACTCCTTTTCTTCATAAAATCAGAAAGATTCTTCATAAAATCTGTAAATCAAAAGCAGCTTGACCGCTCACAACCCCCTCTTGTGGAGAGTTATTAGCAGCAAAGCCTGCCTTTAAAATACCTACAGATATGTTTCTTTCGAAACTTTAAACTAATCAGTATGCTTATTCGTTGACTTTGGTTAATGGACCAATTTTGTAATCATGTTGTTACTATTGTCATTTTAATAAACTGCAGTGCCGATTCAATGGAAAACTTTGTCAGAAAAAGCAGCAGTATTGTGTTTCAACTTATTATTTGTGTGGCTTTTCTGTACAAGTCAGAGCTGATTTGATGGGGCAGCTAGTCCTAATCATCGAGCAAGCATCCCGCACATGCTGGACTCAGAACGTTGTTGCTTAAATGCTACTATTATGAGTTTTGTATTTCAGGCAGTAACTATAACTACAGAAACCATGTTCACATCTTTTAATACAATTTCACATCGATTCACCATATTGGTACAGAACTGATTTGTGTGCAAACTTGAGTAAAACCAACTGAAAGGTTTTTCCTGTCTGATTGTTGAAAGCAGCACTGAAACTGTGAAAGCCAGTGAAAAGGTCCAAGGAAAGGTCAGTTAAGGCCTTTGATCCATTGACTATTGTACCATTACCCTGAAGTACCGGAGTGAAAGTAAGAGAAGGTAAAATCTAGGATAAATAAGGTCAGGGAATGATTTGCATGGAAGGTTTTGGACTTCATCCAGCCATTTTGGAACTACTGAAGGACTGTTAAGTTAGTGTGTTTTCCAGGCATATTTTTAGGGTCCAGCTTCGACTGTAATCATGCCTTCTCCATTCTGCATTGCTGTACTGGAACACCCGCTACACACAATGTCAAGGAAGTGGTTTAATATGAGCCCCTGTTTTATTTTCACAGCGTGGCATCTCCACTTTCCCAGACGCGACGTTGTTTGACACCCCGTAATAATGCTGTCATAATATCCTAACAGGACTCTCAAACACACCTCTGGGTGTGTGTGCACATGTTTGTGCATAAACTAATCTTGGTGCATTTTCCTCAGCTGATTCTCTTTGACTTGTTTTAGCAAGTCATGCAGTTTTTAACCATTAAAGGAGTTTAGTAATCTGCCTTTGAAGTGTGACACATTACGATGATGGCCGAGTGTTTTGTTTGTTGAGAAACTGTTGATGTGGACACTCTTCAACAAAAGGATGTGTGATTTGAAGAAGTTCATGATCAAGCAGGCTACATTGGTGCAGGCAATTTGAACAAATTGTTAAATCATAAATGCCAGCTCTAAATCTTTTCCTTTTTTGCAGTCATTTCACTGTATTCCTTACCAGACAAGATAACGATGCTTAGTTTGTGTCTGTAAAGCAATATTGCAGATCTGCTTCTCTACCTTACATATTCCCACTGCTTCCTTCAAGAAATACCTTCAATGTTTACTGTAAAGCCAATGCTGAATAGTGTCCTCTAACCAACAGAGCTAAGAATGTGGACTTTGGCCAGTGTTTGTTAGTGATTCCAACCATATTTAGTGGCCCTCTGTCATGAACACTCTAACTTTCATCCAAGTGTGGATCCCCAAAAATGGTGGTCAGGCTAAGCTGTCGGACGAGATGTTTTAATAAAGCTACATTTAGTTTCTCATGAATGAAAAACAAAAAAAGAAGGTTCTGCATACCTTGTACCATAGTAACTGCCAAAGCATACCATTGTCAGTTTCAGGTGTCACACACTCCTTGACTTTTTCACTGATCTCCTCTGACCTTCTCAAGTTCATGAGAAGCTTAGAATAAATGCTAATGTACTCTACAAACAGTACCTTAAGTGTCCTTGCCTCGCTTTACACAATCAGACTCGTAAGGATTTAAATCCTTTGCTCATCAAACATTGCCACTATCTAATCTTTTATTCTAAGTGGTGCTTTAAATCTTGTTAGACTCATTTCAAGTGACCTGGAGTTGCACTGTCTTAAATTCTGGGCCTTAAGGCGATGTCTGTAAGCTTGATCTCTTTGATGGTTTTGACTCAAATTTCAATGACTGGCACACTCCGATCTCCAGTGCTGACTCACTCTTCCGAGCCACCTCTTATCATCTCTTCCCCTTATAACCTTTTGAACTGGAAAATATTACTGCTAATGTTCTGAAGCAGAATTATTTAATTATTATTAATCAGTCCTAACATTAAAACACCTACCCGGTGTTGGGCATGTCCCCTACTTGTTGCCAGAATTGCTCTGACCTACATGCACTAGACTTCACAAGACTTCTGAGGGTGTGCTGCGGTATCTGGCAAAAATACATCAGCAATTAGGTCTTGTTGCTTGTGGGGTGGGGGCTCCATTTATCAGACTACTTTGTCCATCACAGCCCATAAGTGTTTCATTAAGATTAGAGAAATTTAGTTCACTTCATTTTTTTTTTTTTTTTTATATCTATAGCACTGTGCAAATGTTTTAGGCAGGTGTGAAAAAATGCTGTAAACAAAGAACGCTTTCAGAAATGGAAGTGTTCATCATTATTTTCATCAATCAACCAAATGCAGTGAATGAACAAAAGAGAAATCTAAATCAAATCAGTATTTGGTGTGACCACCCTTTGCCTTCAAAGCAGCATCAGTTCTTCTAGGTACACTTGCACACAGTTTTTGAAGGAACTCAAAGGTTGTTTTGAAGGTTGTTCCAAACATGTGTTTCAGCCTCCGTGTGACATTGATGATCATCAGCACCTGTTTGGTAAAATTGGTTGATCATACACCGACTATAATCCTACAAAATCCCTGACTTTGTGTAAGTGTACCTAGAAGAATTGATGCATTTATGTATGTATAAAAAAAAAAAAAAAAAAAACACCCCTCAAACTACTCCTTAACAATTTTAGAGATCATTATACTGCTGAAAAATCCACTTCTGTTAGGGAAAGGTTTTTTGGTGAAGGGATGTACTTGGTCTGCCACAGTGTTTAAGATCGTGATGTGTTACAAAGTAGAACACTGTCTGGGCATCACATGCGGCTGTCCACATGAAGTAAAAATAAAAATAAAATAATAGCATGATTCATCATAATCAGGCCACCTCCTCCTTTTGCTTCATGGTGTGGTTTTGATGCTCCTTTTTCCTCTTGGAGGTGCATTTTGCAAAGGGCACTTGTTTCTACTTCCAAGGCTTAATAAACTGACTTAACACACTCCCTGATATTTCACCCCTTTGACATGTGCCACTGTAATGAGATGAGTATTGAGTCAATGTTTTTCACCTAATCTGTCAGAGGTTCTGGCTTTTCAGTGAATGGGCATGGTTGTAGATACACCCTTTTGTAAACATTAAATATATTTGCCCTCCTTGCCAACCTTCACTAAGGTGAGGTCAGGAGGGAGAGGTATGAAATGTGAACATTGTGGACACAGTTTGACCTGTCTAAACCAGTATTTCCAGTCATGGTGAAAGCCCTAAACCGAAAGCTGTATTTTGTGGGTTATGTGGAATATATTAGATCATACAAGCAGCTTACTAAGTGAAGGCATTTGAGGTGTAATTGTATCTTAATTGCTTCTGGAATTCCACTGGAACATTTGTTAGAAGGGAAAAAACTGTCTAGAATTTTTTTTAGTCTGTAATTTAGAGGCAGTTTTTATTTCAGCATCTTCATCAAGTTAGTTTTCAGGCCTTTCATAACCAGGGCAAGTGTTGTTGTTGTTTTTATGTGTCACAGTCCACACAGCCCTTAAACATATGTTATCAGATTACAGTTTGGCTTGTTTTCCATGCACAACTCTACTCCACTTTCCTTTCTCTCACCCTAAAGTTACAGAAGTGCATGAAACCCAAACAGCTGGCCTTTAGACAAAGGCAAGAGTCTAAACATGGAAAAGGTCTAGACTCCACTAAACCTTTCATTTATTTGTGTGGCGCAAATACTTTTGCTCTCTGTCAGCATGGTGGTTTCTATTTTTCAAATCTTCTCTCACTCTCTTCTCTTCATGCTCAATTAAAAGTCTCCTTTCGAAGTTCAGTACTAAATAACTGAACTTTAAAAGAAACCTGTGGTACCTCTTTCCATGAGCTGCATAATCCCACCAAGGTTTTGAGTAGAGCAGGCAGTGAAGCCACTTTCGAAAATATCACTTTTCAGTTTCTCCACTTCTGCAACTGCACTGTAGCTCTAGCTGTCTCAGCTTTTACAGCCTTAAAGGAGTCCTTGAGTGTTTTCACGCTAACTGCAGAATCTATACCATACGGGCAGCTTCACTGTGTTTATCCTCTGCGTAGTAAAAACAAATACTGACATCAGATACAGTTATATAAAAATCGAAGCTATTGGGTACGGAATAGCCAGTACGGAAGTATATTGTAAGCCAGTGTTTTCTGTTCTTTAACACCAGACATTAGAAAAGAAATCTGTAATTGCTTGTTAAGAGATTAGACAGAGAAAATGCTATATGGTTTCTTTAACATCAGAGCAAATGAGGGCAAAATAAGTTTTCTGCCTTTTGATGAAGATGGGAATTGAATCCCCACGAAGATTGGGAGTAATTGAGGTTGCAATTGGAAATGTTTGCTCCTTCCCCTGTGATTAAGGCAAGCTGAATAACAATTGTGGCTCTACTAGAGTCTCTTGAGACCACAATGATTAAAAGGCCCTAACGAGGGATAGGCTTGTTAAGACCCGCTAATTGTCCAAGAGTGCTAATGATGGGGCGGGCATGCATTCCCGGGCCCAAACGCTCAAGGAATGTTGCGACGACGCGGCCTCAACTGGGTCACAGTTGGTGGGAGAGCCCATTTTGTGCAAGATGTATTAATAGTTTGTTTTTAGATCTGTATTCATTTTTCTTCCTGCGCTTTCTCTCACACTAACTACATACCTCTGTCTGTCTGTCGGTCTCTTCCTGTTTTATGCTTTTCTTGGCAGGAAGAGAAACCTAGAACAGCATGACACAGACAGTGATGTGATGCTACTGTGTCTGTGTCCCCAGATTCCTTAAATTCTTCCCTTTATTAGTAGTCTAGTTATATAATGAGCCTATTAACCCTCTGGTCATTTGTGCACAGTGTTTGAACTGTGCAGTGAGCTGTTCTAGATTTTTAATAGCAATAGTCATCTCAAGCCATTGTTTATAATTAGGATCTATATGAATTGCAAAGAATTGGAAGACGCATACGTTTTTTTTGCATTCATTAATGCATAAATTCATTGTTCCCTAGAACAGATGGAAGAAGGTAGTATGCATTACTGTGCTGCATTTTCTAGTTTTAAATAGGTTAAAATGATCTCTTAGAGTCTCTCTTTCAAGCAGTCAACACATTTTCTGTCCTTTTCTGATTTAAACACGTGGTCCAGACCTGGTCTTACTCTACATTCAAGTATACTCTATGAAAAAATCTTTTGAATTTGTTTTCAACATAAACAGCAGAGGATTTTCATAATTACCTGATCTTCATAATCGAGACCTGGGCTGGGAAATCACCAAACTGTGCAGGACAACAGCCCTGCATGACTGGAGATGCACTCTTGGTCATTATTGTAATCTTAACCACTGCTGTGCTGATATTGCGGGAAGCTCTAAGTGAACAAGGCCTCTTTTTAAAACACATTTTTATGCTGATTCCGGAAAGTTTGTGTACCAACAATGAATTTTCTAATGCATTATTACATGACCATATTCCTTTCCTTAATATATAAAGCTGCATCACAGTAGAATTATAGAACTTAAATATTTTCCATGTCATGCCATCAGCAAAGTAGCCTGCTCTCTGTTCCCCAAATATACTTGGCATGTTCTGGAGAAAAACTACCCTTTGTTAAACAAGAATTGGGCAATTCTTGTTTATGAACTATGTTCTCCTTAGGTAGAGCTTAGAGGTGTACAAATGATTAGTTGAAACTGAAGTCCTTATCTCTGTCGGTATTGCTTTTTACTTTTAAGACTTGGCCAGCTCATGGGATAATGAAACTAAGCTAAATCTACAAGGACGTCAGCTCGGGAAAGCGATCTCCAAAAGCTAGTTTAATGAGGTTCAGACAATATTTACCTCCTAGTTGACCTTTTTTGAAAGTTTAATTCCAGCTGTTAGTTTGTATTTTGGAGTTTTATGGATTAGTTGACGCAGATTGCCGGGTTATCAGTAGTGATTTGACCCTGACCCACTCTTGCTTGTACTCTGAACCAAGGCTTCAAAACCACATGTTTTTGCCTTTGGCTACATACTTCAACAGCAGCACACACAATGTTCTTAGCTCTTAGACTAGCTAGACTAGACCACTCAGTCTGGGTCTGTAATCTTGTGATTTGCTGAAAAGTGGGCAGCTTAAGGTATAGCTGTTTCACACAGTCTGCCCTGCCATACATGCAACCCACAGCTGGTGATTTCGGTGAAGGACTCATTCCCACATACTAGAAAATTTCTTTGTGATTCAGGCAAAGAAATTAGCAGGGTGTACCACAGGCATGTAAACTGTTCATAATTCTTTTGCATAAATGCGAGTCTCTTGCTATTCCTTGACTTTGTCTGAGGGTTTTGGTGGTGGAGTTACTGAATACAGTCGCCTTTCAAGTTGGCTGTTTTCACTGGCATGTCTGTGTAAATGATCATGCAAGAAGCAAGAAGGAAACAAACATTGTAATGTCATCAATGTGACCACTTGCTGGTTGTGAATTCCCTGGAAAATTATATGCACTCAATCTGACATTACCCTTCCAGTCCCCAGGACAAAGTCTTTGCAAAGCCCATTTAATGTGTGGTTGTAATGATGTGGACATTTGTGTTCACTCTTACAGCTTATCCACATAACGTCCAAAAAAGCTCAAGACTGCAGTGCATGTGCAAAACTTCCCACCTGTCAACAGAATGTGTCTCCACAGGCTTGTCAGGTGCCTGAAGCTTGCCCATGTCACAGCTTTACCTGCACGTAAACCTGTATATCATTGAAAAAGGTAATGACTTGATGTAGGGATGTCTTTTAAAGGCAGGAATTGAAAGGAAAATGATTCAAAACAGTATGTGGGATTTTATTTTGCAACTGTTGACACACAAGTCAACAGAAGTTTCCAGTTCTGCCTACCTAAGCAGAGGACATGAGTGGGATCACTGGGCCCAAGGGTGCACTTGTATTTCCGAATGTGGTCTGAGAAATCTGGCCGCAGTGTGTTCTCCACGTGTCCAATTGTGAAATTATTTTGTACTTTAAAGCTTGTTTGCCAGAGAATTAAATGCATTAGGGTTGGTTGTTTTCAGCACAACCTATGATGGGTGACCCTGTTTTGTCACTCTGATAAATCATTAGTTATCAATAACAGTGCATAAATGTGGCAGTGGTAGGATACTTGCCTACGGACCTCTGGATCAAGAGGTCCCCGGTTCGAATCCCACCTCTAGCACTACCACCATTGGGTCCCTGAGCAAGACCCTTAACAAGAGTTGCTCCGGGGGACTGTCCCTGTAATTAGGACATGGAAGTTGCTCTGGATAAGAGCGTCTGCTAAATGCCGTAAATATAAATGTGCATAAAAAATCTGAGGTATTTAAGGGAGCTTTTTTTATATTGCTTTGAGCATTTAAACCAGTTAGAACAACTGTTCGACTTAATGTAAACCCAGCCTGATTGACTGATTGTACTGCTAAAATGTGTTTTGTTTTTTCTAATTTCCCAAAAATGAGTAGTGACTGGTGAAGCGGTTGGTTGTTTTCCTTTCAGATGGATTGAAGTGGAATTGTTGGACATGCACAGTGGAAATGAAACGGAAAAGTATTTTTAAATTGGACTCTTTTGTCAGCCTCAAGTATTTAAATCCAAAGTGCTTCTTTGGCTCTTAAATTGTGCTTGAAAGGTTTGAATCACAACTTTTCACTTGCTATCATCCAAAGCCTTCAACTTCTCAGCAGCACTTGGAATGATCATAATCTGATTTGGACAAGGGAGTTCATTCAGGTTATTAATATCAAAACATTAATCTGAAGCTTGAAATGTAACCAGCTTTCAAGATGCTGCTTTATTTTGTTAAAACTTGTTTTTTTCTTTATTTTAAATGACACCTGGAATCTCAACCTCTGATGTACCTGAACAATTGATTGAGAAATTAAATCTTTCAGAAAGCAAAATGTAGTTGGCTATTCCTCTTGATTCTTTGCTTTGTCTTTTCAAGAAGTTAACTTGCTTTGTTTGAAAGACCACAAACTAAATGGATTACATTGTCAGGGGTTCTGGGGCATGTTCCACTATTAGTTAATGCTATCTGGATATGATTTCTCTTAAACTGGGATTAAACAGGAATGTCAAACGAATGTTAAAGGAAGATTCATGGATATGACCTATTCAGACCGCCTCTAGTGTTCATTAGTGCAGAGCTGGATTGTTGTTCTCTTCAGTTCATGCTTTCTATTTACACACACTGAGGGATGGAGTGTCTTCCTTCTTTTTCCACTGACCACAGCCATGCATCACTCAGGAGCCAGTGCTGTCAGTTGCTCCTCAGGACGACATGTGCTAGTGATGATCAGTTATATTACAGCAAGTCCTCAGCTGAATTTGGTTCAGTGGGACTGGAGCTAGTAGTGCACTGTTGTGGCTCAAAGCAGACCACCCCTTGTGACAAGACTTGTGGCTTGTGGTGTCTTGTGGGTTTTTCAAGCTGGGAGGTTGTCTCATGGATGAGCAGCACTACGACCCAGCAGGGTTAACCTATCATAGACATTGACAGTATTTTCCCGAATTTCCTTAACATGGTTCTGTTGCATAGCAACTACTGGGAAGTTGGACAAGCATTAAGATCTCACCAAGATGGACTTCACTATTGTACTGATTTTAAATATGGCTGGCTGTTACGTTTTACCATGTAATGAGTGCCACAGTGAGGCTAAAGTCATGATAAAATCTGTTTACTATTTTCTTTTTTTAGTTTTTAAAGGGAGCTTGCACTTATTCAGCTGCAAATAATAATTTTTATTTATATAGCGCCTTTCTCAAACCAAAGGTCACTTTACAGAGCAGAGCAAGTAAAAAAAAAAAAATTTTTTTTGAAGCTTTGAAGCT